>CM024756.1:143887222-143998735 GCA_014218235.1 Colocasia esculenta | reverse complement strand
TGGGCATTCGTTCAGTGGCTTCAGAAGGCAATATTCCAGAAGAGTAAGGACATTTTTGTCCATTCCCCAATTTAGAGGTGATTTCCCGTTTTCTTTTGTTTTTCAACTTAATTTTTAATTTTCCATTTTCTTGTGCAGGTACATCCTGATGGCAGAGCCTGATCATATTATTGTTAAACCTATACCAAACTTATCAAAAGATGGTCTTGGGGCTGCATTCCCTTTTTTCTACATTGAACCCAAAAAATACGAGTCTACTCTCAGGAAATTCTTCCCTGTAGACAAGGGCCCTATCACTGACATTGATCCCATAGGGAATTCTCCTGTCATCATCGAGAAGGTATGTCTTTTATATGCTCTCATCAAAATATATTCACCATTGAGCTGAAATACATGCTTATTCTCTTTGAATGAATTTAGGCATCTCTGAAGAAAATTGCTCCTACCTGGATGAATGTCTCTCTAGCAATGAAGAAGGACCAGAAGCAGACAAAGCGTTTGGCTGGGTGCTTGAGATGTGAGAAGTCACCTATCCAATCTGTTTTTGTTGTTAGCTCATTTTGCGCCCATTCAATTATCCAATTAAAACTGTCATATAGTGAAAGATAGTTCCAAATGCTTGTGTAGGTATGCTTATGCTGTTGCTTCTGCTTTCCATGGTGTGGGAAACATTTTGTACAAAGATTTATGATTCAGGTATGACACATCCACTTCTTTGAGTTCAGTTTTCTTTCATTTTGATGTGAAGTGCTTAACTGTTGCTCTATCCCTTTTGTTGTTTAAGCCTCCCTGGGATCTTGAAGTTGGCAAGAAGCTCATAATACATTATACTTACGGATGTGACTATGATGTGAAGGTATCCTGGTTCTTTAGCTGCTTAATTTATCAATTTTATGCTCAAATATATCTTCACCTGAAGACTAAGTTGTTCAACTATTTCTCAAGCTGTTGAATTCAGCTTTTGCCTTTTACTATTACTGAATTATGGTAGATGCTTCATAATGTCTTGATTGCAATGTCAGGGAAAATTAACTTATGGAAAAATTGGAGAATGGAGGTTCGACAAAAGATCCTATGACCGCAGTCCACCTCCGAAAAACCTTCCACTACCACCAGATGGTGTACCAGAAAGTGTGGTATGACAAATCATTACACAATTTTGAGTTGTTCTCAAAGTCAATGTTCTCTCTTACTGTTTTTTTACATGCTAATTATGGGCAAAAACGTTTTCATGTTTTATGGCCTTTCTGTTTTGTCAATTATCATTCCCAAGCTTTTTGTTTTCTAATCTTTTGGAATTTTTGCCACCTCTAATTATTCTAAACTCATTGTTCTTAGACAATAGCTTAGGACTATAAATCCAATAGACCCTGGCACATAGAATAGCCGGTTACAAAAGTATATTCTTTCATGGCTTCAATTGTATTTCTTTATTAGTTGTTATTACGAATCACCTCAGTTATGTCTAGCTTTATTTTAATTATTAAGATTGTGCTGTTATAGACAACATTACTGTAGATTTGCTGCGGGACTGTCAGGCATGGATTAAATACTTTGTTATATTCTGAAACTTTAACTTTCTTTCTTGGTAAAAAAACAGAATTTAGTCGGTTAACATTTACCATTGAAATACTTGAGTTTATATCTTTGTCATTAGCACCTGCTCGTCAAGGTATGATTGGAGTCTTTTTTGTTTGATTCACTTCTGGGGAAACCGGGACATGGATATCATTAATCAAACTACAGGCTTGGAAGTTCACATTCTTTTGTTCTTCCGAGAAAGCTGGCTCAATCAAGCGGTGAAACCTTACGATCACGTGTTGTATATGGCGTATTGAGTAAAGATTTCAACATGAAATGAACATACATTTAAATTTTTGCATCCAAATGTGCAACTATGCAGGGACTCTGGTGAAAATGGTGAACGAAGCGACGGCCAACATTCCAAACTGGGGATCTTGAAGTGTTCATGGTCCGATGGAAGATCTTCGGACCCTTTGAATACTGTAGTGCGTAGTTGCTTTCTTTGCTTCTCCGAACACTCCAACAGATGTTGCATTATGCAGAGCTATCGATTGACATCTTGGCGGCGGTAGGAATTGGAAGATAGACTGTGTTCCAAGTCTGAGCCGTTTGACCTAGTTGAAAAGGAGCGAGGGATCAAGCATCTGCTTTGAGGATCTTGCCTGGAAATAGCCGAGGCAATAATCCAGTCTTCTGAGATTTAATCATGTATACACTGCCCCCTGTAAATTAAGTACTTATTTAAGATCCTTGATGTTGGACGGTGCCCTATTGCCAACCCAACTACATAAATTTGAAAGACGAACTTATCTTTTCCATTTCCCTTTTCTTGTTCAGTCCCCATTCATGCGGTGTGTCCTTCGCAAGAATTTGTAATTTCACTGAGGGTCAGTTTGTTTCAACGTAAAATTTCATGTAAAAAATTATTTTCAGAGAACTTCGAACATGACTTATTTGATATCTTTGAAAAGTTAATCATAATTTTTTTTTACTTATAATTCATAAATTTGGTATCCTTGATGAGATTTCGTAAATCATTTTCTTGATTTCTATTTCATATAGATTTTATGAGTGAGATTATATCTTCTACTCTCATTTCTAGTGTTCGACACTCATAGCCCAATGGCTGACGACTTGCGCTCAATGTTTGACGATTGATGCTCAGAGTCCTATGGCTAGCGGCAATCGATGGCGACTGGCAATAGTAGGGTCGATAGCGACTAGTGATTGTCGGCACCCAACGACTAGCCGTCGAAGATTGCGGTCAAGGTGACAGCGCTAGCAGCTTGCGATTGACAACGGTGCCGATGGTCAGTGGCGACTGCCGCCTAGCGACCAATGTTCGACACTCGACGACTGACACCAACCTATGTTGATTGCAAGAAATTAGATATCAATAAATTTATCAAATGCCACTTAAACTTATAATGGCTATGTTCGAGATTTTTTAATATTTTTAAAAATTTCTGAAATTATTTTACTAGAAAATAAATACCAATTTTTTTAAAAAAATCATTTATGTGAGTACTAAATAGGTAATTATATTTTTTATTTTTGTAAATACTTTTAAAAAAATATGAATATATTTTACAATCAATCAAAGTGATCTCGTTGCTTTCCAATTGGAATCTTTACGATGGCAGAGTAGCAAGATACTTGACACGCATGTTTCTGTGCATGAAAAAGGAACATCGGTTAAATGTGCTAGTTAGAGGTAACTTTTAGGTCATGTTTGGTAGATAGGTCAAAAATAGAGTGAAAATATCCTTAAATGTTTTGAGATATTCTCAATTATCTCAAATATCCCAAGGCCTCTTAATTACACGACTTATTGGTGCCACAAAGACCTTTAATTAATTTCATTGTAGCACATTAGTTACATAGAGAAATGACATAATGGATCTCAGTAATCCAATGCTACTTCAAAATTGGGGAGCAGCGGGCGGTGGCCGGCAATGGAGCTCTAAAATATAAATTTTGAACATCAAAATATAATTTAGTTTCAAAAAATATTATTTTTAAGATTTTAAAAAATTGACTATATTTTTAATAATAATTAGATTCTAAAATATAATTTTAGACTCAAAATATTAATATTTTTCATTAATTTTAAAAATAATTAATACTTTTAAGGTGAAGATTATATTTGTGATATTCTAAAGTAATCTATGCACACCCGACTGCCCCATCGGAAAGGGGCGATCCTTCCATTAATAAAACTTGTAGCAACGCGGAAGTATGGATCCCGTTTATAGTGAAAATGGAGCACTCTTCTTCCTTATCTTTCTTGTCTCTTTGGGAGATGACTAATCACAGAATCTAACCCATTACAAATTAGTTTTAAGTACACATCTTGCGCATGTTATTTTGAGAATGAAAAACTAACTATTTTCATTTACAAGTTATTTCTTCAAGACAAAATCTACTTCTTTAATATATCGCGCTGTTACACCCAAATGGAAATCAAATTTTTAACCATCATGAAAAGCTGCAGTTGTGTGACTCCATCGCCAATCGGATTCACATAAAAAGACATTTTGGGACATCAATCCCAAACGCTCCCTATTTAAGGATTTTCTGGAGGTTATTTTTAGTCTCTTAGCCCATCATGACCCAGTAGGACAGTCAGACAGCGGCTACCAATCACGTGTCCTGAGAAACGGCCGCCAACTTCCGAACATGCCTCAGCCACCAAGCGCCTAAGGGTCCAGGATGTGGTCTTCGGACACCTATGAACCTATCCTAGCAGAGTAGAGTCACAAATTTCAGGGCTCTGTACGGCACCACTTCGGTTCTAATGTCAGGGCACCGGGCATCCGGCAGCTGCATCGAAAGGTCCGCCAGCCCCTGTTCGGCACCTCTGTGGCCTACAACACTATGTGGCCATTCATTTACCATCGCAGTTAAAGGGACGGCGTGGCGCGTCTCCACGATTTGGGACACTTTTAGTGCGAAATCCCAAGGGACGCCTCAAATGGACAAACCCCCACTTTGGGAACTCAACTGTCGCATCCCTTCAGTTATCCTGGAGAAGGATACGTCCAGACCTTTCAAGTCTCCTACCTATATAAGGAATAGGTAACCTTCTGCAAAGGTACGTGAAATCATCCCCACAGAATCGCCCACGTGTAAATCCACACACAAAAGAACCCTTCCTTCTTCGCCCCATTTCGACAGTCTAGATCTGACTTGGCATCGGAGGGTTCTCCCGGTCCTTCAAACGGGTTCCCCTGATGCCCCTTCTGATTTTGCAGGTTTTCGTTTGCACGGCGACTATCTTCCATCTTTCTAGTAGAGGCCCGTTTGGCCTGTTACCAAATAGGAGAAACACCATCACATTTGGCATCGTCTGTGGGAAAAGACCACATGCCATGGCTCGCGGAGGATCCTCTCAGTAGAATCCTAGAAGCCGGGCAACACAATCCCGCCAGACGCGTGGGGCCTCACGTGACCTAGCCCCTCCTGTCGACGATGACGTTGCCCCGCCAGAGCAACTACTAATGGACCTACGGTCGAAACTCCAGTTTTGGCCCAGGAGGTAGCAGAGCTCCGAGGATAGTTGCAGCAAGTAATGGGGGTCTACTAGGGACTCAAGACTCAACTGGTGAGACAGCCAGCCCCAACAGTCCCCCCCACACCAAAGCAGCAAGCAGAGTCATCTCGCCGACAACTGCCGATGCGTCGGCGCGCCAAGAACGTCATGAGGAGTCGGGCCGCAATCGCGGCGCCCCCCATCGCCTCGCCGTACGCCAGAATGATGGGACATGTCACCCGCGACTCCACTCCCTCTGAGGTCCGTCGTCGGCGCCAACTCTCCCGGCTCCCGGCGAGAAGGTTCCGTGCACTCCGACCCAGAACCGGCGAGAGGGCTCCGTCGAGTCGTCAACCTGGAGCGACGTATGGAGAGCCGTGCCCGCCAGATGGACGCGATGGTCCATAGGGTTGAGGGCAGAGTTCCTGAGGACGATGACCTGGACATCTACTCCCCGTTCACGATGGAGATCTTGGAGGCCCGAGTCTTGCCGAAGCTGCCCCTGCCTTCCATCACCCTTACGATGGCACCACCGACCCGGCGAATCACATCCATGGGTTTGAGTCGCACATGGTGTTCCATGGAGCGTCAGACGTAGTGAAGTGTCGGGCCTCTCGGCCACTTTGAAGAAGACTGCAATGGCTTGGTTCGAAACCCTCCCAGCGGGCTCCATCACCTCCTTCCACCAGTTGAATAAGTCCTTCCGCGACAACTTCCTGGGCAGGAGGTCTCAACCCCACACAGCAGCTTCACTGCTATCTGTGCGGCAGAAGAAGGGCAAAGCTCTCTGGGACTACGTCAAGAGGTTCCAAAGTGAAGCCTTGTGCATCCCACGCTTGGACATTTCGCTCGCTACTAGTGCCCTCATACAAGACACTCGCGATGGGTTCCTCCAACGGATGCTAGGGGTGCAGCAGCCAACGACCCTGGTAGAGCTCCTCTCAACTGCACAGCGCCATGCTGCGTGCGAGGAGAGCCTCGCAGCCAGCCGCACCAAACAGGGCGATCAGGTAGAGAAGAAGAGGCCTTCCGATAACAATTGCGACTGAGAACGGAAGAAGGGTCGGTGCAATGGAGATTCGCCACGCCGTCCACGCCCCTTCACGAATACACTCCTCTCGTGGTAGCCCTGAACAGATCCTGGCAGAGATCTGGGACGAACAAATATGTTCGATGGCCACCAAGATGCGTTCTGATCCCCGCAGGTGCAACCAAGACAAGTATTGTTGCTTCCATCGTGACCACGGCCACGACACCTTTGAATGCTGCCAACTCAAGGACGAGATCGAGTCCTTGATCAAGCGTGGCTATCTTGGACGATATGTGGCCGGAATGAAGACCGCACAAGATGCCGAGAGCGACCTTTCGAGCAGCCCATCAACAACAAACTGAATGGGCAGAAGATCAACGTGATCACGGGAGGTCCCAGCCTGAGTGGAGAGAGCAGCCGGAGCAGGCGCAATTATGTCAGAGAGTGCACCAGGTGGAGCGGTCTCCTACATCGTGATCCACCCCTTATCCACCAAGTCCGGCACACACACGGTTCAAGGAGGCTATCACCTTCTCAGACAACGATCTTGTAGGAGTTACGACTCCCCACACCGATGTGTTGGTTGTCTCGGCCACCATCAATCATTGTAACGTGCGGCGAATACTTGTGGATAATGGAAGCGCACCAGACGTGTTGGCCTATGATTGTTTCCTCTTAATGGGCTTAAAGCCGACCAACTATCTCCAGTAGAATCGCCTTTGTTCGGCTTCTCTGGGGTTTCGATGCATCCTATGGGCCAGATATGCCTACCCATTACCCTAGGAACAATGCCAAGGAACGTGACCAAGATGGTGGACTTCCACGTGGTCAGAAGTATGCCAAGGTACAACGCCATCCTCGACAGAGGCCTGATCGGCCGCATCAGAGCCGTACCCTCATCTCTGCATCAGAAGATGAAGTTCCCTACTTCTCATGGTGTAGGTGAGGTGCTCGGAAGCCAACGCGAGACCCGACAGTGCTACGTTCTCTCCTTAAGGGACAAACAGCCCGCGGTAGACCTAGTGGCTCCGCCGCACCATCTGACGAGGCTTCAACCAATCGGGGAACGCCTGCTGAGGATCTGTTGCCAATGCGGGTGGACGACGACCCGATCATGTCCTTTACATTGGCACCTTACTATCGGAAGCTGAACAACAACGCTATAAAGCTTTTCTGCTCGCCAACTTGGACGCATTTGCCTGGTCGGATGATGAGTTACCCAGTATCCCTCCGAAGTGATGACTCACCACCTGAACCTGGATCCAAGAATACCACCCGTACAACAAAGGCGCTGTCCCATCAACGTGAACGACAGACTGTGATCTATCACGTCGTCAAAAGTCGATCCTCCGAGAAGCCCAGTTTCTGAGATGGATCTCTAACATAGTTCTCGTCCGAAAAACCAACGGCAAATGGCGTGTGTGTTGGACTATAAGGATTTCAATAAAGCAACGCCAAAGGATAATTTCCTTTGCCGCGCATAGACCAGCTGGTGGATGCAACATCCGGAACGAGTTCCTCAGCTTTTTGGATGCCTACTCTGGTTATCACAAAATCAGCATGCATCCCCCAGATCAAGATGCCACACCGTTTATAACCAACCTCGGCCTTTACTGCTTCGCCAGAATGTTGTTCAGTTTGAAGAACGCAGGCGCGACATACCAACGACTGGTCAACAAAAGGTTTGAGCAACAGATCGGGTGCAATTTGGAAGCCTACGTTGATGATATGCTAGTCAATACGCGCCCAAGTGCCGACCACATTGCTGACCTGGAAGAAACCTTCGCCACTCTACGAAGGTACAACATGACGCTCAATCCAGCCAAGTGCACCTTCAAAGTGCGCTCAGAGAAGTTCCTCGACTTCCTCGTGTCCAACAGGGGGATAGAGGCCAATCCCGAAAAAATCAGAGCTATATTGGAGATGAGTAGTCCGAAGACGGTGCGCAACACATCCACGGCTCACTGGACGCCAGTAGTACTCAACGCTTCATGTCCTGAGCGGCAGAGAGGAGTTTTCACTTCTTCAAGTTGCTGCGAATCCCCAAAGGTGCCTCACTACAAGGGGGGTAGGTACGGTGGACCCGGACTGTGAAGCGGCCTTCGTCGAGCTGAAGAGATATCTCATTGCTCTGCGATCTCTCAAAGTCAGTGCTTGGTGAGCAACTGTTAATGTACTTGTTAGTCACCGAACACTCCATCAGCACAGTACTGATCAGAGAAGAAGTGATAGTGCAGCACCTGCTCTACTACGTAAGCAGGGTTACTGTAGGAAGCCGAGAGAAGATATCTCTGAGTAGAGAAGCTCGCTCTGGCACTCATCACGATTGTGCGGAAACTTAGGCCATACTTTCAAGCCCATCCAATCACAGTGCTAATGACCAGCCTCTGAAACTTATCCTACAACATTCTGAGGCTTCTGGAAGGCTTATCAAATGGGCCATCGAGCTCGGACAATTTGAGATCAACTACTGACCAGGACTGCATCAAGGCTCAAGCGCTAGTAGACTTCATGGCGGAATGCACCCTCCTTGCCAAGACGGACCCTCCATTGGCAGACGAACCACTGTGGGAACTCTACGTGGACAGGTCCTCTTGTGTCACAGGGAGCGGTGCAGGGCTGGTCCTTACCTCCCCAGAGGGGTTGGAATTCCAGTAAGCCCTCAGGTTTTACTTCGCCACCTCCAACAACGTAGCTGAGTATGAAGCACTTCTGTCCAGATCAGAATGGTTAGGCATCTCGAAGCGCTTTGGCTACGGGCCTTCAGCGACTCCCAACTAGTTGCCAGCCAAGTCAATGGACAATTCGAAGCGAGGGAGCCTCGCATGGCACAATACCTTCAGCAAGTCAAGCACCAAGCGGAGGGCCTCCTATACTTCGAAGTGGTGCATGTCCCTCGAGAGTAGAATGCGCAAGTAGATGCACTCGCCAGACTAGTGTCTTTAGGCGACATCACCCCTTCTCGCTCTGTTTTCATTGAAGAGCTCCCCTCTCCGAGCATGGAGATAGATATCGCGGACTTAGGGACCACTCAACCAGTCCCAAGCTGAAAAAACCCTATTCTGGCCTATCTTCTCCGAGGAGAGCTTCCTCCCGACCAGGCCAAGGCTCGCAAAGTCCGATTGCGCAGCCAGAGGGTCATCGTTGTCGAAGGAAATTGTACAAACGCTCCCTCTCTAGGCATCTCTTGAAATGCCTTGATCCCTCTGAGGCGGCATCGGCAATCAAAGACGTGCACGAGGGTCTGTGCGGGAGCCACCTCGAGGGAAGAACGTTAGTGCGTAGCATCCTCCGAGCAGGGTTTTGGTGGCCAACCTTGCAAAAGGACTGCCTGTCCTATGCGAAGAAATACCCGTAATGCTAGAAGTTCGGTCAGCATATCCATCAGCCTACCGAACAACTACATTCCCTCTTTGAGCCGCGACCATTTGCTCAGTGGGGCATTGACATCATTGGACCATTCCCAGAAGCTCAAGGCCGAAAGAAGTTCCTACTGATCGCCATCGACTATTTCACCAAATGGATCGAGGCCGAACCCATCGCTTCCATCACCGATCAGGCAACGTGGAAGTTCGTATGGAAGAACATCCTATGCCGATTCGGCGTCCCGAAGGTGTTCACCACCGACAATGGTAAAAAACTGACACGAAAAGGAGATGGAAAAAGGATCACACTTTCTTTTTCATTCACAAAAACTTGTACATAAGCCCAAGGAGGCCAAATTACATATCAAAACCAAAAATATACAAGGTTCAGGGCGCTCGGCCAGAGGGGCCAGCTTCTTTGGCGTCAAAAGACATTTGCCCGGATCAGAAGCTGGAAAAGTGAATCCCGTCCAGGTGGGGATCTTGCATCCTCCGAAGACACTCCTAGAGGGCGGCATCAAAGGCTTCTGGGCATATTCTACTGATGCATGGAGACGCCCTTTTCGGTCACTAACCTCGACGCCGACCGCATAATAAGACGCCCCATATTGCTCCAAGTCCTCTTGGAACTTCGGGCTTGCCTTATATGTGATGACACCCTGAGCCTCTGCCACATGGAGCACCGTGGTAATGGCAGCCTTCTCGGCCTCAGAGATGAAGAGCTTCAGCTCGGAAGCCTTCAGTGCGACCCGGAGCTTGTCGTTCTCCTTCCGCAGCTCGGCTTCACAGTGTCGACGTTGCTCCTCTTGAGCTGCAGAAGCCTCCACCTCGGCATCCCAGAGTAGTCAGTGGAACTGCCCTTGCACGGCCAACTTTCGGAGCAGCTCCACCGATCACACAATGCCGCGGGCAAGCTCGCTGGCATCAACATCGACATTCCTCTCCCCCAGAAGAAAGCAACGCGCTATCATCAGCGGCGGCCTCTTCTGCCTCCGAGCTCTCCTCCAGATGCCGATGGAGTATTTCCAGCTCCTCGGCGCGCGCGCGCGCGCGCGGGGGGGGGGGAAGGGGCAAGGTCTGAGATGGACCTGCTCTAAAGCGCTCCAGAGCGGTTTCCAGTCGAGCCTCTGATGGCCATGACGAGGTCGTCACCGCAAACACCCTCGTCAGGGACACACGATCCTCATCCAATTCTGCCCTCTCGTCGGCCGACCCGACGACCTGCTCGAAAGGAATCACTGGCTCTTCAGCCAGATTATCGACAACTGTGCTCGTCGTCGTGGCCTCCGGGTCCTCAGCATGACCCACAGGTGCCCCCTGTGGGATCAAGGCCTCATCCTGGTCCTCCGAATGCTCGGCGGAGACCATAGGCATCTGCCTCTCTATATACTCCTCAATCGCTTCCCCCGCGGTTGATGGAGAGTTCGGAGATTGCTCCGTTGCGAGCCCCGTCGATGCCACGTCCGCAGTTGACGCCTCCTCCACGGCCGCTGGTGCCTTCACTACGGTCGCTGCTTTCCCGCACCCACTAGCGAGGGGCAAGGGCTCCAACGCCCCGAGGAGCTCCTCAAAGTAGTCCCTGTCCGATGGCTCGTCGACGATGGACCAAGTCCTCGCCACCGAGACCCAGCTCCGAGAGCATCCCCTCTATTGTCAGGGGCTCCGTCACGGCTGAACTCCTCGGCCCCTTCTGCTCGATCATCTTCGCCAACTTCCTCCGCTTCCGGGGCTAAAGTTGGGGGGCAGCGTCTTCTTCCCCTTCATCTTCCTCCTCGGCCTCGCGCCTCGGAGCCATCGCCCCCCTCTCTGGAGCGTCAACCTCTTTCCAAAGACTGATCCTCAGAGGCCTCTGCCCAGAGGCCTGGCTCCTGGTCGCGGGCCGAATTGCCTCTGCCATCTCGGTGCGTCCTCACCGATGTACGTCAGGTACAACCACCCAGGAAAAGCTAATGTGGTGGCTGATGCACTGAGTAGGAAGAGGCTTATGGCTTTGCAATTGCATCAGCATTGGAGGAAATTGATGATTTGATTATTCACTCCCCTAGTCAGGAAGTAGGGAGTTATAGGCTTGCTGGGTTAAAGGTGAGTTCTACACTTCTGGACCGAGTTCAGGAGGCCCAGTTGAAAGACCAATTATTGCAAAGTTTTTTAAGTAGGCCAGGTTTTATTAAAGATGACTCAGGGGTAATCATATTTCAAGGCCGGATATGTGTGCCAAAAGATAAGGAAACCATGTTGATGTTATTGTCAGAAGGACACAAATCTATGTATTCAGTTCACCTTGGCAGCACCAAGATGTACAGAGATCTGAAAAAGCAGTTTTGGTGGCAAGGTATGAAGAAGGACATTGCAGAGATGGTGAGTAGGTGTTTGACCTGCCAGTTAGTTAAGGCGAAGCACCAAAGACCTATTGGCTTGATGCAGAAAATTGAAATGCTAGTATGGAACTGGGACCAAATTAATATGGATTTTGTATCAGGGTTGCCTCGAACTAGAAGGAAGCATGATGCCATTTGGGTCGTTGTCGACAAACTCACCAAGTAGGCACACTTTCTTGCCTATGCCATGACCCAATCAGTGGAAAGTCTAGCTTAGTTGTACATCAAAAAGATAGTTAGATTGGTCCCTTGTCAAGTGCTAATGAAATTGAACCACTGCTCCATGCCACTTTCATTCAGCAGTCTGTTAATAGCTCGGGGGATGAGATTATTGTGTGTCATGGGGCCCAGAAAACCCAGATGCTATCCAAGACAGTTGACTAAAGTGATGCCCACCCAGTGTTTGATGAAAGGCCACTTCAGAAATCTGAACCAGTGCTTGTGAATGTTGTGCCCCTTGCTGCTCATACTTTTTCCACATAACTAACGCCAGGGCAAATCCACCTGGCTGCTACTTCTGATGGCGATCGTGTCACTCAAACAGTAAGTGACATACCTACACTAGATTCTACCATGCCAGCTAGGGAGGAAAACACACCAAGGCCTCACCCACCATGTGAGTTAAATGCTGATGCACCTGCCTGGAGGCCAAGCTCCTCTACCACCAAACTGAACATGATGCTGTCCTCCATGAGGACCCGGGTCAGTCTGTCATTGCTGCTGAAGATACACCATCTACCCCTGAAGTCAAAGGTACCATTGCCACCCCATCCGGGGTGACAGCCTAGTCGTCTCCTCAAATGTCCTTCGCTGAAGCACTACGCAAAAAAAACAAACGAGGTGAGATCCGTATGATAACAACAAAACCTCTGCCACCATGTTTCTCATCTGCAGCACCCATTCCGCCACCTTGCCCCCAATATGCAGCGCATAATGCAGCACCTCCCCAAGTGAAGGGAGAAGTCAGTGGCCACGTGATATGCCTCCCTGTACAATACAACATTCGTAGCATCCCAGGCATTGAGCCGGAGGAAGTGGATCTGCTAACCTTACATCAGAACTGGGTTGGTCGTACATGGAGTACTTCACCTCAACACGAGGACTCTGAAGAGGAACCTGAGGACTGATCTTTATGTCTATGTACTTTCCTTTTGTTTCTTGGGCTGATGTCTTGTACTCTTGTACCCCTATTGTCCTATTCTTTAGACCCCTCTGCGTAGGGAGTCTTTAGTTGCTGCACCATTGCATATGTACTCCTTTCCCTTATGTTTTAAGTTATATAAAAATCTGATCACCCGATCATGACAAAGGAGGTTCACTCCTTGTCATATCAATTAAAAAAAAAAAAGAGATAGTCAGATTGCATGGAATCCCTCTGTCGATCATTTCTGATAGAGACTCCAGGTTCACTGCTAGACTTTGGAAGGGGCTGCAATCAGCTTTGGGGACCCAGTTAAAATTCAGCTCAGCCTATCATCCCCAAACAGATGGTCAATCAGAAAAGACAATCAGGACCCTAGATGATATGTTGAGGGCATGCAGCCTTGATTGTCATGGAAATTGGGATGACCACCTACCACTGGTTGAATTTGCCTATAACAATAGTTACCATTTTAGTATTGGTATGGCGTCGTATGAAGCACTGTATGGAAGACCCTATAGGACCGCCATCTATTGGTCTGAAGTAGGGGACAAAAGCTTGTTTGGGTCAGATCTGATTCAAGATTATACAGAGAAAATCAGAATAATCAAGAAGATGATCTTAGCGGCTCAATATATGTAGAAGAGTTATGTTGATAAGAGGAGAAGACCGTTGGAATTCTCCATGGGTGATCATGCATTCTTGAAAGTATCTCCTACTAAGGGTGTCTTCAGGCTCAGTAAGAAAAGAAAACTCAGTCCTAGGTATGTGGGACCATTTGAAATTTTGGCCAGAGTTGGGTTGGTGGCCTATCAGATTGCCTTACCTCCGTCATGGTCCCACATCCACAATGTATTTCACGTGTCTATGCTAAGAAAGTATGTGGCAGACCTCACTCATGTCATCAACCATGATGGATTAGAACTTCTGTCAAACCTGACTGTCAAGGAAGAGCCTGTGAAAATTCTAGACCACAAGGTGAAAGTGTTGAGAAATAAGAAGTTTCCCTTGGTGAAGGTGTTGTGGAGAAGTACCCATATAGAGGAAGAAACTTGGGAGTCAGAGTAAGGAATGAAAGATGCGTATCCTCTTTTATTGGTAAGTAATCTTAAATTTAGGGGCAAATTTTATTTTAAGGATGGTAGAATTGTAATAGCCTATTCCAATTTTGAACCCTTAGTTGCCCCTTAGCACTCATTCAGTTATTTTAACTTTTTTCAGTATTAACCAGTTTCCTATAATTGTAAATTTAAAATATGAGAATAAGGGAAGTATTGTTACCAAGTACTTTGTTATTTACCTATCTGGGACTTAGTTTGAGTTTCCCCATTGGGAACCTGTGTTTTCAGTCGAAGTGGAACTTCGTATAGGATGAAGTGAAGCTCGACTGTTTTGTTATGTCATTGTCAGTAGAAATGAAGCATCGTATATGACGAAGTGGAACTTTAAAATCGATGTTTTAACCTAAGTAATCGATGTTTTAGCCTAGGTAATCGATGTTCTAGCTTAGGTAATCGATGTTTTAGCCTAGGTAATCGATGTTTTAGTAGGTAATCGATGTTTTAACCTAAGTAATGATATTTTGGTAGGTAATCGATGTTTTAGTAGGTAATCGATATTTTAACCTAAGTAATTGATGTTTTAGTAGGTAATCGATGTTTCAGCCTAGGTAATCGATGTTTTAGCCTAGGTAATCGATGTTTTAGTAGGCAATCGATGTTTTAATTTGGATAATCGATATTTTAGCCTAGGAAATCGATGTTTTAATCAATAATTGATGTCCTCTCTGACCTCTTAGCGAATCAGAGTCGAGTATAATCTTGTAGTGCTTATGCTTTTGTCAGACTAATGGAATGATCATCATCATGTGACTCCTTTGGTCTACCAGCTTTCTGGCATGGATCCCTATGCCGGTCTGATCACCTCATTACTTTTCCATAAATCACGTTGTTGGCATGCGAAAGATCTTCCACTTATACTCTCATTTGTCAATTTTCACTAAATCTGTATCTTCCTTTGGCCTGCATGTTGGCTAGGTGTCTAGATCCCCTTGTTAGTATCGCCCCACTTTAAACTCTAAGCCCTTTTATAACCTTGTGACCATTTCTACAGGGAAAACTTTCTTTTGGCCACTAGTAACCTAAGGGTTGGACTTGGAGCCGTGCAGCTTGGGGCATCCAATCTTCTTGTGGAGCTTTGGTTTTGGCTTCTCCACACTAAGGTAGGCATAACCAGATGTTCCTCGTTGTCCTGATTTTTCCTCACTGTTACATGAACTTCTGTATGCTATGTTATGGCCTCTTGGCAGGCTCTTTTGACTCTCTCTCTCTCTGGGTTGGTAAGTTAAGACAATCTCATGGTTGGCATCATACATGAGTTGTCAGCCGTAACGACGGTTTTGTCCCACAAGTTAAAACGTGGGGTGTTTAGGCTCAATCTGCTGGGCAACAATTAGTTATGTATATGTATATGTTTGCTTCCTGGTTCAACAGGAGATTAGTTATATGTTAAACCACCCAGGAGAGATTTGATGATGCCATGATTTATTTGAGTTCTGTATCTGGCTAGTCTTGCATGCATGTTATCCACTTTGTGAAATCATTATTCTTCATGTCTATTCTATAGCTTATGTTTGGTTCTGTCTACTGAGATCCTTTAGAACTCATGCCTTTGTTCAAATCCATTTCAGATCCTTCATCCTAACGTGGTTCTCTCCTCAAGCAACCCCCTTACAATGCAATGCTTCATGCGGGCGACTTCAAGAGCCTTAATTTGTTTAATGGACTTCATTTTTGCTTAGGTGCTATGTTTAAGCCGTGGTTGTGCCACCCTTTTGAGATCAGAAATTCTGGCTTGTAATTTTGAACAAACTATGATATTGTAATGTATATTGTGCTCTGCACAAGTACGCTTGGTGCCGAAATTCAAAATATATATTTTTTTATCATGAGCAGTTCTGGTGTTTAGTTGTTATATTATATCAAGCAGCACTGAAGGCCCTCCATAACAATGTGTAAGATGCTTCCATTTGGTAAGTGTGTGTCACCTCTTTATCGGTCGGGAGGGGTGTCACGTCACTACATGTATATATATATATTCCAAAATTGATACACTTTTTGTAGTTTTTTATTCTTTGTAAATCGTTGAATTTACATGGTAGACACATATAACAACAATACTTTTTATCATTATTTTAAATGTCTCATTTCATAAATGAGAAGGGCTCCACTTGATATCTGACGGCCGAGTTGACTCGCTCAGCCGTACAGATGATTAGTGAGATGTTGAATCTCACACCTATATCTTACCAATCACCGTACGATTGAGCAAGCCAGCTCAATCTTGTTACTCAGTCGCGTTGATATTAAGCATTTTCCATAGAAAAAAGCCTTCACAATGTCCAGAACCTCCCCTGCAGAAGTTTTATAATCTAACCTTTGCTGGCTAACAAACAAATGCATCGAGATGTTGTAGTAACGTATATTTTTCAAAAACCTTATGTGACATCGTAATAAGCAAACATTTAATATAGATACATTGTGCATATATGCATACATATAGTATGTTTTATTCCTCAATTTTGATTCTTGAAAACTTAAAATATAGTAAAAAAATAGGCATCCCATGTTGATCCCTGGCAAATTATCTATGATAGACCACTTGGGTCGACCCCATCAATCTTAATAGACTTGACTAAGGTCCAACCACTGGAAGAGAAAGCAAAGGGACGAGAAAAATAAGGTGCCAAAAATTTTAATCCCATATCAGACGTCACATGCTTACCTCCTGATCGTTTTTAAAGGAAGATCAATAATCACAAGTAAAGGCCAAGAGAACACGTGTCAAGAGTGGTCCAATTTGTCACTTTTTTCCACAAACCTCTCTCTCTCTCCTCTTGTCGGGCCGAGCCGAACTTAATATACTGACTGGATCATCAGAGTCATCCCGAGAAGCACTTTTTTGAATCAACTTCTAGTAGGCCCAATCGACTTCAGTAGCCAAGTGATTGTCGTCCCCTCTCATTCATCCCAGCGCCTAAGCTTCAACCTCAAGCCCATCAAAGGTTAGCCCATCAAATCCTAGCGACTCAACAGAACCTCATTGTTGGTGTCATATATGAAAACAATAATTTGTCATGGCTCCACCAAAAAGTAAAGATGCAGCTCGGTCAAAGGACTCAAAAGATTGTGAGGCTAAGGTGACAATCAGGGCCCCTAACCCAACCACTAAGGTCTCCATAAAGCAATTCCAAGGCCTCGCTTGGTACATCACCAACCAAGGAGAGGTCATAAAGGGCTTAATGGCCCTCCCCACCTCGTGAGAACTCTAACCTACCAAATAGACTCATCCTCCTATGTTGTGAGGGGGTGCATGGAGAACCCCTAAGGTCACTTAGGATCTACCTCGAGTAGCAACGGTGGATACCTCAAAGACAAATGTGAATACCTCATCACCACCCATCGACTTCCAACATATAGCCTCCAAAGCACCCCACCAACCCTCAGCCTCCGCCAACACTGGGCGGCTTGAGAAAAGGTTGGACAAGGTACAAGAGGAGGTCCAAAGATTGGCCAAGCAAATCCCAAGCTCAGTGATCACTCCCCCTACCTATCTCTGACTCCCCTTTACTGAGGATATATTGATGGTGGCAAACCTAGGTCAGCTTGAGATGCTGAACATGAAGGCTTATGACAAAACCTTGGATCTATCCAACACCTTGGATAAGTTCAACACCCTCGTATCCTTCCAAGGGGCCTCGAACGAGGTCAAGTTCAAAGCCTTCCTTCCAAACCTTTTTTGAAGGTGGAGCAATAGCTTGGTTCAAGATGCTCTCTCCGAGATTCATCTCATCTTTTTAGATGCTCAGAACGCGATTCCTAGAGCATTTCTTGGGCTATGCCCAACCAGCTAAAAGCTCCACCTTTCTCCTCACCATCTGGCAACAACCTAGAGAGTCCCTCTAAGGTATGTAGGAAATTCCATGCAGAGGTGCTACAAATTCTAGATCTCGACATCACCACTGTTGTCTTGGCACTAATGGGAGGAACCACAGACCTACAAGGCTCGCTAGCAAAGAAGCCACTAACCACCTTCGTCGAGCTCATGTGTAAGGCCAACTAGTACTCCAACTGGAAAGCAATCCTCAAAGTTCACAATCTTTCTCTGATATCTCCTAAGGAGAAAAGCGGAGCAGATTCATTCTACCCCTAGAAGACAAGAGGCTGAGAAGGGAGACCAGCACAACTTCCGGGTGAGAAGAGCATGCTCCTCAGTCCCGACACTCACGATATCTCTTTCCCAAATTTCATGGAGATCCTAGACAAACTCTACCTGTGTTGGCCAAAGAAGATGAAAAAGAACTAGATCAACATGACAAGATCAAATATTGTGACTTCCACGGAAACCACAACCAATGAGTGTTGGTAGTTGCAGGACAAGATTGAAGCCCTTATTTGATAAGGAGTCATCGACAGAAGTTGTTAAGGCCACTATCATCAAGACGAAGAAAGAAGAGTGCAAGCCCAAGGCAAAATGACAACCAACCAGTCAAAGGGGTCATGATGATGATTATGGGAGGGCCATCAAAGCTCGGGCAAGAGAAAAGCCAATCTCTGGTAAGTCTACCAAATAGACGATCTAAAGCATCCTCGACCCAAGAATAAAGATGTAATTTCTATTTCAGAAGCCAACTGGAGGTTGTCAAGGCTCCTAAGATGATGTGTTAGTCATCTCGGCCACTATCAGTCAATATGATATAAAAAGAATCCTAGTAGACAAGGGAAGCACTTCCAATGTTTTGGTTTACGATTGTCTCCAAAAGCTTGACATACTGCCAAGTTGGATCCAATCCATTCACACCCCCCATTTATGGCTTCCATGGTACACCAACTGACGTGGAGGGGTTCGTCACCCTTCCAATCTCACTTAGGACTGAGCCACATAGTGTTACCATCCTGGCAAACTTTGTGATGGTGCGCATCACCTCAACGTACAATGCCATTATTGGCCAAGGCATACTAGCTCAGATCGGCAGTGTCCCCTCGATGGTGCATCAGAAGCTCAAGTTCCTGACTCAGTCCAGAGGAGGCGAGGTGTACAGTGACCAAGCCGAATCCTAAAGATGTTACTCAAAGACCCTCTGAACCTAGCGCCTTGAGTCTATGAGTGTGGCAGAAAGGGTAGAGGCCCAAGCCCCACCTTCGACCAAGTCGGCGGCTGAACTCTTCATCATTCATCTGATGGGAGATCCCATATGAGCCATTAGGGTCCACACAACACTTATAAAGGAGGCCCATCAGCTCTTCCGCATTTTCCTCGAGAAGCATGAGGATGCCTTCAATGGATTAGAGAAAAACCTGCTAGGGGTCGACCCAGAGTTCATCATTCATTGAGTCAGTATGGACCCGGAGCTCACCCCATCAAGTAGAAGAAGCGGGTGCTTGGAAAAGAATGTCAAGAGGTCGTCTATGATCAGCTTCAGATAGGAAGATGGACTAGGCTTTTCTGAGAATTCTAATACCCAAACTGGCTTGCCAATGCCATCCTCATCAAGAAGGCCTTCAATAAATGGTATATGTGTGTGGCTTCACGAATCTCACAAGGTGTACCCCAAGGACAGCTATCCCCTACCTTAATCAACCAATTAGTCGATGCAACCTCAGGGCACGAGGTGTTGAGTTTCCTAGATGCCTATTCCGGCTACCATCAAATCAAGATGCATCTAACCAATGAAGAAAAATGATGTTCATCACCAACCTTGGCATCCAATGCTATACCCAAATGCCTTTCAAACTGAAGGACGTCAGAGTGACCCGCCAACAGTTGGTCAACAAGATTTCTAAGTTCTAGCTCAAATGCAACATGGAGGTTATGTTGATGACATGCTAGTAAAGAGCTTGCGATCTGAGGAGCATCTAGCTGACCTCCAACAAACATTTGCCACTCTTTGGAACTATAGGATGAAGCTCAACCCTATAAAATGCACCTTAGTAGTCATGTGGGAAAAGTTTCTCAACTTCGTCATTAGTTATCGAGGAATCGACACAAACCCAGAGAAGGTCCAGGCTATCCTAAAGATGTAGTTGTTGAGAATTGAATAGAAAGTCTAGCACCTCAATGGTTGGCTGCAACCCTCAGCTGCTTCCTATCCAAGTCGGTCAAGTAATGTCTCCGTTTCCTTGCAACCCTGAAGACCAAGAAAGCTTTCAAGTGGATGAAGGACTATCAAGGTCATCAAGCCATCAAGACCTAACTCGTTGTGGTCCCGACATTATCGAAGCCAAGCCCCTATAAGACCCTCTATCTCTACCTCTCAGCAATCCATCAAACTATCAACTTCATGCTAGTGAGAAAGGAGGGTTGAGTGAAACAGCCTGTCTATTTTGTTAGTAGGGTGCTGCAAGGGCAAGAGCTACACGTTGCGCTGGTTCTCATCCTGACGGCCTAGAATCTAAGGTTGTATTCAATGGCATACCATCTCAATGTTGACCGACCTCCCACTAAGGCATATCCTCCCAAAGCCAAACATCTCAGCCGACTACTCAAATGGGCAGTTGAGCTAGGCAAATTCAACATCAACTTCTTGTTGAGAATCGTAGTCAAAGGACAAGCCCTATCTGACTTCATCATTGAGGCCATGGTCCCAGTCGTGGATACGAGTGATGACGAAGCATCATCCGGAGAGGACAAGGTGACCTCACCCTCACCCTGTTGGAGATTGTTCATGGACGGGTCCTCTTGCTCTTTTGGTACTAACCCAACTCGTAGGGGAGCCCACTTGAGTACACCCTCCGATTCACATTCCCAACTTCTAACAACGTCATAGAACATGAAGCCCTGATCTCTTGACTTTCCATGGCCCTCCAACTTGGAGCTGAGAATGTCCATGCTAGTAGCAACTCTCAATTTGTTGTTAGACAAATCTCATGAGACTACGAAGTCAAAGACCCCATCATGGCCAAGTACTTCAATGCAATAAAGAACTCATCTTGGCTACGGCACTTCATCATCACCTAGGTGTCTAGGTCGGAGAATGTGAAGGCCGATGCCCTGGCTCTTCTTGTAGCTCCAAGCTCGAGTAGTAGCGATCAGTCATTGTCAAAGAGATCCCCTTCCCCAGCTACAAGGAGGGCGAGGTTTTGGTCAAAAACTGAAGCCACAACAACCTAAAGGACACCATATGTGATTTCCTCTAGCTTGGCTCCTCACCTAATGATGAGCAAACCTACTGATACATCAAGCATCGAGCCGCAAAGTTCACACTGATCTATGGAGAACTATATCAAAGGGCTTCAACTTGCCAAACCTCAAGCGCCTTGGCCCCAGCAAGGTCGACTATGCCCTCCGAGAAGTGCACGAGGGGGGGGGGGGAGCCATGGCCAAAAGCTCATTCAACATGGGTACTTGTGGCCAACCATGACTCAAGATGTCGTCGACCTCATCAAGCGATGCAAGCAACATTAGATCTTTACCAAGTCACACCATGTTTCGATTGTTGATCTCACAACCATGACTAAGGCCTATCCCATCGCTCATTGAGGGATTAACATCCTCAGCCCATTCCTCCCAACATCGAGATAGTGGAAGTTCTTAGTGTATCGCTATAGACTACTTCACAAAATAGGTGGTAGAGACAGTTGCTGGAATTATTGAAAAAAATAGTTTGGGACTTCATGTGCAAGTCCATCATTACCACTTTGGATTGCCTGGTGTTCTTATCAATGACAATTGAACATAGTTTGCTGGGAATTGTTCAAGGCATGATTGTAATACCGGCTTCCCGGCTTTCCGTCCAGTGTCTTGGATGACTGGCACTAACGCATTCGGGCTGGGCGACGCATTAGTGTTGTGTCGTGGGTGTCTGACGCGATAGTCATCCTTGTCGCGACTAGCTTGTGCATTGCGTTCTTGTCGCGCCGGCTTTCCTATCGCGTTCTTGTCGCGACCGGTCAACGGGTCGCGACAGTGTTCCGTCGCTTCGGTCGTCTGACGCCTGTCAGGGTGGCAGGCGTGTCAGTACGACCTGTTGGGTTGTCGCGCGTCCCTAGGGGACACATTCTTGTCACAGTGCATTGACCCATCGCGTTAAGGTCCTTAACGCGATGCATCCCCCATCACGTCTTGGGTGCCGAAGGCATAAGGCCTTGGCCGGCGACCCCTTCTCCCTTTCTCCCTCCTTCCCCTCTCTTCTCCCCCTCCGGAGGTCCTCCACCTCCCTCTTTCCCCTTTGTGTGTTTCAAGAGAGGAGGAGGTGCTCATGTTCCCGGCGTCGTGGAGCTTGCGCGGAGTGAGGAGGACGTGGCCAATCCGACGTGAAGGGCCCTATTGGGTTCTTTTCTTCATTTAAGGTAGGGATTGTTTGTGCTCTTCTCGATTCGGGTGGATTGGGAGCTTCTCGTGCTTTCTAGTTAGTTTAGATAGCTTCTCCATACTCCCCTCCCCCTGTCATGTGTTTGTGGCCCGTGGGCGGCCCCGGGATGGAGCATCCCGTGGGTCTGCCTCTCTGCTGGTGTCGCGACTGCGGTACGCGTCCCGACACCAGAAGAGCGTCGGCCCGGTCGGACGCGACCTTGTCGCGACGCGTTGCCCCGTCGCGATAAGGATCGTTGTCGCGATGTGTTTCCCCATCGTAACAGGGTTGTTGTCGCGGTGCCCTTCCCGTCGCGATGGTATCGCGACGGCTAGGGGGGATGTGACAGTACCTATGTTGCCTCGGGTGTTTCCGCGGCCCCAGTTAGCATGTCAGCGTGTGTCCCGGGCAGGTTTGCCCTTAGGACCTTCTGGTGGAAAACGTGGCAGGTTACCTTGCTGCGTTCAGTGACCGAAGGTGACACCTTCGTGGTCGTGTCCTAGCAGCGGTGCTAGGAGTCTCATGTCTGTCTAATAATCGATTATCCGACAGTCAATCGATTATTAGTAGAGCGATGTTTTCGTACTGATGGTGGTGTTCCGAGGTTCTGGCTTGCTCGTGAGTGCCTTGGTTGGCCGACGGCCCTCTCGAGGTTCCATGCGTGCATTGTGCTTGCTGGGCTTGTCGTGGGTTACAAGCCAGCGGTTCGGCGTGGTTCTTGTTGTGCTTGCCCCGCCTGTTCACCCGGTGCTTGGCACTTGAGGGCTTGTCCCGTTCAGAGGTTGTCTCCGTTGCCTGGGACCCCCATCCTCGGAAGCCTTTGAGGGAGTGTTCAGGGCTACGAGCATGCTCGAGTTGGCAACCGTGTTGGTGGACTCTAGAGCTGAGGGTAAAACGAGGTTTGGACAGCAGCGCCGAGTCATTTGTAGAGCTCTCTTGGTTGGTCTGGGATGCCGAGGCCGACTGGAGTTCTTTCCAGCGCAGACCAGTCAGTCCTTCTTCTCTGCCTCGCCTTGCATTGGTTCCGGAGCCGCGTAGGGAGGTCAGGCGTGAAGTTGCAGCTTGGCCAGGTTGCGGTGGTGCGTGCGTCTTCTTGTGGTGTTCTGTGGCGGCTCTGTCTCGCTCTTCCGGGGAGGCGGAGGCAGGAGCTAGGCTGGCGAGCAGAGGGCGTGGACGGCGTGTCCCCCTCTTGGTTGCTAGCGGCGGTGGCTTGGTTGCTGTTGTTGTGACGATGTTTCCACACGTGTTTCCAAGTATGACTCGTTGCCCTAGTCTGCATGGTGGTTCTGCATGGTGGTTGTAGCCTAGCCATGTCTGGCTTCCGTGGGTGTCGTTGGTTTGGCCTTGTTGGCCAGTACTTCTGGTGGTTTCCGCTTCGGTGTCCTCTCGGTTCCGTAGTCCCATTCTTGGGTGTCAGTCCATGGTGGCACCAGCATGTTGGCTTCCCGACTCGCAGTGTGTCCGGGGTCTGGGGTGGTTCTGCTTGTGGGCCCTCGACCTTGTGAAGGTCTGAGGTGGTCGTGCTTGTGGTGAGACATCGGTTCTCACCTGGTTGTTGCGTGGTCTTGGCGGGTGCGCCGAGGGTTGCTTCCGCTTGGTGCCCGACTCTGTTGATTTCTGCGGGAGTTGTGTGTGTCACGACCTTGGTTGGTGATCGTGACGTTGCATTGTTCTGTTCCGCTGCTTTGTAGTATCCTACTGTAGGTGTTCCTTACTTTACAACTTTCTAGTGTAGTTTCCTATTTTCGAAGTTCCTGCTGCTCTGGCCAGTGAGGGACTGGTATCCCTACTGGACCTTGTTCACGAGGCTCACCCCCCTACTCTCTTCAGCTAGGGGCTCGTCGTCACTAAAGCTCGGTGTCGGACGGGTTTGCAAAGGCGGCTGTGGCGCCGTGTGCTGTCAGCAATACTGAGAGTGAGTGTTGTGAGCTCTTGTACCTGAGTGAGTTGAGAGTTGTGCTTTGCAAGTTCTTGGGGTATGCCCCTTAAGGACTGCAGCTTTCTTTTTGTACATGTGCTTTTATTTGGGACATGTTGTACAAACTTTTGTATATTGTATATCTTGTTATAGTTATTTAAATTCAATACATATCTCACTAGACTATTTCTTCTAACCCTTCCGGGTCTTCGGATCCGTGGGTGGCGACGTGACTTCGGGGTCCCTAGCGGGGGGGGGGAGATCGTGTCATTACACTTGGATCAGAGCATGGGTCTATTGAGATTTGTAATGAGTTAGTAACTATAGCCGTCCCAAAGAAAGGTACTAGTACGCTGCTGACACCGTCCGACTAGTGTTAGGCTTGTGCTTTCAATTGTTTTATAGGTGTGCGGCTTCTCTGCAAGGTTCGTGTGCGTGTTGTAGGAGGATTGCAGTTGTTGCTATGTCAGGTGCATGGTGAGTGTGGTCGCTCGGTGTATTCGTGCCATGGTGGCGCAGTTGGCGGTGGACTCACTGGCATTGGTCTTCCCTGTGTGGAGGACAGTTGCAGGCAAGTCCAGGTGCGGTGCTCCTGGTCGTCATCGACGCTTTTGGGTGCGTGTGTGCCACTGAGATTGAGAGAGCCTGCATGTTGTGTGGCCTTCACCGGTGCAGGGTTGTTGTCTGTGGAACCGATCGAAGTGTCCCTGCCTTGTTGGTTGTTCCCCTGTTGTTGGGGTGTGTGCTGTGTTGGTTGTGTGTATGGTCTCTTGTCTATGCGCAGTTGTGCACTGTGCTCTGCTTGGTCGGCGTTGTTGCTCGAGCTAAGCAGATGTTCTATGTGCTGTGTTGCGTCGTTGGTTGTGCGCTGCGACACTTGTCTGTGATTGTTGTCGGCCTGGTGCTGGCTAGTTGGAGCTCTGCTGAGGTGCTCCTGGAGTTCTTCTCTGTTGGTTCTGGCGGAAGTGAGGTTTCCCCAGAACTGTGTTGTGCTCGTTTCTGGTTGTTGTGTGTTGCCCTCTGGGTTGAGGTGCATCGCTTGGTTTGCCCTGTGTTTTGGTGAGATTTCCCAGACCGTTTGTTGTTGTCTTGGTGAGGGTTTCTCCCAGGACTGTTCTGTGCTCGTTTCTGCTATTGTTGTGCTGCCTCAGGGTCTGAGGTATGTGTTGATTTGGCTAGTGCGTTCTAGCAGGTTTTCCCAGAACTGTGCCTTGGTGGTTCTGGTGAAGGTTCTCCCAGGACCGGCTTGCATTCTTCTGCTTGCTGTGATGTTCTCTCTGATGGTCCATGTTGTTTGGTCGTTTGGGTTGTGCGTTCTGGTGAAGGTTCTTCCCAGGATCGCCCTTTATCGTTTCTTGCTGAGAGTTCTTCCAAGAGTGTTCTGTTTCGGCCACCCACTGTGTTACCCTTGTGGTTTGAAGTGTGTCATTTGGTTGGGCTGTGTTCTGGTGAGGTTCTCCCAGGACGGCTCTTGGCGCTTTTGGTGGAGGTCTCCCAAAGCTGCTTCGTGTTTATTTTGGTTGTTGCTACTCTCTCTCTCTGTAGAGATGAGCTGTCGTTGTTGCCGGTTGGACTGTTGTGTTACAGTCTGCTTGGGCGTTTCCGGTCAAGGTGTTGTTCCCTTGGCCATGCGTCTAGCTACTGCGTTGTCCAGTGTTTCATTGTTCGTTTTCAAGTTTCTCGACTGCGCTGGTGGGAACTCGTGTGTCCCATGGTTCGGGTGTGGTTTGCTTCGTTTTCTCGCGCTCGACATGCTCTCGTAATGGTGGTCTGGTGAGTGCAATCGATGTCTAGTTGGTTGTGCTTCCTGTGGAAGTGTCAGTCTTGCGTTGTGGTTTTATCTCTCTCGTGTGTGGAAGAGACTCGTTGCGTGTCTCCTTCCTTTGTTTTTCGTGGGTTGCTCGGGGTGGTGATGCTCCACCGTGGTGTTGTGTCACTAGGGTGCGCACCGTTGCAACCTTCTGGTGGAGTCATCTTCCCTTGAGTTGTTTTTGGGTTGAGTTGGTTGCTCCCCTCGTGCAGTCGTTTCTGTGTGGCACCGTGGGTCGGTGGACCTTTTTGTGCCATTTGTCATTGTGCTTGTTTCTTGCTGCCTGCCTGAACAATTTGGGGCATTGGGTCCCTGTTGGTTTGGTGTGAGGTAGTACCATTTTCTTGTTGGGTTGCATCCTTGAGTGTTGCTTTGTTGTGCACCGATTTTCTTACTTGGCTTGCTCGTGCAAGTGTTGTTCCGGTGTGTGCTCGATCGTGCCTCGGCTTGTGCCTTGGAGGCTTTTCGTGTCGTCATTTTGGTGTTTGACCTCTCTATCGGTCACGATGGAGGTGGTGCTTATTGCTCTTGCACGGTAGGGTGTTGCTAAGGTCTTTTGCTCCCCATGCGGTAGAGTCAGTGCTCTGTGTTTTGTGTGGTCTTTGGAGCCAACATGGTTGTTGTGCTTTTGAAGTTGACTTTCTGTGTGCTTCTGTTGTAGATCTCTAGTGGAGAGTCCCCTTCGGTGGGCACGTGTTGTCTTGGGCTGTGGTGGGCGGTTGTGTGTGCTGCACCTGAGCGTTTTTCGATGTTTGTGTTTGTGCCTCAAGGGTCAGGGCCGGTTGGCCAGTTTGTGCCCTTTCAGGCTTGCGGTCCTTTGCGTGGGCTTTTGGCGCGTCTCTGGTGAAGAGTCCTTCCTGTTAGCCTGTGGTGTTGTTTCGATCGCTGGTGCATCTGGTTGCACTTTGCTTAGTTTTAGTGCTTGTGGTAGCACCGTGTGCTCGTGCACAAGTGTTTCGATTTTGTGCCGTCTGGAGTCTTGGGTGCATTGTGTTGTACCTTGGGTGGCTCTGGTGCTTGTGATAGCACCATGTGTTGTGCCGAGTGCCTGTTCGTGAGCTTTGTGTGTCATTTTACGACTTCGCTCGGTGTTGGAGGCGTTGAGCTTTCTGCCTCTGGGACACTTTGTGCTGGCCCGTGCCTTGTGGTTGTACCGTTACCGCTGTGGGGTGGCTGCTTTGCTTTGCCTAGGTAGCCCTATCGGTGGTACGCCAGGCTTTGGTCGTGGCCTATGTTCAGATTTTCCCTCTCACTTTCGGAGCAAGTGTATTTGGTTGTGATACCCTACTTCGGCCTAGGCCCTCTGAGGTCAACATGTGTTCTCGACCTGCGGTTGTTTTGGTTCCTGTGTGGTTGTGCGTCTTTTTAGTGGTTGGCATGTTGGTACCCGCGCTAAGCCAGTGTGCGCGTGGGGTGTGCTGCTATTCCCGTTGTTCTCCATGTGCGGGTGGTGTTGGTGATTCTGGAAGCTGATGGGTAGGTGGGTCTATTATCGATTTGCTTTTGTTGGTGACAGTGAGCTTTGGGCTCGCAAGTACTCGACCACGGGGGTTGGACCCGCGTTGGTTTGGTGACGTTGTTTTTTGT
Source organism: Colocasia esculenta (assembly GCA_014218235.1). Lineage (NCBI taxonomy): Eukaryota > Viridiplantae > Streptophyta > Magnoliopsida > Alismatales > Araceae > Colocasia > Colocasia esculenta. The sequence continues at coordinate 143,971,101 of CM024756.1, read as the reverse complement.
GCTCGGTTTTGGCTAACCTCAATGTCTTCTGTGTTCCGTCGCGGTGTGCCACGTTGTGGAGCGTGTAACTCCCAGTTTTGTGGCTCCGCGTGTGTTTGGTGTCCTTGTCGGACCACGAGGAAGGTCTGGGTGAGACCGCTGGGGTTGTTGTCCGGTTGGACGCCCCATGTGTGGCTGAAGTAAGTCGTCGGTTTTTCGGCTTGGTGCTCCACCCGCATTTAGAGCGTGTTGTGAGCCGTTAGGTTTTTCAGTTGTGTGCTCCCTGTGTGTTTGGGGCTCATTGTGTGAGCCGTTGGTTTTCCGGTTTCGTGTGCACCGTGCACGTTTGGCGGTGTGGGTGATGCCACGAGGAGGTCGTGGTGAGACCTAGTGGCTTTTCGCACTTGCACTTCGTGTGCTCCGCGTGTGTTTGGTTGTGCGATTGTTGCCACGAGGAGGTCGTGTTGAGACTTAGTGGCTTCTTCGCGTTGGTCTTACGTTTACTCCCTATGCTTCGTTTCATGCCTCGGAATCTTTTGGGCTTGCCTCAATTTCAAAGATGAAATTGTTTTAAGGGGGGTAGAATGTAATACACGGCTTCCCAGCTTTCTGTCCGGTGTCTGGATGACTGGTCACAACGCGTCCGGGCTGGGCGACGTGTTAGTGTCGCGTCGTGGGTGTCCGACGTGACAGTCATCCTTGTCGCGACCAGCTTGTGCGGCGCGTTCTTGTCGCACCCGGCTTTTCCTGTCGCATTCTTGTCGCGATCGATCAACGGGTGGACAGTGTTCTATGCTTCGGTCGTCTGACGCCTGTCAGGGTGGCATGCGTTTAAGTACACCTGTCGGGTTGTCACAGCGTCCCTGGGGGACGCGGTCTTGTCGCGGTGTGTTGACCCGTCACGTTAACGTCCTTAACGTGCGCGTCGCCCCATCGCGTCTTGGGTGCCGAAGGCATAAGGCCTTGGCCGGAGACCCCTTCTCCCTTTCTCTCCTTCCCCTCTCTTCTCCCCCTCCGGCAGTCCTCTGCCTCCCTCTCTCCCCTTTGTGTGTTTTAGGCGAGGAGGAGGGTCGTGCTCCATGTCCCGGCGTCATGGAGCTTGCGTGGAGCGGAGGAGGGGCCAATCAGACGTAAAGGGCCCTATTAGGTTTGTTTCTTCGTTTAAGGTAGGGATTGCTTGTGCTCTTCTCGATCTGGGTGGATTGGGAGCTTCTCGTGCTTTCTAGTTAGTTTAGATAGCTTTTCCATGCTCCCCTCCCCCGTGTCATGTGTTTGTGGCCCGTGGGCGGCCCCGGGATGGAGTATCCCGTGGGTCTGCCTCTCTGCTAGTGTCGCGATCGCCCGATCAGACGTGACCTTATCGCGACGCGTTGCCCCATCGCGATAAGGATCGCTGTCGCGATGCGTTTCCCCGTCGCAACAGGGTTGCTGTCGCGGTGCCCTTCCCCGTCACGATGGTATCACGACGGCTGGGGGGGACATGACAGTACTTGTGTTGCCCGGGGGTGTTCATGGCCCCGGTTAGCATGTCGGCGTGTGCCCCAGGGCAGGTTTGCCCTTAGGACCTTCTAGTGGGGAACACAGCAAATTACCTCGCTGCGTTCAGTGACCGAAGGTGGCACCTTCGTGGCCGTGTCCTAGCGGCGGTGCCAGGAGTCGTGTCTGTCTAATAATCGATTGTCCGACAGCCAATCGATTATTAGCAGAGCGATGTTTTCCGTACTGACTGGTGGTGTTCCGAGGTTCTGGCTTGCTCGTGAATGCCTTGGTTGGCCGACGGCCCTCTCGAGGTTCCATGCGTGCCTTGTGCTTGCTGGGCTTATCGTGGGTTACAAGCCAGTGGTTCAGCGTGGTTCTTGTTGTGCTTGCCCCGCCTGTTCGCCCAATGCTTGGCACTTGAGGGCTTGTCCCATTTAGAGGGTGTCTCTGTTGCCTGGGACCCCCATCCTCGGGAGCCTTTGAGGGAGTGTTCGAGGCTACGAGCGTGCTCGAGTTGGCAGCCGAGTTGGCAAACTCTAGAGCTGAGGGGAAAATGAGGTTTGGACAGCGGGGCCGAGTCGTTTGTAGAGCTCTCTTGGTTGGTCTGGGACGCCAAGGCCGGCTGGAGTTCTTCCTGGCGTCAGTCCTTCTTCCACTGTCTCGTCCTGCGTTGGTTTCGGAGCCGTACGTAGGGAGGTCAGGCGTGAGGCCGCAGCTTGGCCAGACTGCGGTGGTGCGTGTGTTCTTGTGGTGTTCTGTGGCGGCTCTGTCTCGCTCTTCCGGGGAGGCGGAGACAGGAGCTAGGCTGGCGAGCAGAGGGTGTGGACGGCGTGTCCCCGTCTTGGTTGCTAGAAACGTGGCTTGGTTGCTGTTGTTGTGACGATGTTTCCTCACGAAGTTTCCAAGTATGACTCATTGCCCTAGCCTGCACGGTGATTATAGCCTGGCCGTGTCTGGCTTCCGTGGGCGTCGTTGGTTTGGCCTTGTTGGCCAGTACTTCTGGTGGTTTCCGCTTCGGTGTCCTCTCAGTTCCGTAGTCCCGTTCTTGGGTGCCAGTCTGTGGTGGCACCGGCGTGTGTGGCTTCCCGACCTCGCGGTGCGTCCAGGGTCTGGGGTGGTTCTACTTGTGGGCCCTCGACCTTGTGGAGGTCTAAGGTGCTGTGCTTTTGGTGAGACGTCGTTCTCACCTGGTTTGTTGCGTGGTCTTGGCGGGTGCGCCGAGGATTGCTTCCGCTTGGTGCCCGACTCCGTTGGTTTCTGCGGGAGTCGTGTGGTGTGTCACGACCTTGGTTGGCGGTCGTGACGTTGCATTGTTCTGTTCGTTGCTTTGTAGTATCCTACTGTAGGTGTTTCTCACTTTACAGCTTTCTAGTGTAGTTTCCTATTTTTGGGAGTTCCAGCTGCTCTGGCCGATGAGGGACTGGTAATCCCTACTGGGCCATGTTCGCGAGGCTCACCCCCCTACTCTCTTCAGCTAGGGGCTCGTCATCGTGGGAACTCGGTGTCGGACGGGTTTGCAAAGGCAGTTGTGGCGCCATGTGCTATCAGCAGTAGTGAGAGCGAGTGTTGTGAGCTCTTGTACCTGAGTGAGTTGAGAGTTGTGCTTTACAAGTTCTCGGGGATGCCCCTTAAGGACTGCACCTTTCTTTTTGTACATGTATTTTTATTTAGGACATGTTGTACAGACTTTTGTATATTGTATATCTTGTTATAGTAATTTAATTCAGTACATATCTCACTAGACTATTCTTCTAACCCTTCCGGGTCTTCGGATCCGTGGGTGGCGATGCGAAATTCGTGGTCCCTGGCGGGGGGGTCCGGGAGGTCGTGTCGTTACAACGATGCTATGACTATGGCATATCTCAGCATTTCACCTCAGTTGTGCACCCCCAAGCTAATGGACTCATCGAGGTCACCAAGAAGATAATCCTCCAAGGGTTGAAGGCACACCTCGACCAAGGGTAGCTAGGCAGATGAGTTGCCCTCTATCCTCTAGTCCTATTGGACCACACCAAGGTTGGCCACAAGAGAATCGCCATTCAACCTAGCCTTCAGGACAAAGGCCATATTAGTGCTGCACCTGGGTCGAGTTTGGAACCGAAAAAACATGTTCTGATTTCGATTCCGATAACCAAAATATAGTTTCGATTCTGATAAAATCGGAATGGTTAATTCTGATTCCGTTCTGATTCCGATAACATTACCGAAACTGAAATTCTGATAAGCTAAGGTACTTACCATGATTTTGCCTTCTAAGTTTATAGATAATTTATCGAAATAACCGATACCGATTACGATTATTTTTCAATTCCAATTCTGTGTCCAATAGCTTATCGGAATATCCGATACTGATTCCGATAAGCTATCGGTATCATTTTTCAATTCCAAAGCCGATATTTTTTATTGGAATATCGGGTTTCATTTATAGCCCTAGGCCATATTACCAATTGAAGTCAATGAACATTCTCCTTGGGTCGTTGTCTATGACCCCGACCTCAATGATGACCAAATGCTCGACAACATAGAATTGGTCGACGAAGTTAAAGAGAGGGCACTACTAAAAAATGTAGCTATGCAAGAGGCTACAATCTGATTCTATAACTAGCGAGTGAGGCACCGACAACTCCATGCTAGCGACCTCCTCCTAAAAAAGATAGAAGTGATTGACCCAATTCGAATCATAGGAAAGCTCGTCCCCACTTGTGAAGGCCTATACGGTAACCAAAGTGTTTAAATTCAACAAATACCAGCTAGAACCATGACAAGCAAAATAGTGTTTAGAATTTGGAACTTAATCAACTTAAGAAGGTACTTTGTGTAATCAATTGAAAGCTAATGAAAATATGTTTTGTATGTGTGCACAATGTAAGTATGAGGTTAGTCATGCCCCGTGCTACCAACTCAAAAGCTCTCAACCCCAAGTCGACCATTCCCCATGCTGACACCTCAGCAAACTCTAAGTCCAAGGTCGGTCATGCCCTGCATTGCCCCCTCAAGCACGCTCTCATCCCCAAGTCGGTTATGACTCGTGTTGCTACCTCGACGGCCTCTAAGTACAAGGATGGTCACAACCACCTTAGTAGACTCTAAGCACAAGGTTGATCATGACACCCTTGGTTGGCTCTCTAGAGTATCACCCACATAACACTGATGCGCACTTGTTTAATCAAAACCATGAACACAAAGGTATGCAATAGAATGGTGGCACAAAAGGGGAGAATATTCACTGCTACCATTTCAAAATAGTACAAAGTTCACGGTCGAATACATGAGTAGCCATACATTTGACTGAACAAGCAAAAAAGATCAAACAAGAAAAAAGGAGGGCATCTTAGGGGCTAATCTTGGTCGATGCCCTCGTCGTCCACATCCTCCTCACTGCTAGTTGTTTCCCTAGTGTCACCTCCTCCACCCACCTACTCCTCAGGCTTGTCAGTCACCTCCAAGAGGCCAAGGTCGTGCTCGGCGTACCGTTCCTTCGTACTATTCCTTCATGTTGCTGGCATAGGCCATGAAAACATCATACATCTGTGCCCAATAGGAGCTAATGTTGGCCTCTACGAGAAGATTATTGAACTCCTCGCTCACCTTGAAGGCTTCGACAGCCTCAAACTGAGCCGACTTCAAGTGATCCCAAAGCTTTGACTCCGCTCTCTCCACCTCTACCCTCTCCTCGGCCTTAAGGAGGCAGCCGAGCTTTGCGGGCCTAGGACTCCTCATCCAGCATGACCAACTCGTCGAACCTACTGCCAATAATGTGGAACAAAGCCAAAGCCTCACCTGCCTCCCTCATGCTAGTCTAGACCAACTCTGATGCAGGCGTATGTTACATCGCTTCTCAATGATGGGGAAGTAGCACCTTTGAGAGCTCGACGATGACCCTGAGATCGTCTAGGTTGTGATCGTTAGTGACATGCCAATAATGAGGCCATGGTCGGACACCCTCTAAAGAAGCATCCCCATCAGCCATCATACTTGGGCTGAGCGGAGGGTTGGCCCTCTTAACAACCAACTGCTTGGTCGGCTCTCGCACCCCAAAACTCGAGGTTGCCCCTAGGACTTCTTCTAGGCCTCAGACCTACCTCCTTCTCGACTATAGCAATGGCTCAGGCGTCCCTACTCAAGGTCCATCATGTCTTCTACATAAAGCCAACCAAGGCACTTAGCACAATATAAACATCGAAAGTATTAACACAAAACAAATGCACACAGGGCTGAACTTACCCTGCCGCCGAGTAGGACACAACTCAACCCACTCGAGGTTTTCCTCCATCAAGAGCAGGCAAGCCGACCTCTCTCCTATAAAAACATATCCATAATAGAGAAATGCACCTAGTTGTACTCGGCCACATCGACTTCTCGAGACATTCTAGTTCCACTATGTGGGGAATGAGAAGATCTTGTCCGACCTCAATTTCATGAAGAAGTATTGACTCTTCCACCAATGCACTAAGGTCGGGAGGCATGTCACCAAGACCGGACATGCTTTCCTGGCCATATAGAACCACTCATTGTGTGTCAAGTTGCAATGAAACGAGTAACACATGGCCAATATAGCTTAGAAGCTCGGCCACAAAGGATGAAATCGAGAAGCAAAAACCGGCCCAAATGGCCTCCTCATATATGACAAGTAGCCATCTCAATTAGTGTGTGTGTTCCTTGGACCAAGGCACAACGAGCTCAAACTCAACTAGGATCCCGTACCACTCCCAAAGCACTACGAGGTTCACCTTAGTGACACTAGGCACGGCCTCACCAACAATCTAGGCAGTGTGGTAGGTCGGCCTGACAAACCTCTCCTCCCCCCCAACCCTGGCCCTAAGCTCATACTCCTCGCCTGGCTAAGCCTCACCTCCTACCTCTACCTTGGAAGCTCTCCGCACCTCAAACCATCTTGACCCCGACGAACTCGACGAGCTCACTGACGACCACCTCATCGTGCTATTAACTACCTCCGACTAAACACTAAAAGAGCTCACTCTCGCCAACCCCCACATAGAACCCTTGCTCATAGACATTTTCTCAGGGATACAACTCACCCAATAACAAAGCCGCAATACAAGGAAAGCAACACGTCACCTCTAACTGACATAAGCTGCACAACCAAAATTGAGCTCCCAACCACCCTAGCACCAACCTCTCCCGACGTCACAACCCTAGCAACAAATGAAAGTAAGCCGAGCTCCCTATCCACCCTGCCTCTTATAAGCAATTCCCAAAGAAGTGCCCCAATGCCGATGCAAGCTGAGCAAAAATACTTCAAACTTGAGACACGGTGCCTGAGTCTCAAGCCTGAAGTGGGTGGGGGGGGGGGGGGGGGCTCATGATAAGCCCTTGGGCCAACCCCTTTAGCCTTAATAGGCTTGGCCTAGGCGCAATAAGGGCCAAGAGGATATGTCATCAAGATGCAATCCAACTCATCACTTCTCTCCACAAACCCCTCTCTCTCCCCTGAGCCGAACTCAATATACTAACTTGATTGCCGAAGGGTTCTCTTTAGAAAGCACTTGGGGGACCAACTTCCTTGTAGGCCCAGCCGACTTCTATGGCCATGAAATCCTTGTTCCCTCTCGTTCATCCCAGCGCCCAAGCTTCAACCTCAAGCACCTCAAAGGTCGGCCCATCAAAGTCTATTGCCTCCGCCGGATCTCATCATCTTCATATTAATCATTCTAGTTAACAATCATCTCCAGGATACAGACATAATATGGAATATCATTTTAAAATGTTTTAAAAAATAGCTCAAGCCATAGGCAAACACTCACACCTAGACTCAAAACTACCCCACCCCACCCAATGTCCAGCATGCGTACAAGCCGGGGGACTATCCTTTAAAAATGTTATAATTAACATAACTATGTAAAATGTATGAGAGAGAGGGAGAGAGAGAGGTGCTGAATTATCTCATGAGGGATATGATGACCACACATTCAAAAGAAGCACATCACTTGCTGATAACTGTGCAAGTCTTAATTTCTTTTCCTTTTCCTTTGTATATACAAATATATCCCAACATCCCAAAATTTTGAGTCAAAACAATGATTTGGGAAATGACATAACATCCCCAAACACGGGAACCAGTTCAGATGAATCACGGAATCTCGAAACGATAGGTACTAAAGGAATGTGCACCCACCATGGACTTTGGCTAGTTCAAGTAACGTCTACAATTTCTTGAATTGCAAAAACAGGGGATTTTCTTACCCTCTTCTTCATGGTTAAAATGATAATCATACGTTATCTCCTCTCCAGGGTTTATATCCCTCTCGGCGAAGAACATAACCTGTAGATGCACAGAAAACAACAAGGCATGTCATTCTTACAATCTATCACGTACACAAGGAGTGGCTCAGTTGGTTAAGGCCCTCGACCGTACACCAGGAGGTCAAGGCCAGGTTTACAAGGAGGGTTTGCAAACTATCTGATATCCAATCTCCATGCATACTTGCTATTCACAGGAAACAGTTACATCCAAAGTCAGCCAACGACATTCTTTGTATGATAGTAAGCATTTCTCTCTTCGTTTTGAAGTCATGGTGATGTTGCAGAAACGTAAATTGAGTTGTAATAATAATACCGGGTGAAGTACTGAAATTAATCTTCAATTATTTTTGCAAAGGGATACGAGACAAAAGATGTGGAAAGAGAGACCAATTATGCCTTACCTTTTTCTCATTCTTCACTGATATTACTTTGGCGACACAATTTGGCTGAGCAAACAAATGAAAAAGATCAGAAGTTAATATTGTGGAGAAAAAGTTGGATAAAAACAGAGAAACTAATTTTATTACCATGGAATTTAAGATAACAGAAGAGCAAATGGAATTACCAGGCACGAATGGTTGACAAACCGTGCTATCCCACCTTTCCTTGTAGCATCAATTATATGCTCTTTGTCAATCCTAAAAAAGTAACAAGCACTCTTGTATTGTAGCTTTTTCCCAGATTGGTACTCAATTTCTCGTTTATCAGCAACACGGAGTCCCACAATTTCACCAACATACTCAACAACCTACAAAAGTAGAGAAAATATACAATGCGTATTAGCCCACATAAAAAATTGCTTCTCTTTCCCAATCTGGTTCAAGAAGATGTATGCACAGAAAATTATTATCCTGTCAATTGCAAATTATAAGGGATTTTATGATAAGATAGAAGATGGATCAAATGACCATTGCTCCCCGAGGAATGAACTGAGATGTGTAAAGACCAAGTGCATGGATGCGAGACTTGTAGACCACCAAATGCTTCCACCCCTTCATATGTTTGTAACGGGCAAATTCTTTCTACAACACAAAAGAAAGACACTATGTCAAACGCTATGGAATCTTAAATATAGCCATGCCATGTCTTCAGGGGTTCTAATTTTCTATGATGGTACTAATTAATTTATGATAAATACCTTGGTCACAACCAGGTTATTCTAACGTTCCATCTTGCAGATGTGCAGCACTACCTTTCGCAAAGTGGATTTGCATTTATAGATAATTATGATAATGTAGTAAAGCTCCCTACATTATGCCTACCCTTCTGCCTTCATTTCACAGTCCTGAGTCCAAGGGCTTTTCATTTTTATATATAAGAATATTTGGGTATATCTTTTTGCATCAAGGAATAAATCCTATGAGAATTTAGTCTTAGTAATATAGACAATTACAGAGAAACAAAAGAGAGTAGAAAAGAAAAGTACTAGGCCATCTCTGAAATTTTCATCCGTCATAAGACAGCAGCTACGACATAAAGACTCCCAAAAATTTCAATCCAACCCTTTGGATTTTTTGATGGAACCCTCCTGTTGCTTGGCTGTAAACCAGAACAAAGTAGATATCCTGTGTGTAGCATTTCTGACGGTAAACACAATGTGCAATCTCTGCAGGTTACATTGCAGCTATCAAACTGTATTCTCTTGACATCTCAGAGAGACATGGTGGGGATTGTCTCGTCACCTACCAAGAGTACTATACTTCAACTCATAAATACATGCTTTTGAACTAAATGTTATCATGAATTACTGGGCCAGTCAGTTGAAACCATTGGTAAAGAGATAAGGAACAATGTGAACCAGAAGATAAGGTGAAGTGGCAATACAGAGAGAAAAAGAAAAGAGAGAAACTTTTAGATTAAATCCTATCAACGCCAAATACAACTAATTTTAGGTTTGGCCATATTAGTTGGGAGTAATAATAAAAATAGATAGGTAAACAGGAAGTTTACTTCTCATAGTTCAAACATGCAACATGTAGGCATGCCAACCAATTTGCTCTCCACTAGGAACAACGTTCATCAGAGAAGTTCTCAAAATCAAAGCAGGCTTAAGATAAATTATTATCACTACTGAAATAATGTGCAGCCCAGTTATTATTCAACGAGTGAAAAACACATATCAACAGTTTCTTTTACCATTCCATACTGATGTTTTATGAGATATCACACTTGTCCGACTGACAGTTTGGAAAATGTAATATTCGCATTTGTGGAATCACACATCTGGATTTTCTCTAAAGGCACATCTAAATTAAACAAGTAATTAGCTTCAATTTTAGCATTTGGTACTGTGTATCAATAATGTTCAAATAGTAGTGCTCAAGGATGGCAGTTTCGGACGAAACCAAATCATTTAGGACCGTTTCGTCCGAAACTTCTCGGTTCGGGCCTCAGCGATCCGAAACTGGACCGGAATTCTGTTCCGGTCCGAAACTTTTTAAAAAAATATTATTTTAATGGTTTCTGGAGAAACCGAAACCGTTTCGCACAATTTCGACCCGATATGGCCGAATCTGGGCGAAATCAGACGCGAACTCCCCTTAAAAACACCTTTCATGACTGGGGAGGTGGAAGGGGGCTTGGGGAGTTTGTTGGGGTTCATTTCGCCGCCGGAGACAATCTTCCCGCCGCCACAGCTTGTTGCTCTTTGCATAGCATAGATGTCGTTTTCCCATCCTTTTGTGCAGAAGAAACTTGTAAGTAAGATGTTTTTCTTTACTTCTTCTATAGATTTGCATGCAATAGGTTAGGTTTTATGCAACATAAACATATTTTTGTATGTCATTTAGTGTAAAACCCCAAATTAGGACCTAATTAATGATGTAAATTTGGGGCTTTTGTATAATTAGATAAGTTTAGCATGAATAGAAGTTAATTAAGGTTTATTGAATCCTTTAGGGTTAGAGCATGGTGATAATTACATTACATGTTATCTAATTAAGGTAAATCTCCTAATTACGTTGTAATTAGGGTTAAAAATGGGGCTTTTGTCGAATTAGGGTTGGTTAATGTCAATTGAAGATTAAATAAGCTTCATTGGATGCTTTCAGGTTTAAGCATGCTGCTAATTGCATACATGCCATATTTTGAGGGTAAACCTCTAATTGAAAGCTAATTAAGTATTAAAAATAGGGCTTTTGAAAAATTAGGTGTGCTTAGCATCAATTAAAGCTTAATTAACTTTCATTACAATTTTTTGGGGTGGAAGGAGGATGTGAACTGCATTAAATGCTATGTAATTAGGGTAAGTCCCTATTTAAGACCCAAGCATGTATAAAAAGTTAGAGCTTTTGTATAAGTAGGTGTCTTTAGCATGAATTGAAGCTTCATTAACGTTGATTGCAATTTTTCATTGTACTTACAGCCTTTTGTCATGTAGGACCATGGCTAGAGGTGAACAGAGTCAAGGGTAGGAGGACCAAGGGTGGGCATATCTCACCTTAGTTGATGTCAAAAGGAGGAAAGTGAAGTGCAAATATCATGGTAAAGAGATACATGGGGGAATTACTAGAGGAAAACAACATTTGGCAAGGATAAGAGGAGAGGTAAAACAATGTGACATATTCTCAAGAAGTGAGGGAGGAAATGCATCAGTGTTTGCTGGGCCAGAAAGAGAGTAGGGAACGAAGGGCTGAAAATGAAGCTGAAATTAGTGAGGAGCTTTCAGGCAGAATGAGTAGAAGGGCCAGGAGGGATAATGATGACGAACCCGGCTCTAAAGATTCAGATCCAGAGTTGACGGAGGTAGTAGAGAGTGAGCGTGCAGCTCGAGCGAGGGGAAAAACACCAGTAGATTCAGGGAGCGGGAGAAGCACATGCACATGTCCACAGAGAGTAGGCCCCATGGATAGTTATGTCCTTAGAAAGAAAAGTTCTACACAATCTAAAATCAAGAAAGTATTGAGAGGGGTAAAGAAATCGGCGAAATCTACAAGGCATGCATTCAAAAGTATTTGCAAGTGGTTTTTCCATGCAGGTGTGACTGCACATGCAACTGAGTTAGAGTATTTTCAAACGATGTTTGATGTTGTAGTAGATGTTGGGCCTTCAAGGCTCCTTCATGTCGAGACATATACGGGCATGGCCTTGAGGGAGAGGTTGAAGAGCTCCATCAATGGGTTAAAAGTTTCAGACGCATATGGGCAAAGAGAGGATGCACTATTATGTGTGATGGATGGACTGATACCACGAAGAAGTCCATGATTAACATTTTTATCTATTGCATTGAAGGTATAGTATTTATGAAATCTGTTGATGCATCTAAGTATGAGAACAATGCCAATTATTTGTTTCATTTGATGGATGAAATGGTAACAGAAATTAGAGAGAAAAATATTGTGCAGATAGTCACTGATAATGAAGCCAATTACAAGACTGCAGGAAAAAAGTTGATGCAGAAAAGAAAGCATTTGTATTGGCTTCCATGTGCAGTATATTGTCTTGATTTATACTTCAGGACATCGGCAAGGACAAAAATGTAAAGAGGACAACTGATAAGGCACAAGTGATCACACGATACATATATGGCCATTCCAGGATCTTAAACATGTTCAGGGAGTTTGCAAGTGGGGGCCGAGATATCATTCGTGCAAGGCCAACAAGGTTTGCTTCCAATTTCATTTCTTTAGAGTTGTCGATCAAGTTTAAGAATGAGTTAAAGTGTTTCATATACAACACTGTCACGCCCCAATAGCAGCGGAATTATTGAGACGTAACAGACAAACAATAACTAGCAAAGCATTTATTACAATATATATATTGGCGCAATACTAGAGAATTCTGGGATACATGACAAACTATAAACAAAACTCACTAAGACATTTGGAACACACTAAACACAATATGACTAATTAAACCTTATTACAACAAAAAGAGGGTCTCTCAGCGCACAACTTTACCCGTTATGATCAAACTTGATGGTCATCTAAAAAATGTTGAAAAGGTAGGAATGAGCAAAACTTGCCCAGTAGACTCTTTTAAGTCAATCTCAATCACTAGTCAGTATAAGACAAATATGAGATTTAGATAGCATATCGAGAAAACAAGAAATTAGAGCAATGGAAAAGCTCATGTATCATAGAATAAAAGGACTAAAAGCAACTTTTTGCATATCTCTAAGTGTTTAAGTGAAAAATACATGAACAAAAAATTAAATAAAGAACACAATCACTTCTTTTGTCGGGCTAAAATCCAAATTCACCACTAAACCATTTCCGTAACAATCATGCACTAGAAGAACATTAGAGAGCCATATTATTAACCACTTTTTACGAATTTTGAAATTGTCAGTCAAATACTATAAACACTTCACTTATGGTGTATGTCAAGCACCAAGTCATCACTCTCCATATGGGTACCATTGAGCACTAAGAGTATTCGGAATCTTCCCAAGACTAGACCATTAGCCTCTCATCCAGCATAAATTCCACTCTTGGGTTTACAATCTCAATGTAGCGAGCTGATAACTCAGAATCTGCAATAAAAGTCATCATTTCCGTCACTTAAATTGTTATTAAGTTATTGAATCGACGACCTGACAATAACTAAAATCAACAAAAGGAACAAAAGATCCTTCTAGTAGTAATTTCGATAAAGATAAAAATTCAATCACAATTTCAACAGAATTTTGACTAGTACAAGCATCGACCAGAGAATCCACAGTAATATGAAAATTAGTACGATAATCCGGTAATACTTCGGCATAAGATGGGATTCTGTGAATCAAACCAGCGGCATTCCAATATAAAGAGGGATTGCAGGAAAAATCAAATCGGTAGTATTACGACATAGCAAGAGACTCCGAGAAATCGAACCGACAGCGCTCCGACATAACGAGAAATTCTGAGAAAATGAATCGACAACGCTCCGACGTAGCGAGGAAATAGAAGAACATAACCAACAGTACTTTCACTCACTAGAGATCTAAAACTAACTTAAAAGAACCTACCTATCGGCAGAACTCCGAGAACAGACACTCCTCTTCTCTCTTCTCTCTCTTCTAACTTGGTCTTGCACTTGGAGGCGATGGAATGGAATGGAGGAGAGCCCCCCCCCCCCCCCCCTCTTGGAGGTCCCCTAGGATGGGGACATGTGTCCCCCACCTGGGTGGAAGAATCCTCGCCATGTATGCCAGGGTTTCACCAAGAGGAGACAAGTGTCCCCTTCCAGGGCATTCCAGAAGAATCTCCAAGATGCCAGGAGTTTTTCATTTAACTCCTTATATTTTTGTCATTTGCATTTTAACCCCCTAGGATGCGGGGCTGTTCCGGCGCAGAACACCCCCCGCGGGGGTGTTCCCACGCCTGCCTCCCCCCGCAGGAGGCTCCCCTACCGCAAGACCACCCCCCCCCCCCCACGGGGGGTTTTAGCACCAGCGCCCCAAAAGGGGCCGCAGGCACCCCTTCGGCCCCTCAAACCCCTATAAATAGGGGGTAAGGACCATGAAGAAAAGGATCTGGAGAGCTTCTTCCAAAGGGATCTGATCCGATTTTTTGGAGAAATCTGAACTCTCATAAACAAAGGGAGAAGGGTACCTTTCGTCATCTCCTCGTACGTCGTCCGACCGTGGGTGAAAGGACGAGGCACTGTAGGTCTATATATTGACCACGCTCTTTTGTAAATAAGTCCTTCCGTGTTTTAAAATAACACATATGTGAAGACACGACTTATCTTTGTAAATGCTTAATGGAGGCACATATACCCCATTAAGAACATATATGCAAATGTGATAAAAATGTTTGAGGATAATTGTGGATGTCCAAAATGCCATCTATAGCCTCCTAATTTCGGCAAGGTCTTCTAATAAACGTATTGTATCAAAGGTCTTCGAGTTTTCACTCGATGTAAATAAAACACCGACTCCAGTCGATGAGGAAGCATTATAATCATAGAGAACCCGATGAAGAATATGTTGGTTCTGTTAACAACCCTAGAGGAGAAATGACCTCTGAAAGCTTGGTGAATTAGAATAGGAATTATCCATGACTACATGTAAATAGTCTAGTAGTTAAAAGTCTTGACAATGTACTAACTAGTTAAGGTTTTGATCCGCTATCAATTTTGTCTGACCTGTAATGATAGCGGGAGTAGGAGTTAGAATGATGGAATGTGTAGAGGCTATTTCTAGCCTCCTAGGCCCGTAGGCCCATCAAGACCCACAAGGCAAAACGGCTATGGCCCTCGCCGCCACGTGTCCTCGGCTTCAGCCAACCGGCTGCCGAACACGCTTCAGCTGTAAGTGCCAGACGGTCCCAGCGATAGTTTCCGAACACCGCGCCGGCTGCTCCAACAAGATTTGCCCTTACCGAGCAGACCAGGCGGGCTCCACGCCCGAACACCTCCAGAATCCAGGGAGTGGTCTTCGGACACCCCTCGTTCTGTTCGGTCCAGGCCCCAGCCTACTGAACAGGTCCTGCTCAAGGCGCACCGTGGTCCCATTGGCATGCGCTGCGCCCAGACACTGACTACCAAACAGCAGGTCTAGCCTACCGAACAGGCAACCTGCTCGGTACCTGTCGCCTAGCCTCCAAGCACTCCCCGTCTCCTGACGACGGTTACAACAGCTCCATCGTGCGCACCCCACGATCATATGGTGCATTAACTACAGGCCCCCTTAACGGGTGCCCGAACGCGTAACTCCCCGCCAAGGGCGCCAATCAGCGCCCCTTTCCGGCGACATCAGGGACGTCCCGTCCCACTCCTTCTGTACCATGCCTATAAAAGGCCCAGGTAACCTCCATGCAGAGGTACGTCGTCTTGGACGCTCACACTCACCCTCGCGCGACTCACACACGAGAACCCCTTTCCTTCAAGCCTCTCAAGTCTCATTCTGACTTAGGCATCGGAGGGTTCTCCCCGGTTCTTCAACCGGCCCCCCCTGATCTAGTTCTGGTCTTGCAGGCATTCGTCCGCTACCGGCGTCCTTCTTCCCTTCTTCCAAGTGTCTGCTTGGCTCCGACCCAAGTAGGAAATCACCTCCACACTTTTGGCGCCGTCTGTGGAACGACAGTAGCCATGGCTCGCAGACGTTCCTCTCACCAGAACTACAGCAGTAAGGCGACGAGGTCTAGACAGCCGCGCGCTGACTCGCGCGTCAGAGTCCCCCCTGTCGACGCCGTCGTCGCCCCCACTGGTGCACCCGGCGACAATTCTACTGCTGCAGTACCTGCGACCGCCCTGGAGATAGCAGAGCTCCGGCGGCAGATGCAACATCTGACAAGAATCTGTCAGGGCCTCCAGGCCCAGTTGGCCAGACAACCGGCCCTGACGATTCCCCCGCCACCGGAGCAACTAGCGGAGTCGTCTCACCGACGGTCTCGTGCCCCTCCAGCGCTGCAGAAGCAGCATGCAGAACCGCCCTCGTTCGCACGCCGAACACCAGTGCGGCAAGCCAACTCACCTCGCCGTGCCGTGGCAGTTCAGGCCCCTACGCGTTCCGACTTTGATTCTAGCGCCCACGCGTCCAGGCGCGAGGGCTCATGCATGCCGACCAGGAATTGGTCAGACGCCTCCGCCGCGTCGCTGATCTTGAGCGCCGCATGGACGCGATGATCCGGAAGGCAGAAGGCAGACTCTTGGGGGACGACGACCTGGACTTCCGCTCCCCGTTCACCGCGGAGATCCTGGAGGCCTGGGTCTCCCCAAAACTGCCTCTACCTTCCATCGCGCCCTACGACGGCACCACTGACCCAGCGGACCACGTCCATGGGTTCGAGTCGCACATGGTGTTCCACGGAGCATCAGACACGGCCAAATGCCGGTCTTTCCCAACCACGCTGAAGGAGGCTGCGCGGGCGTGGTTCGAAGCCCTCCCCGCAAGCTCCATCTCTTCCTTCCACCAGTTGAAAAAATCCTTCCGGGATCACTTCCTGGTCGGAAGGTCTCAGCCGCGCACCACGGCATCTCTTCTGTCTGTTCGGCAGAAAAAGGACGAAGCACTCTGGGACTACATCCAGCGGTTCCGGACAGAAGCGCTTTGCATCCCGTGCCTCGACGTCTCTTTAGCCACCAGTGCCCTCATCCGAGGCACTCGCGATGGCTTCCTTCAGAGGACGCTCGGGGTCCAGCAACCGCCTACCCTCGTTGACCTCCTCTTCATCGCCCAACGCCACGCTGTGTGCGAGGAGAGTCTGCAGTCAGCCGAGCCGAGCAGGCGAACTCGCTCCGAAACGGGAAGGACCTTATAAGGTCATTTGGGTTCTCGGAAGAGGTTTCTACAAGCTGCCTACCTTCGGCGGCAAAACCATACCGAGAACCTGACATGTAAAAGGCTTATTATTTATAAAAGCCTCTCCGTTCAGCGTCCTACTTCTCTCTTTGTTGTTCTATCGGTTGATGTAAAGGGCGAACGGTACAACCCCGGGTCACGAGCTCCTCAACTCAGAAGACCAACGCGGTACCCGTCCTAAGACAAAGGTATTCGATTCAACCCCGGGTTGACGAGCTCTTCAGCTTGACCTGCGCGGAGCCCACGAGCCTCTAGACACCAGCTCCTCAGCTCAGAAGACCAGCGCGGTACTCGTCCTAAGATAGAGGTGTTCGGTTCAACCCCGGGTTGACGAGCTCTTCAGCTCGACCTGCGCGGAGCCCACAGCCTCTAGACACCAGCGAAATCCACCTTGCCTGCCACTAGTCGGCAGCCACGCCCGCCAAAGCGACCTCCGACCTCGTTCGCAAGCACTTCTCAGGAGGACGTCGCCTCGTCGCAATCAACCGGCTGCTCCACCGCAGGCATGGAGACATCTCCCCTCTCAAGTGCTCACAATCACATCCGAGCAGACTTGAGAGGGTAGGGGCAAGTGTAGAGGCTATTTCTAGCCTCCTAGGCCCATAGGCCATCAAGACCCAGTAAGGTAAAACGGCTATGGCCCTCGTGCCACGTGTCCTCGGCTTCAGCCAACCGGCTGCCGAACACGCTTCAGCTGTAAGCGCCCGACGGTCCCAAGCGATAGTTTCCGAACACCGCACCGGCTGCTCCAACAAGATTTGCCCTTACCGAGCAGACCAGGCGGGCTCCACGCCAACACCTCCAGAATCCAGGGAGTGGTCTCCGGACACCCCTTTCTGTTCGGTCCAGGCCCCAGCCTACTGAACAGGTCCTGCTCAAGGCGCACCGTGGTCCATTGGCATGCGCTGCGCCCAGACACTGACTACCGAACAGCAGGTCTAGCCTACCGAACAGGCAACCTGCTCGGTACCTGTCGCCTAGGAGCCTCCAAACAGCTCCCCGTCTCCTGACGACGGTTATAACAGCTCCATCGTGCGCACCCCACGATCATATAGTGCATTAACTGCAGGCCCCCTTAACGGGCGCCCGAACGCATAACTCCCCGCTAAGGGCGCCAATCAACGCGCCCTTTCCGGCGACATCAAGGGACGCCCCGTCCCACTCCTTCTGTACCATCGCCTATAAAAGGCCCAGGTAACCTCCATGCAGAGGAACGTCGTCTTGGACGCTCACACTCGCCCTTGCGCGACTCACACACGAGAACCCCTTTCCTTCAAGCCTCTCAAGTCTCATTCTGACTTAAGCATCGAAGGGTTCTCCCCGTTTCTTCAACCGGGCCCCCCCTGATCTAGTTCTGGTCTTGCAGGCATTCATCCGCTACCAGCGTCCTTCTTCCCTTCTTCTCCAAGTGTAGGTCCGCTTGGCTCCGGCCCAAGCAGGAAATCACCTCCACATAATGTAAAAGTTAAAGGTTTAACCCACTATCATTTTGTCTAACCTGTAATGATAGTGGGACTAAGGGTTAGAGTAGAGGCACGTACGCATGATATAATGTAAGCATGATATAATGATGTATTAGGTTAGCTACTTGCGTAAACTCCTAATGTGATAATTGATCTAACTATGTTTAGTTTCTAATTTTGGACCCAGATATAACTTACCAATGGAAGGAGAAAATGCCACATGGAAGGACCTTTCGAGATCTTGGAAAGAATTAGGGAAGTCAGCTATAAACTAGTCTTGCCACCTCAGCTTGCAGGAGTACATGACGTCTTCCACGTTTCGATGCTTCGGAATATGTTTACGATCCATCCCATATCATTCAATTCAAGGATCTGGACTTTCAAAAGATTTGACCTATGAAGAACAACCTACCAAGATCTTGGATCACAAGATACAACAACTGAGGAACAAAAGCATACCCATAGTAAAAGTCCAATGGAGCAGAAGAGGACCAGATGAAGCTACTTGTGAACCAGAAGAAACCATAAGAAAGAAGTATCCAGAACTGTTTGAAGGAAGTATCTTTTCTTTCTAGTTGCATTATGCAGAATTTGAGGGACCAAATTCTTATAAGTGGAGAATGGTGTAATACCCCAAGATATAAGACGATAAATAAGTAAGAAACGGTCGAGAAAACATAATACAATTTGTAGGCAGATGGAGAGATTAAACAAATTTGGATCTATCTAAGTCCAGACTGAAAATATGCTAAAGGATAATGTTATTGGTAAGGATATTGCTAATGATAAATATAATGATATTGCTAAAGGATACTACTAAAGGTGAACGATAAGAGTAAGGGATATTACTAAAGGTAAGTATATTGATAAAAAATATGAGGAAAAAATATAAACGTAAATAAGAAGGGCATATCTACAATTATAAAAATAGGGTTTTCATGTAATTGTCAATTTTTTGGGGACCCCAGCAAAAGATCTATAGACCCCCGTAGACTCAGTCAGATTTTCAATCGGAGGTATTTGGGGTCCGGGTGGCCGAACTATGAGAGAGAGATGGGTATATCTCCAAATTTTTAAACTTAGGATTAAAATGCAAATGACAAAAACATAAAGAGTTAAATGAAAAACTCTTGGCATCATGGAGATTCTTATGGAATCTCCTAAAATGCCCTAGAAGGGGACACTTGTCTCCCCTGGTGAAACCCTGGCATACATGGCCAAAATTCTTCCACCCAGGGGGGACACATGTCCCCATCCGAGGGGACCTCCAAGAGGGGGGCAACCCCCCTTCCTCCCCTATATAAACCCCCTCCTCTCCTTCATTCCATTCCATCTTCTCCAAGTGCAAGACCAAGTTAAAACAGAGAGAGAAGAGAATGAGTGCATGTTCTCGGAGTTCTGCCGACAGGTAGGTTCTTTTAAGTTAGTTTAGATCCCTATTGAGTGAAAGTGCTATGGGTTGTGTTCTTCTATTCCCTCGCTACGTCGGAGCACTGTCGGTTCATTTTCTCAAAATCTCTTGTTACGTCGAAACGTTGTCGGTTATAATGGGGGGATGGGATCATGGGGGGCGGAGGTGGGACGTCGGAGGAGGGGATTGGCAGGGAGCTTACCTGAAGTCCGGCGCGGCGGCGAGGTCTGAAGGCGGTGCGACCTTCTCCGGCGCCGGCGAGAGCTTCTCCGGCGGCCTCGCGGCGAGACTTTGTTGGGGTCCTGGGGAGGAGGAACCCTACCACCTGGTGTCTGCGGGGGCGGGGTGGGATTGGGAAGACGCAGGGGAGTCGGGGACGGGGGGGGGGGGACGGGGGGGGGGGGGGGGGGGGGGGGGGGGTATTGGGATCCGGATCCACTAAGTGGGTCCGGTTGGACCGGGGAGTCGGGACCGGGTGGGGGGGGGATTTATTTGGGATCCGATCCACTAAGTGGATCCGGTTCGACCCGGTAACCAGCCCAAGGCGCCAACGTGCATGCCTTGGGCCGCCTACCGTGCCTCGGCGACGCCTTGCTTCGCCTTTTCACTGCCCATTTAGGCGGCCCACTTAGGCGACCCCCAACAACCGCCTTCATGCCTAGGTGCCGCCTTGACAACTATGAATGCATGTCCACTGATTGTGGTGATGTATTGATAATTTTTTATAATTTTCCTGACTTTTTCGTATTTTAATGGGTTTTTGCATGTTTCGATTGGTTTCGGCCAAATTTGAAACCGATGTTTCGGAACCCCCTGTGACGGTCCTCACCGTTCAGACCCGCTAACCTAATAGCAAGCCTGACTTGAGTCCGCCTCCCGCGAACGGGCCGAAGCATCGCAAGGGATATCAAACACGAGTCCGTAGAGATAAAAGAAGGAACAACTCAAACATTCATAAGATTTGTCAATCCCATAAATATTTACATGTAATATACATAGCCATAGCACAACTGTAGCCAAACTACAACAGAACTCAGGGCATACCCCGAGGGGAACAACAAGAAGTAAAATTACACTACTGGTGGTGCTGACCCTCCACTGGATGACGGGTGCGAAGTCTCCTGAACTCCCTCACCTGGTAGGAGGTAGGGGTGAGCCTCACGTGTCACTGGCTCAGTAGGGAAACTCCCTAGAAACCGAGCAAACCAACACAAGTAGCAAAGCAGGAATTTCTATACTAACAATTTAGAATATTATCCAACAGGATATAACTGTAAGTACAACTTACCATTTGCCACTTAACAAGAATCATCGTAAATAAATAAACGGCAATACCAAACAAGTGTACGAGCTACTGTAGAGAAAATGCCACACTCGAGCCACGTCAACTGGTTCGCGACACCAGTTACTGACCCGGACAAACCACACAGGACCACCTCTCAGTCTCGCAGCCACGGACGAAAGGTCTAGCTGCCGCTCCACTAAACAAGTACAAGAACTGTGGAGTCCAACTAAACCACCACAACCTGCAGGTCACACACCACGCAGGCCCATGCCTAACACCCTTAGGGACTCTGACCCGAGCTCCCTAAAGTGAGGCACTGGAAAACGGACTAGCTGGGGTCCAATACGTCTACTGGTGTCCGTCTCCCCCAACTACGAGCGCGCTACAAGCGACAACACAACCAACTCTCTAGTCGCTGTCCCACTGCCGTCTTTCCCTCAGCCGGACGTACTACTCAACACAAGAGTGAGGGTGTCCAGGAAGACGACAAAACCTCGTCGGTACCCAGTACCGGGACAAGCCCCGAGCACTCACGTGCCTGGCTCACACAAAACCTGGGGCTCCCAACTGAAGAGGTATCCACGGAAGGCGTCAAACTACACACTACGTACACAGAAATCACGTGCGCAACGTTCAAGCCACGTGAACCTTTTCATAAACAGGTGAACAACAAGTAAACCACACACCACAGCTTCCCGAACGTAGAGAGTGCCAATGCACCTCTTTCTATCACTATATAATAAAACTGAGCTGGACAGATAATTCTACACCTATATCTAAGCTCGAAAGACATCATTCGGCTGTTGTCGCGGCGGCACGACGAGACCGCCTTCAGAACGCGACCGCACGATGCGTCGTGACCTGGTCGCGGCTCTCTGAGCAACCGCGATAGCTGGTGCGAACCCTGTTCCGGAATCCCTCATCCGGATCATCCCAAACTCATTTAAAACTTATAGTTTCAGTCCATTTCCATGCTTTAATGTGTTCCTACACATGCTATCTATGTTTTAGAAAGCAGGAAACCCTTAACCACTTCACACGAGAAATCCACGGATCAAAACTCAGGAAATCTCCCTACCTTCGCGAAGAATGCGAAGAACAAGCTCGCACGATGTTCCCTCCGCTCCACGTAGCGTCCTCGCGGTGGAAACTCGTCAGCCAACCACTAACAAGCTAAATCGTCCGAAAATCCCACAGCAATCGTCCCCTGGCCGAACAGAGCTTTCACTTGCTCTGTTCTGCTAGGGTTACTTAAAAACATAACGCAGGTAAGAACGCGGCGCCCTTCACAGCCGCGACCTGAACGCGACGCTTACTACTGTCGCGTCAAGCCTGCTGACGTCAGTCCTTGCGCCCAGCACGCGACACGCGGCGCACATGCATACACTCACTTAAACAGGCGGTATCATGGACGCGGCACCCTGAACTGTCGCGACACAAACGCGACGCTCCTCACCGTCGCGATCTCATCGCGACCCTCAAAACGACCGCGTTAGCAACAGAGAAACAGAGAATGCTTTGAGCAAAACCTTAAAACCTGCGGGAATCACATGCTACACACATGTCATCGGCCATACACTGGCCTCCACGTCCACACAAGAACGATCCGAACGGTCGAACGTTACATTACTATCACCTAAAAAGAAATTTCGTCCTCGAAATTTAAAATGGAAACCAACTATCAAAATTTTCAACTTAACTAGCATGATACTATCACTTAAAAAGAATAAAACTTACTCAAACAAGTATGGATACGCCTTTCTCATTTCTTCCGCTAATTCCTAAGTATCTTCACCACCTTGCCTATTCTCCCATCTGATTTTTACTAACTCAATTTCCTTGTTCCTGAGCTTTTGAATTCTGTGACCTGAAATTTGCACTGGATATTCTGGCATTGTCATATCTGGCTTCAAATCATCTTTTTGATAGCTGACAACTTGGGATGGGTCCTTGATATATTTTCTTAACATTGAGACATGGAAACATCATGCGCATCTGTGAAATCTGCTGGTAAATCTAATCTATAGGCTGTTTCACCCAATCTTTCCTTGATTTGAAACGGTCCAACATATCTCGGGCTCAACTTGCCTTTCTTGCTGAACCTTAGCACACCTTTAGTAGGAGACACTTTTAAAAACACAAAGTCACCAATTTCAAATTGCAATGGTCTACGTCTAACATCTGCATAACTTTTCTGACGACTTTGGGCTGTTTTCAACTTTTCTTGGATGAATCTTACTGTTTCTGCACATTGACGAATTAATTCTGGGCCCAAAACTTGTCTTTCACCTACTTCATGCCAATTTAACGGTGATCTGCACGGTCTGCCATACAATGCTTCATAGGGTGCCATTTCAATACTTGAATGATAGCTGTTATTATAAGCAAACTCACTAGACCCAAATGACGCTCCCAAATGCCTCCCCACACAGACACACAAGCTCGTACATATCTTCAATAGTCTGAATTGTTCTTTCCGTCTGTCCATCGATTGTGGATGATATGCTGAACTATACCTTAGCTCTGTGCCGACAACTCTTTGCAAACTCCTCCAAAAACCTAAAGTAAATCGAGGATCTCGATCTGAAACTATAGTAACTGGTATTCCATGCAAAGGTACAATCCTTTCTAAATACAGTTTAGCTAATCTATCGACTACCATGACATGCTAACTGGTAGTAATCTGCAAACCTTGGTCAATCTATCTACAAAAACCCATATTGCATTATGACCTGATGAACTGGGCAAACCAACTATGAAATCCATCGCTATATCATCCCACTTCCACTGCGGAATAGGTAATGGCTGCAACATCCTCTGGCTTCTGATGCTCTGCTTTTATTTGCTGACATACTACACATCTACTTATAAACTCTGCAATTTCTCTCTTCATATGCGGCCACCAAAAATGCTTCTTCATATCTTGATAC
The DNA here is from genome assembly GCA_014218235.1 of Colocasia esculenta. Classification (NCBI taxonomy): domain Eukaryota; kingdom Viridiplantae; phylum Streptophyta; class Magnoliopsida; order Alismatales; family Araceae; genus Colocasia; species Colocasia esculenta. The sequence continues at coordinate 143,947,064 of CM024756.1, read as the reverse complement.
ATTTTAGTGCTGCCTGGATGGATGGTGTATCTTGATCTGTGAGCTTCCTCTAAAACTTTTTGTCTAATTTCTGCATCTTCTGGGATATACAATCTTCCTTTCAATCTAGCCACATTATCACACCCCAAATTTACTTCATCCATTCTAAGAATATCTGCTAAATTAGCATCAGCTCTTTGTGCCTCTATTATCTGCCAGTAAAGAGAAGGCTCCACTGCACTAGTTGCTAATACTGCTCTACGCTGACTGCTTGGCACATATAAAGAATTTTCCGCCACATTCTCATAAAGTTTCCATTCTCTGATCATAAGTTGATTCATAACCGCTTTCCTGCTCAATGCATCTGCTACCACATTTGCTCTGCCTGGATGATATGCCAAATTAAAGTCATAATCTTTTAATATTCTACCCCCATCGGCGCTGCCTTAAATTCAAATCTTTCTGAGAAAAATGTACTTTAAAATCTTATGATCAGTGAAAATCTCAAACCTTTCACCATACAAATAATGCCGCCAAATCTTTAATGCAAACACCACCGCTGCCAACTCTAAATCATGGGTGGGTAATTTTCCTCATGCTTCTTCAATTGCCTGGAGGCATAAGCTACCACCTTACTATGCTGCATTAAAATTGCACCCAAACCTCTCTTGGATGCATCTGTATATAGAACAAATCCACCACACCCGATGGAATCTCTAAAACTGGTGCTGATGTCAACTCTTCTTCAGCTCTACAAAACTGCGTCTGCACTCCGAAGACCACACAAAAGAACCCCTTTCTTGTCAACTTTGTCATCGGTGCCGCTATCTTGGAGAAGTCTTGAATAAATCTTCTATAATATCCTGCCAAGCCCAAAAACTCCTAATTTCAACACAGTCCTTGGCTCTTCCCATTTCATTACTGCCTCAACCTTGACTGGATCTACCGTAATACCTTCACCTGATATCACATGACCCAAAAACTGATTTCCTTCAACCAAACTCACATTTGTTAAATTTAGCAAAAAGCTGATGATCCCTCAAAATCTGCAAAGTAATTCGCAAATGATCTACATGCTCTTTTTCTGATGCTGAATAAACCAATATATCATCAATAAAGACCACAATAAACTGATCCAAATATTGATGAAATATTCTATTCATTAAATTCATAAATGCTGCAGGTGCATTGTCAATCCAAAAGGCATCACAACAAACTCATAGTGCCCATATCTAGTCCGGAAAGCTGACTTCTCAATATCTTCCTCTCTGATCCGCAATTGATGATATCCTGATCTCAAATCTTTTGGAAAATACTTTAGCTGACTGCAGTTGATCAAATAAATCATCAATCCTAGGAAGTGGATACTTATTCTTAATTGTGACTTTATTCAGCTGCCTGTAATCTATACACATTCTTAAACTGTCATCTTTCTTTCTGACAAATAACACTGGCGCTCCCCAAGGTGATTGACTAGGCCTGATAAAACCTTTTTCCAATAATTCTTGCAATTGCTTTTTCAATTCTTTCAATTCTGCTGGAGCCATTCTGTACGGTGCTTTGGAAATTGGCAAACTGCCTGGTTGCAATTCAATTGTGAAGTCTACCTCTCTGCACGGAGCTAACCCTGGCAACTCATCTGGGAATACATCTACAAATTCTCTAACCACAGGTACTGAATCTACAGATTTACTAGACTCCACTACTAACAGAAGCAAATATGCTACACATCCCGCATTAATTAACTTTCTAGCTTTAAGGGCAGAAATAATAAACTTGGGAGTGTAAAAAGGCATACCTTGAAATTCCAACCACCTCACCACTAGGTCTGCAAAATCTGACTTCTTCTTTCTACAATCAACCATTGCCCCATAGGCTTCTAACCAATCCATCCCCAAAATCACATCATATTCTTTTAATGTTAAAGCATACAATCTTGCTGGCATTTGATTCCCATGAATCACTATCGGAACATCTTCTAAAAAGCAAGAGGTCAACAAATACCCTCCAGAAGGAATTTCCACTACCAGCTCACAAGGTTTTTCTTCTAAAGGAAGTACCATATTATCCAGAAAATCTTCGGAAATAAATGAATGGGAAGCACCCGGATCAATTAATACTCTAGCAGTAAAATCAAAGAAAGGTAGAATACCTTCAATAAGATTGGATGCTTCCGCTTGAGCTCTGGTAATAGCCATTACTCGACCCCGTCCTCTTTGGTATGGTGAACCTCTATCCTGCTCTGCTAACCGCTGGAAGGGCTGCTGCTGCTGCGGTTGAGTCCCTCTACCATAAGTCTGCTCTCGAGGATACGGACAATTCCTTGCTAAATGTCCAGGCTGCCCACAATTATAACATCTGAAAGTTGAAGGTACCGACGGCTGCCCTGCCGTACTCTGCTGGGACTCTTCCGGAATAGGCGGCCTAAAACCACGACCCTGCTGAAAACCTCCCTGCTGTCTGCCTCTACCACGGCCTCCTTGAAAGAATTTCTTGATCTGCTTGCCCCATTTTCCTATTCCAGATGATGAAGAAGCTCCAGAAGGTGCCTTTCCCTTACTACCTCCTCCTGATGATTGTGGATACCGGAAACCACCTGAACCTAAACCACCTGCCTGAGACTGCCCTTGCCTGGCCCGAACAGTCCTCTCAAGTATTGCTGCTCGCTGAGCTGCCTCTTCCACTGTTCTACACATCAATGGGATCACTGCATCTTGCAATTCTGGCCTCAGACCTCGAATAAAGTATTCCACCATCATTGTGTTATCTGTCACAACATATGGGGCATACCTACTCAGGGCTATAAATCTCATCTGATATTCAAGCACTGAGAGGTTCCCTTGCTGAAGTGTCCTGAATTGCTCTCTTTTCATTTGCTGAATTTGTATTGGGAAGAAGGAATCATTAAAGACCGACAAAAATTCTGACCATGGAATAGTATCCTCTGTCCTGCCTGTAAAAACTGTCTGCATCTTCAGTCGCCACCATTCTTGTGCAAACCCTCGTAACTGATATGCTGCAAGAAGCACTCTATCTTCCTGAGGACCTCATTATTGAAAATACCCTTTCAATCTCATGTATCCAATGCTCCGCTGTATCTGGATTGGGACCTCCTGAATATGTAGGGGGCTGCAACCTCAAAAACCGCTCCACAAGTACCGTAGTCTCTTCTCCAGTAACTGGTCTCCCTGGAACTACCGGTTGTACAGGTGCTACAAGAGGTGCCTCTACTCTGGGTGGGGGTGGAACTGGAACTACTGGTACTGCCTCCTCTGGAAATGGTGGTACTACTGCCGGCTGTACCGGTGGTTGCTGATCCAATCTCACCCGAATTTCCGTTAAACTTTCCCATATTCTCTCTATCATTCTCTGCGTCGGATCCTCTCTTGCCCCTTCTCCATCACCTCCCATAACTCTCCTTTCGGCCATTACTACTCCTGCACAAACATCATTTCAACCATACCATATACACGAAATTAATTCAAAATCAGGGTCACTACCAGCAGTGGGTTACAATATAGATATGGCTATGCATTTCTAATTCCTTTATATTCTTACAGAACTTGCTCTGATACCAACTGTGACGGTCCTCACCGTTCAGACCCGCTAACCTAATAGCAAGCCTGACTTGAGTCCGCCTCCCGCGAACGGGCCGAAGCCTCGCAAGGGATATCAAACCACGAGTCCGTAGAGATATAAAGGAACTAACTCAAACATTCATAAGATTTGTCAATCCCATAAATATTTACATGTAATATACATAGCCATAGCACAACTGTAGCCAAACTACAACAGAACTCAGGGCATACCCCGAGGGGAACAACAAGAAAGTAAAATTACACTGCTGGTGGTGCTGACCCTCCACTGGATGACGAGTGCGAAGTCTCCTGAACTCCCTCACCTGGTAGGAGGTAGGGGTGAGCCTCACGTGTCACTGGCTCAGTAGGGAAACTCCCTAGAAACCGAGCAAACCAACACAAGTAGCAAAGCAGGAATTTCTATACTAACAATTTATAATATTATCCAGCAGGATATAACACTGTAAGTACAACTTACCATTTACCACTTAACAAGAATCATCGTAAATAAATAAACGGCAATACCAAACAAGTGTATGAGCTACTGTAGAGAAAACGCCACACTCGAGCCACGTCAACTGGTTCGCGACACCAGTTACTGACCCGACAAACCACACAGGACCACCTCTCAGTCTCGCAGCCACGGACGAAAGGTCCAGCTGCCGCTCCACTAAACAAGTACAAAAACTGTGGAGTCCAACTAAACCCCCACAACCTGCAGGTCACACACCACGCAGGCCCATGCCTAACACCCTTAGGGACTCTGGCCCGAGCTCCCTAAAGTGAGGCACTGGAAAATAGGACTAGCTGGGGTCCAGTACGTCTACTGGTGTCCGTCTCCCCCAACTACGAGCGCGCTACAAGCGACAACACAACCAACTCTCTAGTCGCTGTCCCACTGCCGTCTTTCCTCAGTCGGACGTACTACTCAACACAAGAGTGAGGGTGTCCAGGAAGACGACAAAACCTCGTCGGTACCCAGTACCGGGACAAGCCCCGAGCACTCACGTGCCTGGCTCACACAAAACCTGGGGCTCCCAACTGAAGAGGTATCCACGGAAGGCGTCAAACTACACACTACGTACACAGAAATCACGTGCGCAACGTCAAGCCACGTGAACCTTTTCATAAACCAGGTGAACAACAAGTAAACCACACACCACATGCTTCCCGAACGTAGAGAGTGCCAATGCACCTCTTTCTATCACTATATAATATAAACTGAGCTGGACAGATAATTCTACACCTATATCTAAGCTCGAAAGACATCATTCGGCTGTTGTCGTGGCGGCACGATAGACCGCCTTCAGAACGCGACCGCACGATGCGTCGCGACCTGGTCGCGGCTCTCTGAGCAACCGCGATAGCTGGTGCGAACCCTGTTCCGGAATCCCTCATCCGGATCATCCCAAACTCATTAAAACTTATAGTTTCAGTCCATTTCCATGCTTTAATGTGTTCCTACACATGCTATCTATGTTTTAGAAAGCAGGAAACCCTTAACCACTTCACACGAGAAATCCACGGATCAAAACTCAGGAAATCTCCCTACCTTCGCGAAGAATGCGAAGAACAAAGCTCGCACGATGTTCCCTCCGCTCCACGTAGCGTCCTCGCGGTGGAAACTCGTCAAGCCAACCACTAACAAGCTGAATCGTCCGAAAATCCCACAGCAAACGTCCCCTGGCCGAACAGAGCTTTCACTTGCTCTGTTCTGCTAGGGTTACTTAAAAACATAACGCAGGTAAGAACGCGGCGCCCTTCACAGCCGCGACCTGAACGCGACGCTTACTACTGTCGCGTCAAGCCTGCTGACGTCAGTCCTTGCGCCCAGCACGCGACACGCGGCGCACATGCATACACTCACTTAAACAGGCGGTATCATGGACGCGGCGCCCTGAACTGTCGCGACACAAACACGACGCTCCTCACCATCGCGATCTCATCGCGACCCTCAAAACGACCGCGTTAGCAACAGAGAAACAAGAATGCTTTGAGCAAAACCTTAAAACCTGCGGGAATCACCTGCTACACACATGTCATCGGCCATACACTGGCCTCCACGTCCACACAAGAACGATCCGAACGGTCGGAACGTTACACCCCCCCCCCCCCCCCCCCCCCCCCCCGAAACCGAACCGACACCGACACCCCCATCCATGGATGAATGAGTTGGCTGCGTCACTGTTTGGTTATAATGCATATGCCGAATATATGCATCCTATGTATGGGTATGAAAGACAACCAACGATGAGGAATAAGGTAATTCCAGATATTGGCCACAGTAGTGCATCATTGTTTGGGTATGAACCATTTAATTTCTGTAGCATTTAGTGTGTTTGTAATGTTTATTGTAGTGCAATAAGCACGGATATTCCATGTTTGAATGTTTAATACTTAGGTAATAATTTTATGAACATGTCCAATGCATACTTCTAGCATTAGTCAAATTTATTTACATTCAAATGCATGTCCACTGATTTTGTTGATGTTTTGGTAAATTTTTCTGATTATTTTGGTATTTTTAATGGGTTTTTACAGGTTTTGGCTGGTTTTGGCCGAAACCGAGACCGTTTACCGGTTTTGGACCCAGTCAAAACCGAGATTTCCATCCTTCATAGTGCTTAACTGCTACCACAACAAAAACTCTGCCTACACTTCCTATAAGTTTCAAACATTCGACACTGACAATTGATGAAAGCAAACACTTATCTGGCTGACACTTTAATGTTTACAAAATGTCAACTTTACCTCTGTAGAATCAAATATCTTGATTTTCATGTAGATTAGGCAAGTAATTAAGTTTCAGTTTCAGTATTTGATAACAAGAACTGGAGCCACTGATAATGTCCAAACAGTAATGCATAAATGCTATACACCATAACTCTGCCTACACTTCCTACAAAAAATTTAAATTTCCAACTTACCCGGCAATCATAATCAATCTCGAAGGTTGGTGGTTTCAGAAGCCCTCTTGTGCAGGACTTTTGCCCATTGATGTGCAGCCATGCATTTAGTTGTTCTTGAGGGACACTGCATATACCATTGTCATTTGAAGGACTATGAAATGTATGGATAAGACCATGTTCCTTTTTCCGACCTTTGTAACCCTATAATAGTTGAACCAAGGAAAAATAAAAGTACATCAATGCATAAAATTAGGAAAATAGATCATTTCGTTCAAATATCACCAATTACCTCTGTACGTGCACAAGAAAATTCCTTGACTTCGAGACTCTCTATTCCAGCATCCGTAGGAATACCATCAGAATGATAATTGTGATGAGTGGCATGAAGAAGACATCTTCCATAGAACCCAACATTCTCATTGTCAACACCTTCTGTTTCACTTTGTAACAAACCCTACAATAATGTATAGACTTCAGTAGTAAGAAAGGTTAATAAATTAAGGCCTTGTTACTTTATATCACATGAGTTTTTTTAGAAACAAAATATCGAGCAGAATATATCCCTACAGAAGCATTTTACTTCCTATTTTCAACACATGATTGGAAGTTTTATGTTCTGGTGACGTGCATCCTCAGCTTTCCAATTGGAATTTATGTCTTCCTTCTGTTATTTAATGAATAATCTCTTGAAAGATCTGGAGACTATTGGGCAATACAGAAGGGCATTGGAATTTGGAAACAAAAGCAAGATAATGATATCTAGTATTCATATGATAAGACAAAGATAAATAGAATAATTTGTACAAGGTGCACTAGAGGATGCCATGCCCAATTGTATAACAACAGCAATATTCCCAATGTTGTCTTGAGACTCGTGAAAAACAGGTTAGTATGTAAGTTGATGTACTACTAAAATCACAAACGAACACAAAGACTAAGTCCATTGAATTCTATAAAAATGTAGAAAAGATTACTTAAATATTGTATAATAAACAGGGAAGATTAAAATTCCAATGGGAAACTTGATAAAGTAGTTATCACTTATCAAGCCTGTTTTCAGTGCTTGAAGAGGTGAATGAATGGCAAACATGAATGAGTAATCTCTAAGACTCCAGTTGGAAGTTTCAGTGAGAAAAATGGGCAATTTTCAGGTTGGAAATTCTTATGTCCCCTCTAGAACATTTGATCAAAATTCTAAATTTTGTTAACCAGCCATGAGTCAGCTACTGCTGGAGCAAGAAAGGACTTCTCCTTCGACATATTGTTGGCCAATGTCTGAAATCCCAGATCTGTGCTATTTCAAATGAAGCTCAACTAACAAATATCACAAGTACACAATACATCATGGTCACAGGACTGCTAAAGGGCATCCATTAAACGGACTTGCCATGGTCCCCATCTTTCTTGAAGTCCTCTAGTATCCATGCATCTTATAATGTTCAATGTTCATTTGCAAATTTAATTTCAGAATTTCTAGATCTGAAGAATTTTCAGCACACATCTTTTTTCAATTCAGACAAGCAGTAGTAGAATGAGCTTTAAAAAGACATGGTGAAACATTGATAGAGTTATAGCATTATATAATGAATCAAGTTGAAACATAATGAGCCATACAAAAAATGTTAACCTTCTCATGTGCACACCATGGATGGAAACGAATGGAGCAATCCACTACTCTGCACTGTATGCAAGAACCTCCAGATCGGTTACACATAGAACATACCTGATAAATGTGATAAATCAGTGCCTGGCATCATGTCATATTCAAAATAACTTATGTTCTGCAAAAAAATCTGCCAACAATGTAGCTAAAATGGAAGACCACTTGTAGCTTAAATCAAGAAAAGGCCAAATACAAAGCAAAAAGGATACAATCCCAGTATTTTCTTTTAACATGCCCCTTCAGAATCTCCTAGGAAGCCTCTTCTTTACAACAAACATCTTAGAATGTTTACGAGCTTACCATTCTTGTTGCAGGCAAGACACCAGATACATCAAAAGCACTCATTGTGTCAACATTTGGGCACCGGGTGCCAGGTGTCCAAAGCCCACAAACCACATGGACCCATTGTGTAATAGTTGGGTCAAGTGCTCCTGCTGTGATGCTATTCAGCAACTGGAAAGTTAAAGCAGGTCATGTTTACAATACTGCTATGGTTCCTAAAATCCAGTTCAAATGCATATCTAGGTATAATTCATAAATCAGCAGTATCAGAACCTGCTTTATCAAATACACCAATGCTTACCTTGGAAGAGGGGCTCAATGCCCTGGCACCATCCTCAGTATGTGCATGAGCTGATCTTGTACGAAGATCTCCTCTTCCCTCCTTCCAAGCCTTCAACAGGCTTTTTACAATATTTCGACTCCTCACTGCACGTGTCATAGCCCCACCTTCATAACCACAAAGCACACATGCCTGGGTACTTGAAAAAGTCCAAGTTAATATGGACTTAAAGATGACATGTCTTTCCTTTAAAGGTGAAACAGTAACCACGAGAATGTGAATACAAATTATAAATGGACCTATATGATACAACATTAATTGAACTACATTGAGATCTAAAAAAAGACGACTCTCTCACATGTATTAATTTGCTTACAATGTTTTTTGAGTTAACTCTGCAAGGTCTGCAAGACCAATGCCCTTTGGGAACCTTCGAGATGCCATAACATGCCTGATGCACCTGCCAGAAAAAGGGGCCAAGAATAGTCCATAATCACCTCAAAAACAAGAAGTAATGCTAGATAGAAGACTTTGCAAGTCACACACTCTGATTAAGCAATTATTGCACTCTAACAAGTAATTGACATCATCCTTGTTTGAGCTTCCACAAACACAGCAAAATGCATCTGAATCCAGTAGAGATAGATGGCATCTACGACCTTTATTGGGAAATCTGAACCATTGCACAGAAGCAACACCAGATGTCAGCACATAACATGAAGATAATATAAAGGATTTGGATATGTGAAGAATCTCTGCTGTGGTCCTGTGGATGGCCAGATAATCCAAGATATCCTTGTATCAACAGTGCACAATATTACAAGGTAATTCCTTACTTCCTAGCACTTGTTTGACACAACTCCACTGCATAATCTTGAGTCTGCTGAGGAACTTTTCCTGATCTGCAATGTGGTTGTCGTGAACACTTCAAAATTGGCTTCATTTCGCCTTTTTTATCTTGGGGCTTTGGACCTAGATATTACATTTGATGGTTACTAATAAAGTAGCAAGGCCATCCATCACAGGCAAACATGGAAGACAAAGCAGCACGTTGCAAAGACAATGAAAAATAAGAAACAGGATTTGTCTCAAAAAACAATATGGGCAAATATCCACAAGAGAGTAAATCTGATTACTGTGTTTTGCCATCTCGAAAGGTAACAATTCACAGTATCACTCACCAACCAAATCATCGGTTGCTCCCATCACTAGGGATTCCTTTAGATGAAATCCTGCTTGTGTTAACTTTGAACATTCACTCTCACCAGATGTTGGTAAACATAAGGCATCCTTTGTATTTCTGGAATTCCCTGTTAGCTCACTAAGTCTCCGTTTGCGGGTTTCCTTAACCCTTGTCTTAGTCTTGGATTTAGATTTAGGCATCAAATTTCCAACTCCAGTGTCTTTCTCCCTTGATGTTACAGACATTTCAGGAGTTTTTCCTTCTGAATTGAAGCATCCTGCATATGCCATCTGTAATTCGCATGTGTCCCCAGGTTCCTTTTGATTTTCACCGACATTGCATCGCTTAGCAAGCTTAAGAACTGAACTAAGAGACACAATTTTCACAGGCTTTGATTTTCCAGACAGACTGTCAATGGAAATGATACCCAAATTGCCACGTACCACAGGCTTCACCATCCTCTCTTGACACTTTTTCCCTGTTAAGCAACCTTTTGTACATGCTGGCATACTTTTGAGAATTTTTCCAGTGAATTCTGGATTGTTTTCTTGTTCTTTGCTCTCCTCTTTCTCACTTGTTCTAAAATTTTTCTTGACCTTCCTTCCAGTTGAACTCTTAGACATTCTATTTGAAGAGTCGTGATCTGCTGATTCTATTTGGGCATCATCCTTTCCAGCTCTATGGTGGCCATCCCATATCCCCCAGGGAAGAGATTCCACAGATGACAAAGCACAGTGTTTACGCTTGCCACCTTTAGATTTGTTCGAAGTAAAAGTGGCACATGCCTTCTCAGTTGTATTCTGAGGATGGTCAGGCACTTTCAATCCTTCAGGTGAAACCTGCAATTCCAAATAGTCCTTGCAATTGGAGACTGGATGAATTGAAGAAAGACCTGAAGCTGTAAAGGAGTCATCAAGTCTCCTCCATTTTGTAGCCTTCTTTTTCCTTTCTGCCCTCCATCCCCTTGTAATAGGTTCTCTGTGTACAGTACCTTCTTTCACAGTGCATTCAGCATGGAACTGATTTCTTTTCTTCCTTGGAATAAATGATTTCCCCACATTGACCCCAATGATAAATTCACCTGATTGATGATTAGTTTCAACAGTTTGGTTTCTTGATGTATGACAGGATGCGTAGTCAGAAACTTTTTGATAATCCACTTTACTCTTGACAGTTACAGTCTCATCCCATCTTGTATTATCAATTACATCATCAGATGAGCCACACTTTTCAATTACTGATCCTTCATCAATTGCAGGATCAAATGATGATCTACAAATTCCAGTACCTCCAGTACAAGAATCCAGGTTGTTTACTTCAGTAGAAATTTCAGTAATGACAGGAGCAGAACATGCAGAATAGATACTAGATATTTGCTGCTCTTTCCTTGAGTCAATTTCTTCAGAAGTCCCATCAAAATCTTTGGCAGTCTTCTCTGCAAGTTGGTAGTCAGTACATCCAGTAGCAGGCAGCATCTCTGCTCCATCTTGATTAACAACAGAATCTGAATTTTCGAGTGCCCTGCATGTGACATCTCTGCCAAAAGCAGATTGACAGTTGTCATTCATATTGACATGCACCGATCCATCAAACTGACCCAGGAAATCTTTTTGCTATCTTGCGACAGGTGCTCTAAGTCATAGGCTGGAGCAAAAGTATGACTTTTGCCACAAGCACCATGTTCCTTGAAGGAATCAGGACCTTTGCCCCAGTAGTGACATCCTTTCAGACATTTAATATGGACACTACAACTGCATTTGCCAGGAATATAACCATTGCCATCTTTCTGATTAAACACTCCGTACTCAGCAAGCCCAGCAATCATGTTATCAGTTCTGAAACGTCTGGAATAAAAAAAATTACCAAAAAGATGTGAAATATAAACAGCCAACAAAGAACTAGATATTTGACAAGAACTTCAGTTGAACATTAAAGAAAAGTGTTGATCAAGCTTGTTGATCTAGTCTGACTTGTTTCAGAGTGAGAACAAGCTGAATTAAAAGAAAATTGTGTGGGATGGTTAACTTGACTGGACCAAGCCAAAACAGACTTGGCTGCAACCAGTTTCACAAGGTAACACAGCCAAGGCACACAGCACAGAGTAGACCAAAGATCCATCTCACTCATACTCACATGGAAACCAACTGATTCCAGCTTAGAACTGGACCAGTTCTCAACTTCGACCATTTTCAGCACATAAATATTAAGTTCAAGACTCTGATGCATCATACCAGAATCGATGAAAAGTTCAGAGGCATAACTAAAATATTCTAAGAACCAACTAGTGCACAAGGTTGATGGAGGCTACCTCAAAACAGACTGCTCATCATCATTGCAAAGATGACAAGGTGGAGGTTTAACATGTGTTTCTTTGGAATATAGTTTAGAATCACAGATACAACCTGTCTGACTGCACACCCTACTACTTCCTGCATATATACAACAAATATTTACATTCTGAGAGGACAACTATGGGAAAACAATAAATGCAATACGCCACTGGAAAGAAGCAAAGTAAAGAAAACAATGGAACAAATAATAGTAACTTTTCAACGGATGGACCTTACCAGCAGTACAGGTTTTGCTGGTTAAATTTTCAGCAAAACCACAAGAACAGCAATTACAGCATGAATGAACGGGCCTAAAGGCAATGTTAGATGCTTCCTGCAGACCACTACAATGTTGATCATGTTTAAGATCATCACATGCTATTGGATTTTCTTTAGATCCCTTTCTCGTTGTTCCCATGGCTGAAGAACAACAAGACAGTCTTCCTTGATCACTCATTTCAATGGATGCAGGCAAGTGTTTCTCCTTTGATAGTTTCAATACATGATTCAGTGCAGGAAATCCCATACTCTCATCCACCAAATTCTGAGTAACATTGGCATTCATTTTGTTCGATAAAGATGATGTTGGACCAGATATATCGATAGGATTTGATGAAGAAAAGCTATTTGCAAGTGACGGCGAAAGGGAACCTGTTCTGGCATTTCTGCACCTAAGAATAGCATCATCATGAGCATCTCTGTTGACGAGAAATGACATCTGCCCACATTCATTGGAATGCCTAGCATCAGGTTCCCCAAGTAGCCTGCTAAATGACTGATGAAAGCAGGCTGAATTTTGCCTATCAGAAGAAGGGATATTATGAGAAGAATACCCATCGCTGAGGTCTGCAAACACTCTCAAATCTCCTATTTGCTTATTTTGGTTATAAGAGCAATTCTTCCCTGTGTAAAATTCATCCTCAAATGAAACTCTCATGCCCTTTCTGTTCTCCATTTGATTTGAACATTCAGCTACACTCATGTTTGATTTTGCTTCAATTCCATTGTTTACATTTCTTGAAAAGTCAATCATGCTGCACTTAGCAGAGGGGGGATTGTGGTCAACCAGGCTTGGCACAACATTTTCACTTCTGCTGATAAGTTTCTCCCCCACTTGGGATTTTGTTTTCCTTCCAGAAGTACTGAAATGAGAGAGAAATAGTGAGATCAGAGAATTCTTATCTGCCTCAGCATAACCACTTGCTCAGAAATATGCATAGCATCTACATTTCCACATGCATGCCTAGACAATTTCCACTTGATGTTGAAACTTGCAATGGAGTGTGATATAAACTTTGCATAGTCTTCTCTGGTGCTACAGGAATCACAGCTGCAATGAACTATTGCATTATTGATTCTACAAAGATGGCAGACAGAGACAGAAAAAAGTCATTAATAATAATTACTTACATCCCTGAGATATCGAATGGTGTGCTGGTTGCTTTTGTAGTCCAAATCGTTCCGAAAACTGCTGAGGACACATGGCAGCGGTATTTGACATTATGAAATCCTGATTCTGCTGAGATGGCTGCCCAAGCCTCAATTCAATTTTTGAAGCAGAGTCCTTGTCCATCAAATGAGTACTGCTTGAGATGTGAGTCCTACTAGAACTTGTACCACTGGCAAAAGATTTCGCAGGCCCAGGCGTTGGATATGAAGTGGAGAAGTTTCCAGCTTTACCAGCAACACTGGCATTGTGCACAATTAATCTGTTCACACCATTCTGTTGCCCAGTAGCTAAAGCATGCTTCAAAAGGATGGACTCACAAATGAATGGTTTTCCTTCACCACCTTAAGCATTTGTTCATTAACAGGAATAGAAGAGGTGCTACATATAGAGCCAATATGAACTCCCCCAAGAGTATTTCTGTTTTCAGCATTCTCTTGAAACCTGTTCAGAAGTTTCTCCAAGGCAGTAGTCCCTGGATGGGGAAAACGAGACACATGACCACCAGGAAGTCCATCAGACCTCCCTATTTCAGAGAGTGGCTCCTGCAGCTGAAATGCTTCAGCATCGTTGGGTTTTAGCAAACTATTACCCATTGATCTGCCTAGACTACCGGGCATAAATGTGCCATCAGGCCAGTCCCATCCACTGCCATCATCTGGAACCCTAACCTAAAGCATGAGAAGATAGTTATCAATATCATCACACACCAGCAAAACACATGCAGCAGAAGTTCAGGGAGTCGTTACAATAAATAGAAGATCTAAAGGTACATAGCCAGCTTTATCAAGCATTTCATACTAATTCATGGAACAAATTTTACAGTCATTGAGGGACTATCAATTCCTGCATTTACCAAGTGAACTGCCATAAACCCACCATAACGTAACCTCCTGTGTAAACAGGAGGTGGATGGTAAAACTGGGACAATAGCATGATGACCCATATTCTTATTCTTAAGGAATCGTGCAAATGTAGTATGCAGCAAGAAAAATAAAAGACTTGTAACATATGAACCTTAAATCCTTCTTTCATTCAAAAGACAAATATGCAGCTTCTAAAATTCTCTCTTGAAACAATTAACTGCTAACAAAACAGATATTTATTCCCAAGGAGATAGGAATTCACATGAAGATTTCAAATAATCAATTGTCATTCTCCTAAAAAGCTACTTGATATCTGAACCCACACTAAACGATTAAAGTCTTTTGCAATAAGTAGAAAGTGCGGCCAGCATTGTAGACATGAAGAATGTAAGCATTTGGAAGAGGGGTGATATTAGGTGCATACTTCTTGATATTGCTTATCATTATCATTCTCATGCTAGTAAATTGCAATACATGCATCCCTCTTATGTGATAAGCCTTTCTCGTATCCATGAAACTCCAAAAGCTCCTCACTATCTGAAGAGAAAAGACCCCCGGGCCCAATCACCCATAGTTTATTTCAAGACAAGAGATGTACGCCACAAGCTGTGAGGGAAAAAAAGTAGCTATACCGAAATTCAGAAGCTTTTCCCAGAAAACACACAGGGGAAGACCCATAGTGTCCCATCCCCCGCCCACCCCCACACCCCAGCAAAAGAATGCTGCTAGAACCGTGGTTGGCAGTATCAGCCAAAACCGATACGTTTTGGTCAAAATGTATTGGTTTCGGACCTAGCCGATACTGAAACCATGGTCCGAAACCGGCCAAAACCAGATGAACTCCTCTCTTAAGGGCGGTTCAAGTCCGCCCGATGCACCCGAAACCAAAACAAATCCATTTTGGTTTCGAACCCGGCTGAAACCGAAACCAGTGCTGCCATCCTTGGCTACAACACATTACACCCAGGAATGCACTCGCCACAAATGCCAGCTGGCCAGGACACAGGAGTGCCACAAAGCAGACCGGTGGAGGGCATGGTTGGATGAGCAATGATACACCAAGATCTGCACAGGAGCTAGGAGGTGCCATGCAGGGATTTGATCCCACAATCTGAGGGTGATGTGATCAATGAAGATGCAGATTTATTTACTCTTTGGGCATATGATCATGCAGTAAAGTATTGTTTACATCATGTAGAATAGAGGATGCAAGATGTATAAAGGCAAATGACAGTGTTTCATTTCCATGTATGACAATGGATTAGAGAGAATAAATTAGAAGACTCGCAATACAATTCTCTACTTCCAGTGTGCAACACTGCCCATCCAACATTTTAACTTAAGTGAATTCAGACATGAATATTAGAAAGAAAATTAAATGGGATCCGCTCATCTAAATTATACAGATCCCTAAACTTATTATAGAAAAAGCTATCCATTAACACATGGTCAATAAGTTCTACGAGATAGAACATGTCTTCTGATGATTTGTAATATAAGGCATAAATCCTGAAAACGAAGCCAACAAGGGAATATTCCACAACTGCTTATTATCATATATTAAATAAATGCCAATGATGACATGAAAGAAGACCAAGAAGAATAATCTTATCTTACTCCAATGTTTAGAAAGAAGAGCCTTCGCCACTGAGCAACAGTCTCACCATTTTCCAAGTGGACTGCATCACCAGGATTAACATTGTGAGATCCTGAATGCTGCAAAACTACTCTGGTATAAGCACTTCTCCACCATTTGTGTATGGGTCTAATCCTTTGCAATCACAAGAGAATACTTGTTCAAGGTCCTTGTGTTGTTAATCACCAAAGAGTGAACATTACCTCACAAAATTTGGCAACGGACATGCGGAAACTGTGGCACAAGCAAAATACTCCAAGAAGCCCATTGTCACTCACAAACAGCTCCCCAACTGTCACACATTTATCAGAGGGAAGGTAGACATTTCAGAACAACTAAGTCAAATATCCTCAACAATAAGTTGAAGAAAATGAAATAGAGAAACTACTTCTTTTCTGGAGATGGTGCAGTAGGATCAAAATGAATATACCAGAGGAAAAGTATACTGTTGCTGAAATAGTGCTTAGTTTATGAAATTCATACACAGGATGCCCATACCTTTATCCCTGCAAAAGACGCGTGGACATCCTCTTATAAATGAAGATGCATGAGAAGAGATGTTCATGCTAGCATCCACTTGTTTTATTGGGTAAGTTAGAATGTTTGGTTTTTGCTGTTGGCTAGCATTTATATTGCTGCTTGATGGTGCTGTCAACCCTCTCTCAGTGCCTTGATGTGCTTGAGATAAAATGAGTCTTCCAGCATTTGAGCTTGGAAACTGAGAACCCAATACTTGAAATTCATTGCATGAAACAGTGGATTGATCGCTGGAAGAAATCATTGGTAACCTGCCCATGGGGTAAGAAGACAAATGTTCTGAACCATTCACCATTGCATTAGTATTGCCATGTTGAACTGAAACAGCAGAAACGTAAGGAGCTGAAACACTGAAATCCACACCACCGGCTACATTCCCAATGTCACAAGCAGGAAGTTTGCTGGTGGACAAACTTGACCCCAACTTTGACAGTAGGAATTCGCTTGCCAAAGGATGCGGAGGTCCAGATAGAAGAGCTAGAAATGAGTGACCCATCTCCGTCTTGCTTGTTTTGCACGAACCAGTGTTCAAACTGCTAAAACCCACAGGGTCTTGAATGAAGGAATGATTCTCCATATTAGCTTCCCTTGAAAGAAAGGGATGGCATCTTTGATGCGAATACACATCCATCTGAGGAATTAAAGAATATATCAGTCTACTAACAAGCTTCAAAAAGAATAGATGAAAGCAAAATATTGAAGTGTAAGTGGTCAACAAAAAAATAAGAGATGCTTTCCATATTAGACAGGCAGTACAACAACTTATCATAAATGCATCACGAGTATTCTGTTAGAATTACTTGTGCTAATCTTCTGCAGAAAATGCAACATTGCATTTGCAGAAATACAGATAAGAGGCTGAAGGAAGAAAACACAAGGATGACCTCACCTGTCCATGAGGTTATAGCACCAAACAGAGACTAATTAGTTCACGATAATTGTGCCCACATGCATCAATGAGAGATTAACACAACAATGGAACAAGCTGTCGGAAGGAATGTCATTCAGAAGACTGCTCCACAGAGTGGAATATTCTCGACAAAGGTTGTTGTCGTGGAATGCATATCAGCTCTACATGCAAAAAATATCGACACATGCTTCTTTGAAGATTTCCTTTCCACCTGGGGCAGTCCAATGGCTGCCCTTCTGTCTTTTGTCCATATGTCGGATTTCTTGATCGATCAAACAAAAAGAAATGCTTGTTTCTTGTTTACAGTGCTGAATCATATGGAGGTACACGGTTCTTAAGAAAGATCTATATATAGGAAGGCGGTACCCACCTTGAATCAAACCAACTAGTTCTAGATTTCTTCAAGTCCTAAAGAAAAAAGGACTTGTTTATCCTCATGACACACTGCCGGCACAATGATCGACATGTTCTCGGAGCGGCACTATTTGATCGTAACCACCCATGGCAGTGCAGAAACACCACGTCCCCTTCATTCGTGGGGCTAACAAAAAAAACCGTTAAAAGTACTGTACATCTAGGGTACACATTGTGCGAATAAGATAGAGGTACTGGCTAAGACAGAATGGCTATAGAGCATGTGCTTCAACGTTCAAACGGCAGAAGATGCCAACTGCGGTGCAAGTAATGAGCCAAACTTTTATGGGTATGGATATTTTCTCGAAAATTTTGCCCTCCACAACGAACGACGCCAATTCGACAAACGTAAAAAGGCGAGGCGGGTGCAGAAATCGTTTGAATGGAAATGGTCGGTACATCCCTTTGCAAGACGACAGAGCACAGCACCACCAAAGACCGCTGTCGATCATAGGCGATCATGCAGATATGCCATCCAGAACAGCCAAACAAGCAATCGCAAAAGCTCTAGCCGCCCAGTAGAAACGCAGAATCCGACAACCAAAAACCGGAGCCGGAAACTAGAAAACAGGCACCCAAGAATAAAATCCAGATCGCCAGTGGCGGGAACCTGATTTCCAGACGACGGAGGCAGAACCTGCGAAGCGGCCACAATCGGCGGCGGCACCAGTAGCTGAGAAGCCGCGGACGGCTGCGCCAGCGACGGCGACGAGGACGCAGGGGGCGGCCACGGCGCGCCGCATTTAATTCGCCAGGCGTCGTCCATATCGTATCATCCAATCCACATTCACATCTCCCCCATTGCTAGAAGCGGGACAACCACCCCGCTCTTCCCAACCCGCAGCGAGACCGATCAAGAGCACCTGCCGTCAGAGAGAGAAGAGAAAGCGAGGAGATTGCAGAGGGCAGGGAATAGAGGAGCAGCATCGGCGGAGTGGCCGCTGAACGCAGTGCACTCGTCTGCTCTGCCGTTGCTGCTGCAGCTGCAACTGACGCTGCTGCTGCTGCGTGGCAGGGAGGTGAGGGAGCACAGTGTAGAGAGAGAGAGAGAGAGAGAAGATGGGGGGAGGGTGGTGGGGAAGTGGGGTTTCCGTTGTAGTTGTTCGAGGCGGGGAATGCGCATGTGATAGGGTGTTGACAGCGAGTCGTCTTGTCTCGGGCCGTCCCCCGCTCCCCTGGTTGGATGCCCACACTCACCGTCACCGGACCCTACCGAGTAGGGCTGTAAACAGATCCGCATAATATCTAGATTCGATTCGAATTCGTATCCGATTATTCAGATATTATTCGATTAATAAATATCCGACGGAGCGAATTTCGGATACGGATATTATCCGGATAGTAAACGGAGCGGATACGGAAACGGGTGATCCGTTCGTTTAAGATCCGCTCCGAAATAGAATTATTTTTTACCATTATATTTTAGATCTAATGATTCATATATAATATATATAATTTATAAATATATAATATATTTAATACTAATTTTTTGTTTAGAAAATATTTTGACATTTATATTTAAAAAAACATATATTTTTAATTTTTATAATTTTTAGACCACTTAATATCTTTTATTAAATATATTTTCGAAGCGGATAATATCCGTATCCGCTCTGAATCTGAAAATTATCAAATAAATTATCCGCTCTGTATTCGAATTATATTCAGAGCGGATATGAATTATCTGATTAACTATTCGGATCCGAACCGGAAAATCCATATTCGCTCCGTATCCGCTCCGTTTACAGCCCTACTACCGAGCCCTGGCTCGGAAGCTTCTCACCGAGGCGGCTATTTCTTGAAGAAAGATTTTCTGCACTTCTAAAGTATAGTCATCTTGCACTTCTCTTTTTTCATTGGTGGAAAAGAGAAGAGAGATCTATGTGCCACCTTGATTCCCACTAATGAGAAGGGAGAAGTACAAAATGACTAGGCATTTTACACTTTGAGAAGTGCAGAAAATCTTTCTCATTTTCTTATCCCCTTCACAAAATTAAATCATTGGCTCTCTATTTTTTTAATTATTTTTAATTCTTCACATTCATTGCAACATTAGAACTTCATGCAAATATTAACTGAAGAATGTGACTTTGGATCTTTGGATCAATATCTTTGAGATAGGAAAGGGATCAAGGTTCCTAAGAAGATGTTCTCAAGAATAACCCTCCAATTCTTAAGTCAAAGTAAGCAAGAGTAAATAGGATCAAGATCACTCTTCGTCAAAGTTTTCTAACTTGAGAAGGGCTTACCTAAGTACAGATGGTTCCTAGGTATTTATAGGTGTCTCTCCTCTACGAATCCAATATCGTAGTAAGTCGTAATGACTGTGATCATGGGAAGTTAAGGTGGGTGTTTCAATAGTGGGTCTGTTCCACAGAGTTATTCCTCTAATCATGGAAGAATATCTGAAGTTGTTCACGTTACCTAGGGTAACTGCCTTCATATTTATGGGGATTTTACGGCCATGAATCCAGTGGGAAAAGTGACTATCATTGTTTCTGCTCTTCTATGTTCTTGAGATAGTAATGACTGAGATAAGAGGCGGGAACCAGACAGGCTTTTCTGAGGTTAAAAGTAAGGAGATGTGTGACGGCCCTCGTTATACCGATACGGTTATACCAACCCACGTCGGTATAGCAAGCGTCTTCACAGTGGGACATTTACCCAACGATACATTCAGCTGAGATACACGTGAATATAGGAACAGAGTAGCGGAAGTAAAAAGAACTACTGTCTTCATTCATTCATCATCCACATTTAGCATACATGAAATTGCAATAACATTAAAGAACTTAAAAGTTCACATAATTTAAATTGCTGAAAAATTAATACATAGATGTCCACACTTATATAATTTTCTCATGATAGTTCTAGTACAATGTCACTTTACATACTTTGAAAATACAAAAGGGTACAACTGCTCCAACAGTCTAATCTCCGCGCTCGGAGTCCGTCTCCTCTAACGGTGCCACGTCACCAACTACACCTGTACGCCGAAGCAAGTAGTGAGTCTAGAGACTCAACAAGTATCACCACTCATACCATGCACGTACATGTCATAGGCTTACACACAATTGCAAAAATCAACATGTGTCATGCTTAACGTTTAAATGAATCACCAAGCATGATAATTCTATAAGTAACCACATGATGCATGCTTTCAGATTTCCATATCAAGATAAATTCCTAACGCATGTTCTTTAATCATTCCTACTCATGGAATTCTACTTCGCATTTTAACTAAAACATGAAAGCCTTTAACATGATTATCTACATACATGAAACAAAACACACCTATCATGGAATCTACACATTCTTGTGTATGTACATGAACATTTTACATGCTTTAAACTCGCTGATTTTCTCATGATTTAGCATCCATAACCCTCACATGAGAGCTACATGTTATTTAAAACACCACATGTGAACAACCAAACATGGAATTGTGTGCACGTACTTGTTAATTGTCCCTAGTATGGATTCTAGGCATTTTACACACATTAACATGATAAAGCAACTGATTTAACATGGTTTCATATTGTCACAACATGGATTACAATGTCCTATCCTCACATTTTGGTTGCACATATTCTTTCCACACATTTGCAATTCACATAAGTTGCACTTTACACGTACACATTACACATTGTTCACTTCACATGAACACATAGACACATTCACATTTACACTTTCACATTTAGTGCCGTGACATATAGTCCAAACCACCAAAGAAGGACACAAACGCATCACATCACATAGACGCCATCTAGGCAATACAATGGCGACTCTTGGACTGCGCAGACGGGAGAACAAGTCTCTACCCTAACCAGTGGTACTTGTCCACCTCCAAGATTTCCCCCTAATGCCCTTAGGGTCACTTACACATTGAACCTTCTCAGGGAGACTTTTCCCTGATACGGTTCCACTGCCCTCTGTGGAAGCAATGTCACACTTGGCACAATTTTCACATTACATATCTTACCGATTTACACACTTATGACATTTACATTTACTCATTCACTCATTTACACACATGGTGCTATGTTCCTGACATGTCACTATAATCACAGAAATCTAGTGTTCAGGAGATTTCACAATCAAGTTGACACACACAAAATCGAATTATTTTACAAGGCATGCATTAGTTTCACAATTACATGGAAAATTCATATTGTATCATCTGTTGGTCCAAATGACCTGAAATTTTAACCACAGACTATTTTCGGTTTTAGGATCCCACATGCAAAATTTCAGATTTTTCAGAGCTAAAACAAAATTTTCGAAAATCTAACATTTCTTTCAATGCTATCCGCAATTCAATTTAACATGGAGTTACACACAAGTACAGTTTTTGACCATTCACTGTCTGAACCCTAACAGGCATGGAACTACAGGATTCATTTTCGAATTATTGGACAATCCCTTAGTTTATGGAAGATTTATTATGACCTAGCATGATCTCTATTTCTTTTTCTAAACATATTTTTCAATAATTCACATAAGCACAGGAATATTCTCAGAAATTTAGAACAGAGACTGAACTTACATGCACAATCCTCACAAATTAGGGCATTTAGACTTGTCCTAAATCATGCAAACATGATTTAACAAGATTAATACGCATCACACATGTATCTTCATGACATAACTAAGTCCTATTATTCGTGATAATCCATCCACAAACACCACATTCATACATCAACAATATACATAGCATATAAATGAGTTACAGTAATCCTCACCGTGAAACATATCGAAAATAGTCGTAGAGAAGGCAGAACAGGTCACTGTTCTGTCCAGATGAACTTGGCGGCGGTCTCTGGCCGCTAGTTCAGTGTCAACGGCATAGTCGATGGACGCCAAGCATGATCTCAGCGTCAAGGGACATTGCCGTTAATTTCGGGTCTGTGCAGAACACAGACCCGAGCTCCAAAGATAGGGGAATGTGAGGGTCTAGGACACGAGGGAAAATTCATAAAAATTGTAAAACCATCTAGACACATACAAGGACGTTATGAATGGGGTACTTGCCTCTAATAAAATGCACCAATGGATTTAGGGCTCGGTGAAGCTCTCCTTGGGCAGTCCCAAGAAGCTCTGAGAAATGCTTGACTCCGGGTTCCTGAGCGAGCTCCAGTGCCTTCCGAGGTCGGGGAGGCCTTCTCGTCGATCCAGCAACCTCCTTGAAGCAGCAGAACCCCGGAAGAATCTCAGGTTGAGGGATTTTGGGTTCCAAAGTGGGGGTTTTCCTCAGTTCAGAAGGTAGGGTTTTTCTTCTCCTTTCTCTCTTGTAAAGAGGCAAAGAGAAAAGCTGGGGAGCAGATTCGGGTTTGGATATATGGGAGAGGCTTCTCTCCCACGCATGGGTGACAAGATGGCTCTCAGACCGTTGGGAGACAGCTCCCCAATGGGTGAGTTGCCTTGCTTCTGAATTTCTGGCTCTGCAACGCATGCAGGTCAGAGAAGTTGGCGTCCACATCGTTGGACGCTGGGATTAGTGTTGGCGTCCATGGGTGGACGCTGACACCACCCCCGCGTCATGCTATTGACGCCAATCTGGCCTTCGGCCAGATGTCTAAAACATGCAGAAACCATGCACCCTTTTACACCTATATACATGCTATATGTATACGTTATCATGTACACACTACCATCAAGCATTACACACATTATTTATACCTATGCTATACACATACACACATAAGTATACCATTAATATTTACGTAGATACATACATATGTACCTATACGACATGAATTATTACATGCAGCACAATAATACAACAAATTCGAGGGTCTTACAAGATGTCCGATGATAATCTCACCCTAGCCCGTTCTCGGTTAATACCCCAAGAGTGTCACCTCTTGAGTTGACTGTCCCCTAATTTAATCTTGTTATAAAGGGGGGCCCTGGTACGTAGGCTAATGGGTTGCTCATAGTGCTTTATTAGTGGGGCCATATGGACTTTTCACTAAATGGACTTGATCGATGTAAATCATTATCTGTAAGGGGCTAAGGATAGAAATCACCCCTCTCCACTAACTTTTGTTGAGATATCTGTATTTTGTTTTCCTAGTTATTTATTTGTTGTCTCTTTTATGTGATTTAAATTTGTTGTATTGTTCTTTTCTAGTCTCTGGTCGGAGGTACTTATGGTGGCTTTGACTACCAGTAAGATCTCCTTGACGGTAGCAGAATCTGCCGTCAAGATTTCCCTGATGGCGGCATTGATTGCCGTCTACATCTTTCTAACGGCAGCTTATGTTTCCGTCAATATTCTTGCTTCCTTTTTATATTGGGCTCCTATAGAGATAAGTTTGGGGGTAGCAGTCGATTCTTTGCCATAGGAATCGCAATTCAAGTCGAACTCCTATCTCGTAGCCATCTAGACTTTATAAATAGATGGGTTCAAGCCATAGTTATGATTTTTTGGAGAGTTGTCTGAGGGTGAGAGAGAGCTTTTTAGAGGAAAGAGATCGTCATCATCGACCAAGTTTGTGGTGATTGAAAGTTAGAGCTTTTCTTCATCGACTCCAAAAGATGTTGATGTGCGAAGGAATTGACTAGAGAAGTGTTTGAGGAGGCGATTTCGTGAAGAGATCACCTAGGGCTTAAACTAGGTTCTACGATTTAATTCTCTATGGTTGAGCGTAATTCAAACAAGTAATTGGGGTTTAGATATGTGATTGTACCCTTTAGATTGTGAATTTTTCCTGTATCTTCTTATGGCTTAAGTTAAATGAATTTTGGGTTTTTATTGTAGATTTGAACTGGATTCTCTATGTGCCTGAAACTTAACGACAGGTTGTGTAGCTATCAAGATCTCCTGACGACAATAACATTGTGGCATCAAGATCTTCTCGATGGCACTGTACTATGACGTCAACATGATCTAAATTGCAGTCGATCTTGTCGTTAGTTCATGCTCCGAATTATGTTTATAATCTTGTTTTATTAATGTTTAATGCAATGTTTTATGTTTCTGTAAAAAGTCAATGTGTGGATGTTCTAACATGCAATTTAGGTTATTTTAATGTTATTGTGCCATCACAAGATATATAGATAAGTTTTGAAAATTATAGACATATTTTATTTTACTTGGTTTATGAGAAATTAAATAAGAAAATAAAATTAAATCATTATATTTTTGTTTCTATCGAGATAAATCTTAATATTTTATTTAATTACTTTTGATAGTATTTTTATCATATGGTTCTATCCTGAAATTTTGTTGTTCTTGTTAAGTATTTTTTTAATTTTATTTTATAGGTATGATAGTTGTCTATAATTTATAGTAAATTATAATTTAGTCAGAAAATTATGAAATTTTTATCATTTGATATAATACATGAGATTTATGTTCTATTAATTTTCCAAATTTTTCTAGGTACTGTAGATATTTCTACTCTATTTACAATAATTATATACTATGTGTTAAAGTAAGTTAAATCTATGTAATTAAAGTAATTAACATCATGATTTAAGTTACTGAAACCTCTATATACTGCTAGTCTGAACTAGTATGATTCATATTAAGTTTGTACTTTCATGTATAAACATATATATGATCATGTGCATTACAGTTATTGCTTTATTAATGTCAAAAAGATGTTGTCATCTTAAGGGGAGAGTGGAGTAATACTATAGTGATGTCCCTATAGTAAAGCTCATATGTTTATTAGCCTTGTGGGCAACGAGGTTGGAATCTTAGAGGTGGATGCACTTGCACGTCTCACTGGTGAGGGTGGAGAGAACTTCTCATGATGTTGCGCAATAACCAAAACTCATCATTGTCTTGTCTAGGTGATTGAGTACTAACTGACTGTATTGATCTTCTAGTGATGGTTTTGGATATTGTCTGGCTATTGTTACTACTTACTGTTACTGCTATTGCCTATCGTTATTGCTTTTGCTTATTGTTTTATAACAATATAAGTATTACTACTAGTAATGCATCTCATGTTCAATAGTGTTCATCATTGTTAGATTGATTAGATTGCATTATATGTTTAAGTGTTACATGATATGTTAACTGATACGGAGGTTTCCAAGTAGGTCGGCTATCCCTGAAGACGGCCGACCACATCTTAAGGTAGAGTCCGATGCTCCACATCAAGCATTAGCTGCCCGACAGACCCGACTCCAATTCCTCTCGGCTCGGCCGCGACCTCGCATCAGCCGACCTCATTAAGGCCACTGGCCGACATCTTACCTACATGATATCAGTGATGCGTCAGGTCTTTATGTGTCTCGGGCCTCTCTACAGCTCGGCCCAAGTAGTCTCGCGAATCAAACAAGAGCTTTGTCATCTCCGATCAAGCACCTCGGGTTGTCAAAGCTCGGGCTACGCCGACCTATAGCTCGGGGCCCGCGCATGCCCCATCACAACCCTCACGGGGTCAGCAGACGAATGAGGTGATAACCGAGAATTATGGAACCGTAAATCACGGCTATTAAGACCACAATCTCGACGATCAGGTCTATAGGTGGCAGCCACGATCATCGTGATTGGCAGGAAGTAACGGCGCCCAATCCGGCGAGAATCTCGGTAACTCCCAGTGAGATTGGTGGCTCGTCCAGCTACACATACATGTCCTAACACTATATAAAGGGTAGACATTCATTGGCAAAGGTACGCTATTTTTCCCCCACGCTAGGCCATTCTGCTCGTGTAAGGCCCTCAAAAGTTTGCCATTTTATTTTGTTCATGTGTTGATTTAATGTTGTGAATAGTATTATGTGTAAATATGTAAATGTTATGTACATATCATCTTAGTGTATATATGTATGTATGTATAGTTCATTGCCTTGTGTATATAGTATTTACATTATAATTATGTAACATGCATGTATGTACTTAGAGTAAACATGGTTTTCTGCATGGTTGTATGTTCTGGCCGAAGACCTTGTTGGCGGCAACATCAGTGGACGCCAAGGATAAGTAGACGGCATATCGATGGACGCTAACTCTGAGTAGGCGGCCATGTATGTTGACGTCTATATGTCTGAAATTCTGTGCGTAGCAGGTTCAGACATCCCGGGATTTGCTAGCTCACTGATGGGGGAGATGTCTCCAACGGCTCTCAACTCCATCAGACCCTGCCCACGCATGCCCCAAGCCTAGACTTATATAGAAACACCCTTAGCAGCTGGAAGAGACCCCTTTGTCTCTTGGCAAAGAAAACCCTAGAAAACCTAAGTCCTGTGCGAAACCAGAACTTGAGCCTTGAGATCTGAAGACTGGTGGCTTCTTCCGACGATCTACTTCGACAAGGAGGAAACCTTGACATCAGGCTACACATCCCCGGCTCTGGTGTGCTGCGAGTATCATCACAGAAGCCGGAGTGGAGGTGTTTTGGAGGCTTCTTGGCTTGGCCAAGGAGGGCTTCTTCGACCTTGTAATCTGTTTGTAGATTTATTCAAAGGCAAGTACCCATTCCACACTATCTCTACACACGTCTAGTAGGTCTTAGGTATTTTTATGGATTTTAATCGTGTCCTGGAACCCCCATTCTTCCTCATTTTGGGAGTTCAGTGCAAGATCTCTTGCCGTTAAGATCCGAACTGGGCGGCATCATTAACTGCCGTTAATCTGCGAGAACGGCAGACCATGCCGTTTGTTCTTCAGGAATGAATAGTGAGCTGTTCTTCCATATATGAGCTATTTTCCGGACTTTCACACATGAGAATATACTGTAAATTATATATGCTATGTAATATGGATAGTGGGTCGTGTTGTGAGATTTCTGTGATTTTGTTAATATATGAATTATTGGAATTATCTAAAATGTATGCTAAACAGGTTATAAACATTGTAAATTTCTGTTTACGAAATCCATGTGATACTTAAGTGCCATAAAATTTTCAGACAACCTGGATGAAAGTCAGTTCATGTCTTGAAATTTTAGGGATTTTCTAATGACTGTGTAATATTAATTTGGGACTGAAAAACTGGGAGCATGAATATATCATTTTAAATTTTCAGAAATTGATATGATGCATGAAAAATCTTGGGAAAATTTCTGTGATGTTATGATTGTTATATACAGGGTTGTAGACTGTTAATTATGACCATGACAGTATAAATCTATGATGAACTGATTTATGGGTAAACATGCAAATGGGTGTTTTATTTTCTATAAATTGTGTGTATTTCAAAAAAAAAAAGAGGTGAAAATTTGCATGTATGATGTACAACCTGTAAACAACCCGTGGTTAAAATTTCATTTTGATTGGATAACAGTAGGTATATACTTTGATTTTCATGTGAGAATGACGATTTAATGCATATTTGTGTTAATTGTGGATGAAATTTACAACTTTCAGCATGGTTAGTGTAAATCCATGAATGTTAATTTCTGTTAACAGTAGTACCATGATTAGGGAAACTGAACATGTGCATGAATGTGGACATACTGTAATGTGTTAAATTGTGTAAAATCGTGTATGAGTTAAAATTGGAAAATGTGAAATTGTGCCGCGTGTGACACTCTTCCATAGAGGGCTGTGGAACCGTACTGTGGTAAAGTCTCCATGGGAAGGTTCATGTGTGTGGATCCTATGGGCAATAGGATGAAATCCTGAGGTGGACAAGTACCGCCGGTTAGGGTGGAGAGGGCTTCTCCCGGTCTGCGCAGTACCAAGATTCGTCACTATGTTGCCTAGGTGGCGTCTATGTGTTATGTGTATGTGTTATGTTTTGTTATGTGTGTCTTTCTAGTGTGGTTTGGACTATGTGTCACGGCATTTAAATGAGAATAATGTGATAGTATATAAGTGAAAATTTTGTAAATGTGTAAGTGAATATGTGAATGTGTGAAACCAATGTGGTAGCATGTAAAATTATGAAATATGATATGAATGTGTTAGGTCCATGTCAAAACAGCAAGCTTATTGTGTTTAAAAATGTGATATGCATGTGACAGGTATATTATTGTGGAATGAACATAAACCATACACCATGTGTTATGAAAATAGTAGAAGTATCATGATAGACTTTCATTGAACAATAATGGACATGTGTAAAATGTGGAAAACGTTGTAAAAATGATATGTGTGTGGCACAAGGTATGTGCAAGTGATATGTGAATGTGGCACATGTTATGTGTAAATGTGAAATGATATGTGTAAATGTGAACAATGTGATCCGGTATAAAATAATGTGAACAATGTAAATTGTTACATGAATGTGTTAAATTCATACTAAATCAGCAAGCTACTATGTATATAATTGAGTCATGTATGTGAGAATGTGTATAGGATCCATGTTAGATATGTCTCTTCAATATGTGAATTTCCATGCCTAACTTGCTTTCATAGTATGCATGAATGAGATAAGTTTAATTTGAACTAGCATGTTAATGAATGTGTAGAGATCATGTGATAGGTTTACATCTAATGATGATATAGCATGTGTCATGTTGCTCAATGTATATAGATTGCATGCTAAAAGTATACTTCCATTATGTGAAAAAATCCATGCTTAAGTTGCATATATGTTATAGCATGAATGGAATGAGTTGTAATTTGATATAGTATGTTAAGAAAAGGTGTGGGAAGTATGTGATAGGTTTAATACCTGACGTGAGTAGTAACATAAAGCATGTATCATGTCTTTTAGGATTACAAGAACTGCATGCATAGGATGTAGAGATTGTTGGAACCATGATATAAGTGTCGTTTGTCTCTTTAGAAGTTTCATGGTGAATATGATGTATGTAGGTGTAATGTGCATGGGTTTACTTGCTGAGTCTATTAGACTCACTCTTGCTTTGGTATACAGGTGCAGGTATCTCCATATCTTGGGAGGAGATTGTTGGGAGCGACTCCGAGCATGAGGAGGAGCACTATTGTGGAAGAATTTCTTTATTGTACTTTGTTTCCTAGTATGTAGTAAAGGACATTGTGTAATTCAGTAGTGGACAATGTAATTTATTTTCAGTTATGAAATATGTTTAGTTCACTTTTGTACTATATAGACTGTGGATTTATGATGATGATGGAATAAGATCGTTATATTCAGTCATTTCTATTCCGCTGTTGTATGTTTATATTTGTGTACATCTCAGCCTATTGAACGTGTTGGGTAAATGTCCCACTGTAGCGACGTTATTGTACCGACGTGGGTTGGTATAACCGTACCGGTACAAGGAGGGTCGTTACAGATATTGGTATCAGAGCAACGGTTGAGATCGTACATGAATATACATATGCCATCATCTTCATAATATGCTAGTCTTTATAGAATTGTCCACATGTGTAGAAATGATTATAATGAACGAAAGATAGATAAGAAAGTGGTTAGGAACTAAATAATGTAGTTTCTAATAGTGATTGAATATTTGCAGCATATGGCTTCACATGGTAGGCGTGGTGCTCATGTTGGAGAGGATGAGCCTAGGCGTGAGGATGCGGGTGAGCAGCAGGCCCCGGCACCCCAGGGTCCTGTACTTCCCCACTGCCACCGGTGGATTATGAGTATTCATGCAAGGTCTGTTACAGGCCATGCAGACACAGGCCCATACCCAGGTTGCACTTCAGGCTCAGCTAGAGGCTCAGGTTAGAATAATGAATAGAGTAGTATGTTTACTTGATCCTGTGTTTGTTATATTTTATATCGTATATGTGTGTTATGTTGTTTGTTGTAGCAGGCTCAAGCACCAGTTCCTCAGGCGCATGTGCATAATGGACCTTCCATTATGGAGAGGTTCAGGAGGATGGCTCCACCCTCTTTTGAGGGGGAGAGTGAGCCATTAGTTGCAGAGAGTTGGCTCAGGGAAATTGAGAAGATATTTAGAGCTATCAGATGTGCAGAGGATGACAAGGTTACTCTGGCGAAATATATGCTTTAGGAGCGAGCGGATGCGTGGTGGTCTTCTATACTTCGCACGTAGTTTGAAGGAGTAGGATTGGAAGTGACATGGGAAGAGTTCGTGAGACTGTTTGAGGCCAAGTATATCCCTGAGCATATCCAAGACAAGATGGAGCAGAGGAATTATTGACGTTGACTCAGGGCTCGATGTCAGTTTTGGAGTACGATGCTAGGTGTGCAGAATTATCTAAGTATGCACCTCACATAGTGACCGATGGGCGCAGAAAGGCGAAGAGGTTTGTGATGGGACTTAGACCGGCATTGAGGGCTAGATTGGTGGCATGTGACCATAGGTCTATGGATGCGGCTCTTAGCACGACATGTAGGCAGGAGCACGAGATGATGCAGTATTTGGAAGAGAAAAAGGCTCGATTGGATAGGTTACCGGAACCGTTCCAGCGACAGAAGAGGGAGAAGCGGCAGAGGAGGAAGATGCAGAAGCTTGAAGAAGGTCAGCAGTCCGCTATGATATCGGCAGAGTCAGCACCCCAGTCAGTGGTGACTTCAGGCAGCGAGAAGCCCGAATGTGTACACTGTGGCAAGCGGCACAACGGAGACTTGTGTTGGGTAAAGGAAGGAAGATGCCTCAGATGTGGTAGCAAAAGTCATCGGATTAGAGAGTGCCCGAAGATGAAGTAGTTCATTCCGCGAGACAACACTGATGATGTCACTACAGGTACGTGATCCGATCTTCGAGGATGAAGATCTTTTTACGGGGGAGAGGGTGTAAGGCCTCTCAAAATTTTGCCATTTTATTTTGTTCATGTGTTGATTTAATGTTGTGAATAGTATTATGTGTAAATATGTAGATGTTATGTACATCATCTTAGTGTATAATGTATGTATGTATATGTTCATTGCCTTGTGTATTAGTATTTACGTTATAATATTAACATGCATGTATGTACTTAGAGTAAACATGGTTTTCTGCATGGTTGTATGTTCTGGCCGAAGACCTTGTTGGCGGCAACATCAGTGGACGCCAAGGATAAGTAGACGGCCATATCGATGGACGCTAACTCTGAGTAGGCGGCCATGTATATTGACGTCTATATGTCTGAAATTCTGTGCGCAGCAGGTACAGACATCCGGGATTTGCTAGCTCACTGATTGGGGAGATGTCTCCCAACGGCTCTCAACTCCATCAGACCTGCCCACGCATGCCCCAAGCCTAGACTTATATAGAAACACCCCTTAGCAGCTGGAAGAGACCCCTTTGTCTCTTGGCAAAGAAAACCCTAGAAAACCTAAGTCCCTGTGCGAAACCAAAACTTTGAGCCTTGAGATCTGAAGACTGGTGGCTTCTTCCGGCGATCTACTTCGACAAGGAGGAACCCTTGACATCAGGCTACACATCCCCGGCTCTGGTGTGCTGCGAGGATCATCACAGAAGCCGGAGTGGAGGTGTTTTGGAGGCTTCTTGGCTTTGGCCAAGGAGGGCTTCTTCGACCTTGTAATCCATTTGTAGATTTATTCAAAGGCAAGTACCATTCCACACTATCCTACACACGTCTAGTAGGTCTTAGGTATTTATGGATTTTAATCGTGTCCGGAACCCCCATTCTTCCTCATTTTGGGAGTTCAGTCTGTGTTTTTCACAAATAGGAACTTAATGGCAAGATCTCTTGCCGTTAAGATCCGAACTGGGCGGCATCATCGACTGCCGTTAATCTGCGAGAATGGCCAGACCATGCAGTTTAGTTCTTTAGGAATGAACAGTGAGCTGTTCTTCCATATATGAGCTATTTTCTGGACTTTCACGCATGAGGATATACTGTAAATTATATATGCTATGTAATATGGATAGTGGGTCGTGTTGTGAGATTCTGTGAATTTTTGTTAATTATATGAATTATTGGAATTGTCTAAAATGTATGCTAAACAGGTATAAACATTGTAAATTTCAATTTACGAAATCCATGTGAACTTAAGTGCCATAAAATTTTCAGACAACTTGGATGAGTGTCAGTTCATGTCTTGAAATTTTAGGGATTTTCTAATGACTGTGTAATTTGTATTAATTTCTGGACTGAAAAACTGGGAGCATGAATATATCATTTTAAATTCTAGAAATTGATATGATGCATGAAAAATCTTGGGAAAATTTTGTGATGTTATGATTGTTATATACAGGTTGTAGACTGTAATTTGACCATGACAGTATAAATCTATGATGAACTGATTTATGGGTAAACATGCAAATGGATGTTTTATTTCTGTAAATTGTGTGTATTTCAAAAAAAGAGGTGAAAATTTGCATGTATAATGTACAACCTGTAAACAACCCGTGGTTAAAATTTCATTTTGATTGGATAACAGTAGGTATAAACTTTGATTTTCATGTCATGTGAGATGACGATTTAATGCATATTTGTGTTAATTGTGGATGAAATTTACAACTTTCAGCATGGTTAGTGTAAATCCATGAATGTTAATTTCTGTTAACAGTAGTACCATGATTAGGGAAACTAAACATGTGCATGAATGTGGACATACTGTAATGTGTTAAATTGTGTAAAATCGTTTGATGAGTTAAAATTGGAAAATGTGAAATTGTGCCGCGTGTGACACTGCTTCCATAGAGGGCTGTGGAACCGTACTGTGGTAAAGTCCCCACGGGAAGGTTCATGTGTGTGATATCTATGGGCAATAGGATGAAATCCGGAGGTGGACAAGTACCGCCAGTTAGGGTGGAGAGGCTTCTTCAGGTCTACGCAGTACAGTACCAAGATTCGTCACTATGTTGCCTAAGTGGCGTCTATGTGTTATGTGTATGTGTTATGTGTATATGTTATGTGTGTCCTTCTAGTGGTGGTTTGGACTATGTGTCACGGCAATTTAAATAAGAATAATGTGATAGTGTATAAGTGAAAATTTTGCAAATGTGTAAGTGAATATGTGAATGTGTGAAACCAATGTGGTAGCATGTAAAATTATGAAATATGTGGTGGCCCTTTTGGTACGGCAGCATGCTACCTAGAGGGGGGGGGGGGTGAATAGGTTTTTCTGAAATCTGAAATAGAAACTTAAACACAGAAATTAACACTTGAAGGTTTGGTTAGTTTAGTGTGATAAAGAGTAGCAGTGCGGAAGCAAATAAACAATCACACAAATGACACAAGGAATTATCCTGGTTCGGCCCTTCCCACATGGAACTCCTACGTCTAGTCCCCAAGCAACTTCTTGGGATTCACTAACCAAGGGTACAGTCCCCCTTAAGGACACTACAACACCCAGCACCCCAGCTGGTCTTCTTCTCTTTCCCGGGCAAGAAGGCAGCCCACTCTCTTACAGGTAAAGAAGCCAACTCCTGGTACAACCCAGTGCGGTTCTGCTAGACACAAACCTCTAGCTAGGTTCTACACTGTATACAGTCCTACAGCTGGACAGAAATCTTTCTTAGAAAAGAAAGAACAAAGCTGAGAGTTGGAACAAATAAAAACCAACTAAAAGAACTCTCAGCAAAAGACTCTCTCCCCAGATTACAAAGATGCACACAGAGAGAGTGAAGAGAGGAGAAGGAGCTGAAGCTTGAGGGCTTCAGATGCTTGAACATTTTTTCTTGGGCTCAGGCTCTTTCTCTCTTTTCTTTGAGTGTATGTAGAGTTGAGGTTCTTCCCGGATGTACACTCTTGAAAAATCTTCAGGAAAGCCCTTTTCTTCTTCAGCCTTGCTTCATCTTTATATGAGCAATTTGAATAAATCCGTTGGAGTTCTAGCCGTTGCTCATCTTCTCTTTCTTCTGATAATTGTGATCTACGAGGTCTACAAGCATAGAAAAAAGTGTTAGATAAAAGAGTGTTTCTGTCAAAAAGGCTCATACCTCTATGTTTCTGTTGCCACCCAGAAGTAGTAAGTAATCCCCTTTTTGTTGGCAGGAAAGAAAAAATCTAGAGAGATAAGCAAAAAGATCTTCTGTCAGAAAGATAGAGGATTACGCAAATCAAGATATTTGACTTTTTCACTAGATGCCAAAAAATATTTTGGAATATAAAGGAAATCTATGTTTAAGTGAAATCCATGTTGAAATCATATTTACAAGGAATCCATGTTTCACTTATCAAATCCTTATGAGAGTTACAAAGGAATCATGTGAGAAGTCTGTGTGAGTTACAAAGGAATCCTTATGAGAAGTCTGTGGTGAGTTACAAAAGAATCCTTATGAGAAGTCTGTGTGAGTTACAAATGAATCGTTATGAGAAGTCTGTGTGAGTACAAAGGAATCGTTATAAGAGTGAATCCTTATGAGAGTCACTTATCGAATCGTTATGAGATCGAATCGTTGTGAGAGCGAATCCTTATGAGAGTTACAAAGGAATCGTTATGAGAGTTACAAAGGAATCGTTAGAGAGTGAATCCTTATGAGAGTTATAAAGGAATCGTTATGAGAGCGAATCCTTATGAGAGTTACAAAGGAATCGTTATGAGAGTGAATCCTTATGAGAGTTGACAAAGGAATCGTTATGAGAGTTACAAAGGAATCGTTATGAGAGTGAATCCTTATGAGAGTTAAAAGAATCGTTATGAGAGTTACAAAGGAGTATGTGTGAGTTACAAAGGAATCCTTATGAGTTACAAAGGAGTCTGTGTGAGTACAAAGGAATCCTTATGAGAACAAATCGATGTGGCACTTTGAACTGAAATCGATATGTATATGAATAGACATCGATTTATGTGTTTAGTGCAAATCATTACGGTAATAATGTCATTAAATTTATATTTATAAAAAATCATGATATTTAATTTATTAATTAGAAAAATCATGGTATTAAATATATTTATATTCAATTAATCACATAAATTTATATTTATTAAGAAAAACATGATATTAAATATTTTTAATAATAATAATTAAACATAAATTTTGTTATCACCAAAATAAAAGGGTAAAATATAGGAGTGGTTCAACAATATGATATGAATGTGTTAGGTCCATGTCAAAACAGCAAGCTTATTGTGTTTAAAAATGTGATATGCATGTGACAGGTATATTATTGTGGAATGAACATAAACCATACACCATGTGTTATGAAATTAGTAGAAGTATCATGATAGACTTTCATTGAACAATAATGGACATGTGTAAATGTGAGAAACGTGTAAAAATGATATGTGTGTGGCACAAGGTATGTGCAAGTGATATGTGAATGTGGCACATGTTATGTGCAAATGTGAAATGATATGTGTAAATGTGAACAATGTGATCCGATATAAAATAATGTGAACAATGTAAATTGTTACATGAATGTGTTCAATTCATACTAAATCAGCAAGCTACTTATGTATATAATTGAGTCATGTATGTGAGAATGTGTATAGGATCCATGTTAGATATGTCTCTTTCAATATGTGAATTTCCATGCCTAACTTGCTTTCATAGTATTGCATGAATGAGATAAGTTTAATTTGAACTAGCATGTTAATGAATGTGTAGATATCATGTGATAGGTTTACATCTAATGATGATATAGCATGTGTCATGTTGCTCAATGTATATAGATTGCATGCTAAAAGTATTACTTCCATTATGTGAAAAAATCCATGCTTAAGTTGCATATATGTTATAGCATGAATGGAATGAGTTGTATTTGATATAGTATGTTAAGAAAAGGTGTGGGAAGTATGTGATAGGTTTTATACCTGACGTGAGTAGTAACATAAAGCATGTATCATGTCTTTTAGGATTACAGAACTGCATGCATAGGATGTAGAGATTGTTGGAACCATGATATAAGTGTCGTTGTCTCTTTAGAAGTTTCATGGTGAATATGATGTATGTAGGTGTAATGTGCATGGTTTACTTGCTGAGTCTATTAGACTCACTCTTGCTTCGGTATACAGGTGCAGGTATCTCAATATCTTGGGAGGAGATTGTTGGCGAGCGACTCCGAGCGTGAGGAGGAGCACTATTGGTGGAAGAATTTCTTTATTGTACTTCTTTTCCTAGTATGTAGTAAAGGACATTGTGTAATTCAGTAGTGGACAATGTAATTTATTTTCAGTTATGAAATGTGTAGTTCACTTTTGTACTATATAGACTGTGGATTTATGATGATGATGGAATAAGATCGTTATATTCAGTCCTTTCTATTCCGCTGTTATATGTTATATTTGTGTACATCTCAGCCTATTGAACGTGTTGGGTAAATGAATCCCACTGTAGCGACGTTCATTATACCGATGTGGGTTGGTATAACTGTACTGGTACAAGGAGGGTCGTTACAGCTCGGCTAGCAACTGTTGAGCGTCAGAGTGTCACCCCGCCGAGCCACTCGGCGGGCTTGCAGGTCAGGTCGTGAGCTCGGGAAGCAGCGTCACACGTCGACCAAGCGCGCCTCAAAAGGGATTCGTCGGCTTGGTCGACTCGGCTCAGTGGCGAGAAGCACCTCAGCGGTCACCTCGGAAGGAGCCGACCTATGTTACTATAGCAGTAACTTGGTGTCGTCTGTGGGAAATGCTACTAAAGGTCAGTACAGTTTCCTCCCCCCATTCTCAATTGAACTCCACCATGTGCGTACCACGAAGAGCTCTTTCGTCATTAGTTGTGATCGGCAAGGCGGCCGACCAAGGCATTTGCCACGGTCGGCACGGGGGCCGACAAAAGATTACAGCAAGCTCTAGTTACGGCTAAAAAAGGTCAGGCTGCTCTAGTTACCAACCTTGGATATTATGCAAGCACGCTGACCTCGACTACGAGGACGAGATATCGGATCGCAGAGAAAGCCCTCAGACATGAGGCTAAGTTGGAACTCAGCACCATACCATTATTTGACATCTCATGGGCACCAGTCGGTCTCAACCAAGTTTGAATGTTGTCCTACAAGCTCCATTCATGGTCGGCTCGGGGGCCGACCAGTTCCGGAAGCATCTGCATAGGAAAGCTCAAGCCGAGCCTACGACTCTTGATACAAGCCATATCCCCAGCTCGAGAAGCCTAAGCCCTCCAAACAGGAGGCTGCTACCACACGTTTGATGTCCTCGGTCATGAGGACGATGAGAAAGACGAGTAGCCTTATCGTCTTAAGTCTACCCCTATTATTCCAATCGATCATGAAACCCAAGAAGCAGGTTAAAGGACACGAAAGTCGTGGTTCTGGACGAGGTCGCTTCGGCACTCCCCAGAAATTGAAGAGAGATGACGTCGATAAAGCTCTTGAAGGCATGGTCGCTTCGGCACACGTATACATCGTAGCTCTTGTGCGAGGTCGCTTCGGCACTCCGAGCTCTTGAAGGCGTGGTCGCTTCGGCACACGTATACATCGTAGCTCTTGTGCGAGGTCGCTTCGGCACTCCGAGCTCTTGAAGGCGTGGTCACTTTGGCACACGTATACATCGTAGCTCTTATGCGGGTCGCTTCGGCACTCCGAGCTCTTGAAGGCATGGTCGCTTCGGCACACGCAAACATGAACGTCGTGGTTCTGGACGAGGTCACTTCGGCACTCCCCAGAAATCGAGAAGACGACGTCAGATAAAGCTCTTGAAGGCGTGGTCACTTCGGCACACGTATACATCATAGCTCTTGTGCGAGGTCGCTTCGGCACTTCGAGCTCTTGAAGGCATGGTCGCTTCGACACACATATACATCATAGCTCTTGTGTGAGGTCACTTCGGCACTCCGAGCTCTTGAAGGCGTGGTCGCTTCGACACACGTATACATCGTAGCTCTTGTGCGAGGTCACTTCGGCACTCCGAGCTCTTGAAGGCGTGGTCACTTCGGCACACGCAAACATGAACGTCGTGGTCGGATGAGGTCACTTCGTCACTCCCCAGGAACTGAGAAGACGACGTCTGATAAAGCTCTTGAAGGCATGGTCGCTTCGGCACAAGTATACATCGTAGCTTGTGCGAGGTCGCTTCGGAACTCCGAGCTCTTGAAGGCGTGGTCACTTCGGCACACGTATACATCGTAGCTCTTGTGCGAGGTCACTTTGGCACTCGAGCTCTTGAAGGCATGGTCTCTTGGCACACGCAAACATGAACGTTGTGGTTCTGGACGAGGTCGCTTCGACACTCCCTAGGAACCGAGAAGACGACGTCCGAATAAAGCTCTTGAAGGCGTGGTCGCTTTGGCACACGTATACATCGTAGCTCTTGTGCGAGGTCACTTCAGCACTCGAGCTGTTGAAGGCGTGGTCGCTCGGCACACGCAAACATGAACGTCGTGGTTCTGGACGAGGTCGCTTCGGCACTCCCCAGGAACCAAGAAGAAGACAACATCCGATAAAGATCTTGAAGGCGTGGTCTCTTCGGCACACGCAAACATGAACGTCGTGGTTCTAGACGAGGTCACTTCAGCACTCCCCAATAACTGAGAAGATGACGTCTGATAAAAGCTCTTAAAGGCGTGGTCGCTTCGGCATATGCAAACATGAACGTCGAGGTCGCTCGATTCCCCATGAACCGAGTGAGCGACGTCCAACAAAGTTTCATGGAGAGGTCGCTTCGGCACTCTAGAGAGAATAAACATGGACGACGTGTTCGTTGGACGAGGTCGCTTGGGCACTCATCAGGAACCAAGGCAATGTCCGACGCAAATCAAAAATTACCACTCAAGCTCAATGGCCCTCGTCAGGGACTGTGACGACGTCTGACAAACGTCCGAAATAAGTGTGCTACGACCAAAGACGAGCGATACCCTACGGTTCTTTTGAGGCTAAGCCGACCATACGTTCATATTGGGACAGGTCGCATCGCCAGAAGATGAGTTGTCGGAGTACCCATAGCTGGTCGGTCATATCGCGAGGACGACGATCAGAAGTATTTTGGAAGAAACAAACGATGGCAATCAGTTAAAAATAAGCGATAACAAAAGAGGCGCAAGTTCCTTTACTAATAATGAGTACATGGGGGGGCTAGCTGCCGTGTACAACAAGAGGCACTCAATCAAACACGACCTCGTCGGAGGCGACAACCTGAGTCTCGGTGGCAACAACCTAGTCAGAGACAACAGTCTCGGCAGTGTGGCCATGAACCTCCTTGGCCGCAGCGGCTTGCGACTCGTTTGCGCGGCCTGGCCGCACTCAGCATCTTCAGTGGCCTCATCCCCAGCCTCTCCAGACCCGACAAATCATATTCAGGATAGAGTTCTCGGATGCTCTTGAGGCAATGGTCGTATCCGGCCCTGAAAAGTTTGTCGACCTCTTCATTCAGCTATGCGGAGTCGCGGTACTCTTCGAGAAACCCTTTCGCGCTCCTCCTCAGATAGCTTCAAGATCTGAGCCTTGGCCGCGTCAAGCAACTCCTCCTTCGTGCGAAAGACCTCTTTGAGCTCCTCTACGACCTGTGTCATCCGGAGCAGCATCTTCCTCGGCTCTCTTCGCCTTCAGCCGCTCCGCGTCCAGGAGCTTCTCGACATCTCCTGCCATCTTCTCGGCCTCCTTAGCTTATTCGTGGCCTCGAGGACTCGCTGATCGGCAGCCAACTGGGACTTCTTGACCTTTTGAACAAGGCCACGACCAGGCACAGCTGGGTCTGTACGGAATCGTAGAAATCTTCCACAATCTCGTTCGATCGCTTGGCCGAGGATTGGGTCATCATTCTTACCGGGGTCGCCCGACGAGCCCATTCAGTGGCGGAAGGCTCCTCCGTTCGCTCTAATGACGGCTGGGGGCTCGCGACATGCTGATCGATGGTGGCTGCTCCACCAGCAGCTCATGCCCTCGTCCTTGAGATGACGGTGGTCGAGGATCGATGATCGCAGCCTCGTCTGAAGAGCTGAGTCACCGGTGTAACATAGCGCATTTTTCGGATCTTCGTGGATTGTTGATTAGTGGTTGTTCGGATTGTGTTTATTGGTTTTGGTGTGGTGCTCATGACCAATATGGGGTCAGGCCTGGTTGTGGTTTCCGCGCGCTGTGTGGAGCTTAGTGGGCTGGCAGGTTAGGCCCGTGGTTCTCGTTGGTCACTAGATGTGAACGCGACGGAGGTGTAGGTTGCGTTCTGAACACGTCGGTAGTGGGGGTCGCATTTTGGTTGCCGTCGCTAGGGTCGATGTCTGCATGTGCGCTGCGTGTCGCGCATGGAGTGGAGCTTGCTGACGTCAAGATTGGGAACGCGACGCCCTAGGCCGCCGCGATCAGGTCACGATGGGAAGGTACATCGCGATTCAAACCGGTTCGATTTTAAGAAGGTTGGCTGAACATAGCTTTCACAAGTTCTGCTCGATCAAGGGAGGAGTTACTGCAGGCGATTCGGCATTCCGGCGTGGTGTTCAACGCGCTCTCGACGCGGAGGACGTCGCGAGGAGGGGGGGAAACATCGTGCCATGCGTGGATTGCGCGTTCTTCATGAAGGTAGGGAGTTCTACCATGATTTGTTGCGTATATTGCATATTGGCTTGTTTATTGCTTTAAAAACAGTAGATACTATGTCTAGGAGGTGAAATGAGCATGAAAACCGGGGTTGAAATCATGTTTAGGGTGGTTGGCATGGAAGATCCAGAGATGGTTCCCGGATTAGGGTTTTTGCCTGAGAAGGCGACGGTCTCTGCTGTCGCGACTAGATCGCGACAGGCCGACCCGTCGCGACAGGATTGTTATCGCGACATATCGTGGCGTCGCGATTAGAAGGCGGTCATGGCCTCTGTCGCGATCGCAACCGAAGGTTCTGCTTTGTAGGCTGTTGGTGTTTTGGTTATTCGATTATCATTTAATTATTATGCATGGCAATGCTAATGATGCCTTGGCACTTGTAGCGCTCAGTGAGCGAGGTTAGTGTGGCGTTGTGTGTGGTTTACGTGTTAAGGGTGGTGCTCACGAAGTGAGCATGCTTTTATGTGATGTTTATATAGTTTGAGTGCTGTGCATGAGTAGCATGGCTAGTGGTCGATATTGTGATTATTGTAGTATAGCTGGTATAGCTAGTATGAGGTGACGGGCAGTGAAGGTTCATATATGACCTAGCCCTAGTCTATTATGGTCTTTTAAAGAGTATTATAATGATATACATATTAAGTAATGTATTGCCGTAGAGGTCACAGGGTGACCAATGACGGGCAAAGTTGTGTGTTTTGTTGTGATATAAGTATGTATTAGTGTGAGATGGTTTGGAGGTCACATGGTGACCAATGATAGGCCAGGTATGGTTAATTTCCGTGATTTATATGTGTGTTGTGTAGAATAGCTTGTGGGTCATGAAGTGACCAGGTCAAGCTGGTTCTTACGTTTGTATCGTGGATTGTAATAAAGATTATATGAGTTTATAATGTGGTTTGTGCATTGCTGAGTTTGGTGGTCTGGCGCCTATTCCGGAATGCCTCTTCAGTTGGGAGCCCCAGGTTTTGTGTGAGCCAAGCACCTGTGTGTGCTCGGGGCTTGTCCCGGTGCAGTGGTACCGTCGAGGTCTTGTCGTCTTCCTGGACACCCTCACTCTCGGGGAGAGTTGTCGTCCGGCTGAGGGAAGATGGCAGTGGGACAATGACTTGTGGAGAGTTTGTGTTTAGTCACTTGTAGCACGCTCGTAGCTGGGGGTTACGGACACCAGTAGACGTACGGGCCTGGCTAGTCCTGTTACCAGTGCCTCACTTTAGAGAGCTCGGGCCAGAGTCTCTAAAGGTGCCAAGCATGGGCCTGCACGATGTGTGACCTGTAGGTTGTGGTGGTTTGGTTGGACTCCACAGTTCTTTGGCTTTACTTGTGTTGTGGAGCTGCAGTTGGACCTTACGTCCGTGACTGCGAGACTGAGAGGTAGTTTTTGTGTTGTGTTGTCCGGGTTAGATACTGGCGTCATGAGCCAGTAGTCTGTCCCGTGTGGTGGCGTCGTGCTTTTTGGCTCGTGCTTTGCTATTGATTATAGCGTGTGTTAGTTGTAGTTTTACCGTTTAGGTGTGCCTTGGTGTTGGCACGGTTGTTATTGTGGTTTGTGAGCGGAGACTTACTGGTTGTGGTTTGATTGGTAGTGGTGTGCCCTCGTGGTGACACAGTTGTGTTTGTGTCCGTGGTGTGTTTGTATTCGTGGTGGTACATTGTGGTAGTAGGTACCTGTACTTTTGTAAGTACTGGTTTCTCGTAGTAGTATGCTGAGTACTAGCCCTTTTCAGATGGTGAGGTGGAGGTCATGCGGTGAGACCTTCCACTTGTTGTATTTTACCCTTCCTTGGGTAAGTTTTCGAATATGATTTAATATGCGATAGATTGGTATCGTGATAACCAATCCTGTTTCTTAAAGTATGATAGTTGATACATCATGATTTAGGGTATAAAGGATTAGCTCTTGGTTAGCAATCATGTTGCTCATATGTTTAGAGGCTGTCAGTGAAGCTAGTAGCTTAGGCAATGCTTTGCCTGTGTGGCTTACAGCTTAGGCGACCAGCTATTGAGGTGGTGTGCCAGTGAGGCTTGTGGCCTAGGCTTTAGTTATTGAATGGACTAATGGTGCTGTTGTCTCTTCGTCTTTTCGAGACTTGCAGCAACTGAGTTAATTATGTTAGTATTGTTAATTACGCTTTGTTGTGAGCATGATATGGTTTGGCCTCCGGTGTTGCCAGTGAGACCCGTTGGGGTTGAGGTTCTTCTGCATTGTGTGTTGTTTTAGGTGGTTCCTACTGAGCAGTGACTTGTCGAGGGTCACTCTTACAGTTCTTTTCAGGGTTTACCGGTGGTGTCGCTTGAGGAGGTGTTGTGACAGACTTGTACCACCAGCAGTAGTGTTAGTACAGTTTTGTGAGTGGTGCTCCCTCGGGGTATGCCCCAGGTAGTTGTACTCTTTTTAATTTGGACATGTAATATGTAATGGGACAGTTGTAAATTGTATAAGCAGATATGAGCACATATCTTTTCTTGTGTCTCTTACTGTTGTGGTTTGTCTTTTATATCTTCCTGGACACGCGTACGAGCTATACCTTGCAAGACTTCGGTCTATATCGTGGGAGACGGATTTGGATATGGACCTTATTGGGTATAAATATCCAGAAAGCCGACAACCGACCTCTATGAGTTGGGGGTCAGTTGCGACAGAGCGACTCCCAACTTGAAGAGGAGAAGGATAATGAAAGGATGCAATGGGAGGCGGGAGCCAGCTCGAACGGCCTCAGCATAAATACAAACTCCACCCTCTGCTACGTAGTAAGCATGAAGATGACTCGAGTGATACATGGAGTAACCCCTCGGAAACACTAGTCCGGGGTGAGTTTTCATCCATGTGAGGGTCTCGTCGCTAGTTTCGCACTGAGCGTCGGCGACATTGTCAGCCGAACGACGAGCTCCAGAAGTAGAGAGGAAGGCTCTTTAGGAACGTAAGTCCCAGGATCAACAACAAAGCAGTCTTCAGAATGGTCTGACGGCTCGCCGTCAGGCTGAGGAGAGTGGGGCGTTCCATTAGAGGAAACCACCCCTACTGAGTGAGAAGAGTTCTCGGAAGGAGAACCCCCAGATGACGAGCCCTCGCGGAGACGAGGACCAGAGGAGGAAGACGCAGAACTCGAAGACATCGCTTACCTCTAAAGGAAGCAAGCGGAGATCGAGAATGGTTGAAGCTCAGGCAAGGGACGTCGGAGCAACTGTCGTCGACACGTCGGCAGGTCGCCTGGTAGATGCTCGAGCGCGAGACAAAGGGTGATCGTTCGGCAGCAGACCCAATATTTATAGAGCTGGGGGCCAATCGAATCCAATGGTAGAAAGGAACTCTCAAAGATAAATGGTCAAGAACCGCCCATGTGTCACCACAGGATTGGCCGTGGAAACGACCCCTCGGATTCTGATCAGCGCAGGCAGCGAGGAGCACCATGATGCTCTTGGGAGATGAAGCGACGAAGGTACAATGGCACAGCCTACGGAGCAACGTGCGATGCCCTATCAGGCGATGCGACGATCGGCGGCTCTGACAAGGCCATGACGCGCCCTCATGGAAGGGCAGCTTCTGACCACAGGGTGACGTGACATCCCGATATGCCACGTGTGTCAGCCAAGCCGCGTGGCAAGGCACATGCTTCCAGCAGATAAATTTAGCTTCACCTCGGCCCACGTGCACGGTCCGACATGAACCTAG
The DNA here is from genome assembly GCA_014218235.1 of Colocasia esculenta. Taxonomy (NCBI): domain Eukaryota; kingdom Viridiplantae; phylum Streptophyta; class Magnoliopsida; order Alismatales; family Araceae; genus Colocasia; species Colocasia esculenta. The sequence continues at coordinate 143,902,196 of CM024756.1, read as the reverse complement.
GAGGCCAGTGATACGAAGGTTTCCAAGCAGGTCGGCTATCCCTGAAGACGGCCGACCACATCTGAAGGTAGTGTCCGACGCTCCACATCAAGCATTAGCTGCCCGACAGACCCGACTCCAATTCCTCTCAGCTCGGCCGCAACCTCGCATCAGCCGACCTCATTAAGGCCATTGTCCGACATCTTATCTACATGATATCAGTGATGCGTCAGGTCTTTATGTGTCTCGGGCCTCTCTACAGCTCGGCCCAAGTAGTCTCGTGAATCAAACAAGAGCTTTGTCGTCTCCGATCAAGCACCTCGCGGTTGTCAAAGCTTGGGCTACGTCGACCTATAGCTCAGCGCCCTCGCGTGCCCCATCACAACCCCCACGGGGTCAGTGGACGAATGAGGTGATAACCGAGAATTATGGAACTATAAATCACGGCTATTAAGACCCCGATCTCGACGATAAGGTCTATAGGTGGCAGCCACGATCATCGCGATTTGGCAGGGAAGTAACGACGCCCAATCCGGCGGGAATCTCGAAAACTCCCAGCGAGATTGGCGGCTCATCCAGCTCACACGTACGTGTCCTAACACTATATAAATGGTAGACATTCCACTGGCAAAGGTACGATTTTTCCCCCCACGCTAGGTCATTCTGCTCGGCTAGCAATGACTTGAGCGTCGGAGTGTCACCCCGCCGAGCCACTCGACGGGCTTTGCAGGTCAGGTGTGAGCTCGGGACAAGTAGCGTCACACGTCGGCCAAGCGCGCCTCAAAAGGATTCGTCGGCTTGGTCGACCGCTTAGTCTGGCGAGAAGCGCCTCAGCGGTCACCTCGACAGGAGCCGACCTATGTTACTATAGCAGTAACACCTCTCATGTTCAATAGTGTTCATCATGTTAAATTGCATTATGTGTTAACGGGTACATAATTATGATAATTTTTATTAAAGAATGGTAGTATTTTGAATCATACTTGATTAGTTATGTGTTTAAAAGCTTTATATATGATACCTTGGTATGTCAAGGGTATATGTGAATTACCATGTTTTTCTAAGTTGCATTATATTGTAGATTGTGGTTATTTTAGATTTCCTTTTACTTGCTGAGTCTATTGCATAGACTTACCTTTGTTGACATTTCATGAGGAGTTGAATATCTAGAAGTCGAGGAGTTAGCAAGATCCGACGAGGAGTATGAAGGATAAATTTATAGATTAGTGCCTACTATGTGAAATAAGTGTACTTGGACCATTAGTTAATGTGTTATTATGGACTAACTATTATACTTGTATTTCATTTGGACTATATAGACTGTGATATGTAGATTATAAAGTTGATAGAATAATAGTTGTTATTCTGAAATTTTCCCTCTCTATTTGTGTAAATATCAACTTAAGTGTCTATTATTGGGATCTTTCCCCCTATGACACCTCCCTCTTGTTTGACGTGAGTTGGTGCGACCATACTGGGCTAAAGCAGGGCATTACATTTGTTCATTTTCCTTTTTCATCTTGTTGTACAACTTGTTGTAAACTTTAATATGATTTTTTATGTCCTTATTTCATAGTTATGAGTACATGCGATGAGAGGGTCTCACCTAGCATAAGAGAGGAACCCCTACTTGGGCAACCCTAGCCACTACGAAGGTTGGTTCAACTAACCCTTTCTTCAGCACAGGCATCGAAGGTATTGTTGTCGTGGTGACCCACACACCTCAACAAAACTATCATGTAGTATCCAGATCTTTCTATGTGTTTGTGCATCTACTTAATTTTAATATATTAATATTTTGAATTTTTGCAACTATTTTTGGCCTTTTTTCTAGATGCAGGTTGGCTCAAACTTGGCATCAACATCGATTGCCACCAAGCTGAGTTGACGGAAAGAAGTACTATTGCCAACCACAATTGGTGACAACATTGACTACTGCCAACCGAAGTTGGCGACAACATAACATGCCACCAACTTCTTGTTGGTGACAACAAAAGCCTACTATCAACTTTCTAGGGTAGCAAACTTTGAAATTTTGGCAGATTTCTATTTCGATTCGGGGGTGAACATTACGAGGGTTTTCAGAATTAGGTCTCTTTGGGAGATTAGATCCGATCTGAAGACCAACTCTTAGCCTATAAAATAGGGTTTAGGTCGACATTAAGAATTCTCTTGGCTCTAGATTTTCCCCCTTTGAGAAGAGTTATAGATCTCGTGTGCATTGTGTGGTGCTTGATCTGAGCTTCTAAGGGGTTGGGAAGTGTCACACCCCCAAAATTCACCATAAATTTCGTGGGAATGATTGGGGCGCGACCAAGTAAATTAGACGGTCGTATCAACTGTTTAGACTGGGTTTGGGAGGGACACATCGAAGACTTCGGACAGTACTAGTCGATGGAAACCTTAGGTGTCAACAATCGAACATACCTGAAAACACTTTTAAAGGCACTCAGAGTGGTGTATAAAATTTACAGTTTTCTAGAGTCTATTCACGATTCTACATAATTACAACTTGGAATGGATCCAAACAAAAGAAAGATTTCCTCTATTCTTATCTCCACCAAAATACCACACTGGGGGTTCTCTCTTCACTCATGCCCGGCCCTGTCCGACTCCTCATGCTCACCTTCACCCCTTAAAAATGTAAAGAATTTAATGAGCTTGCACCTAGCAGGGATTATATCTCAAGGTGCGGGCAATTATGTACATGATTAATGCATTATCAGCATAATTCAAGGGAGGTTAGGCACTGCAAAATTTACTATAAGCTGTTTCTAAGTAAAGTAGATGGCAAGTGAATAAATGATGAACAGTCCCAATTTCTTGGAACTTTCCAAATAGTGGCAAGAGTTTCAAGGTCCTTCAGAGTACATGGTTCATTTGTACAATTCTCAAGGGTGGCTTTACAGTACATGCACAATTTAGTCGAACAAATAATGAGGTGGGTTTTCAGAATTGATTCAGATCAATTAGATCACAAGATTTGGCCATGTAACAAAAACATAACATGAACAAGCATATCATAGTATATCAGGAAGGCACTTTCAAATTTTGCAAACATCTCAGTGTCAATGCCAACACCACAAGTCCATACTCCCCACGGTTAACAAGTACATTGGGGTGCTCCTCCTCAGGACTAGACAGGGCCCTTACATTTGCACAGGCATGTGGTTGGTTGGACCGAAGTCCCAAATAGTGCCAGAACATATGATGGCCAAGAGATTTCCCATAGGATAAGTAACAATGTTTCTCTCTCAGAAATGGGAGTGCCCTTGATGGAACAAGAACTTCAAAAGCATCACTTATAAGGATGTCAAGGTTCAGTCAGTGGGGTAAGAACGAGGGAGTCTAGGGAAAAATCAAATAATATAGAGGATTATGGAGTTTCCCTATACATTTTTACTTGATTTCAAATTTTTGGCAAGCAGATTCAGAGATGAAGTTCCAAATGAGTCACCGAGGAGATGATTAGGAGCTATGTGGATGCTCTTCATATCATTAAACTTTTAACATTTGTAGGGTGTTCAAGTAAGAAAAGGCTAGTTGTTCTTCTACAAGATAGTCTACAAGCTGTCAACTTTGTAGTCGAAGTAGACACCAAATAAGAAGGAGAGGAGAACACCAATTAGGAAAAAAGAGAGGAAGGAGTTGTCACTTCCTAATAAAAGACTATTTATCGGAAGTGACAGAAAACATGCACAAAAGGTAATATTATTTATCCATTCATAACTATAATCACAGGGATTGTACCCCCCAAAGACACGCAATAGGATATTAAATCTAATAATATTGAAATAAGGAATGTGATCGCCACCTAGATAGTTGCCTAATGAGAAGAGAAATGTCTGGGCTAACTACTCTAGGAAAAGGAGAGAGAACGGGGGTGTACCATATGTCGCGGCAGTCATGGTTGCCGCGACAGTGCTGATATTGCGTCACCCCTAGTTGACGCGTCTCTTGCCGCATCGCCCTACACCGTCACGTCTCTTCTGTGCGGGAGATGATGGATGGGACCTCCTTCCCGTCCTCCAGTCCCGGAGATGAGAGCCACTCATGGATCTTCTCTTGGGTGCCTGCCAAAACAACGAAAACAAGAAATAAAACCCTGTCAGGCTATATTAAGTGTAGTAGCTATTCTTAAATGAAAAAAAGATGTGGAGCATGGAGGGAACGGACCTGGGGGTGGCTTTTAAAACCCCTTGGGTAGTAGGAAAATGTGGGGAGGATATGCATGGGGAGAAATCATAGTAGAGGAGAAGGAGGAATCCTAACTCATGTATACATGTGTAAAACATGGAAAAGAAAGTAAAAATCAAAACTAAACAGATACTGCCCCATTTGATATGATTCTAATTGGAGGTCAGAGAGGAGGATGTCGTGAACAACTTTCATGAAGACATATTGAAGAGATATTGGCCTGGTTTGGGCTGTGGAAGAGATGATAATCCCGCATGTGCAGATCTCGATATGAGAGAGAAAGTGAAGATCAATCTGCTGTAACTTTTCGCACAAGCCACCAATCGATGTGATTCCACTTCAAGGTTGTAGAGGGCTCTTTGGGGAGCAACTTTGATGAAGAAACCTCGAAGAGATCTGGCCTGGTTCGATCTCCACAAGCCGTGCAAGTCCTACTGGTCCTGGAGGAGTTATGAGAGAGAAAGAGGAGAGAGAAAGAAAGAAAATGGAAGAATAGCTTCTCGTCTGCGTTGGGGACGATGGGACCTGTGGGCAGAGCCTCCAGGGACCTCTCCTCATAGTGGTAGCCTTTCTCTATCCCCTAGAGAGTCCTAGGATGTGTTCAAGTGAGAGATAGAGTCTCATCCCGAGTTAGAGAGAGAGTCCAAGTTGTGGGAGAGTTTGAGAGTCTATTTAGAGTTTGGATGGACTTGGGGGATCCCTAGGGATGAGGATAGGAGGTTCTGGTCATAATCCAACTCAAGGGGACTTTAGATAGGTTCTAGGATGGAAGGATAAGTCAAAAATCACGTAAAAACGTGTTTACGTGCATGGCGCTGTCGCGTCGGATCGTGGGGCCGCGTTCTTGTCGCGTCCATGTACCAGGTCGCGACTATAAGATAGTCCACGTAGGTCCCACGAAACGGGCCATAACTCTCTCCACAGACATCGGATTGATGAGCCGTTTATTGCGTTGGATTCTAGACTCAGAGGGCTAGAAAATGATAGTATGATATGCCAGATTTGGATTAGAAATGAGGAAGTTATGAGCTCTCAAAGTGAAGGTATGTTCACAAGATTGGGCAGATTGCATAGTTTTGATATTCAAGTGGATCTTGGTCTTGGGCTTAAGAATGGACTTGAGATTGAGGGTGAATGGCTCATGATGGGCCAGAGAAGGACTCAAAGTGATGACCAATTTGGGATATCAATGATATGGACAAGAAATATGCCCAACTTATAGGCCAAAAACGGGTGTCTACAGATTGCCCCTCCTTGATGCCCACTTTGCAAGGGAGCAAAGCGGAAAGAGAGCGAAGTGTAATGAAATGGAATGGAGCGAGGATGAAGAAGAGTGGACTGAAAAGTGGGCATCATGGTAAAAGAGACACCCGTCACAACCAATAAGCGATAGAAATTCTCTGGAATACTCCGAACAAACCACAAGGAAGGGCGAGCACGGACAGCTCTTGTCTGGAACGACAAAAAGGAAAGCAAAGAAGGATGATCAACCTCTTGATTAAGAGATTGGCCTGCAGTTTCATCTTGGGAGGACATGTGCGTGCCAGCGGTCACGATGACGCAAGGCCTGGGAGCGGTTCGCAACAAGACGATCAGGGGGAATATTTAAGTTGATTTGGATGAAATGAGGGAGTAAATTCCAGACAAGAGTCGTACTGGCCAACTCAACCAGTGACTAGCTCAAAGAAGACTTCAAATTGCGAGTGGAATAGGATTTCTTATTCAAGAACTTAAGCTTGATTGACCATCACCAGGGAAGCAACATTTGACAAATCATGAGGCATGAAGCTCAAAGTCCTACATGATGCATGCTGGCTAAAATAAAAGAAATCATCAAATCAATATGCAAAGAAAAGAGAAAATAGAAAATACTCAAGGATAATATTGTTAAGCCGAATAAGAACGGGTCAAGAGACTACCTGCAACCGCAGTGTAGGCCTGAATCCATCGTCCCAAAATTATTTAACTTAACGGCCTATCCAGCGATTGCAATGTGCACCTAGATCATCACTATTTTTGGTGAAGGGGAACTCAAATCCCAAAACACATTGAAAACCACCGGTCCTTGAGATAATATAGTAGCATAAGTACCATATAGTAATGCAAGGGAGAAGGGATAAAGATACTTACCTAAACTTACCTGTGGAGCGCAGAACTCGCCATTTTTTGGGTTTTGCTTTTTCTGATTTTTTTGGTTTTTTGTGTGTAAATGAAGCAATAAACAAGCACTAAACAAGCTACCAACAACAAGCATAAACAACTCAGTCATCCACATGATTGAAACAAAGCACTGAAGAACAGCCAGGTTCACACATAGAGAGTCCTCTCATGGAGCCATTGAGGGAGAATGTATGGGACTTGGGAAGGACTTGGTGGGATAATGACTTTGAAATTCAAATCATGGATGGGACTGAGGAGGAGATACAGATCGTAAAGATGATTGAGCAAGACTTAGGCAAAAGTAATGAAGATGTGAAAATCCGAGCGATCAATGCTTGGGAGCCAATGTACCTCACACTTAGCTGTATGATTAGATCTGCTCATTTTTGTTATTTTTTTTTGAAGCATCTAATTTTTTTGGAGTTTTGAAATTATATAAATTTTTAGATTTTTCGCAATATTTGATTTTTTTTTGGATTTTTTACAATATTTGATCTTTTTTGGATTTTTTTGGCAATATTTGATTTTTTTTGGATTTTTGGCAATATTTGATTTTTTGGATTTTTTGGCAATTTTGATTTTTTGGATTTTTGACATATTTGATTTTTTTGGATTTGAATAACGCCTAAAGCCACGTAGCCCTTGCTAAAAAGACACATGAGACGAAGGCGCTCACCCTTGCTACTACAGTACTAAAGCAAGATCAAACTACTGGCAAGGGGTCCCCATTCATTCCCCTTTCTTAAAGACCACCAAGGTCGGATGTGCATTAAGATGGTGGCGTCCTGTAGATGGTTGCCCCTAGCTTGCGGTGCCACTACAAAGGCCATACCCGGAAGACGACCCAGCCTTATAGAGAGAAAGAGAAGAAAGTTGGGATAAGTCTAGTGTAAATTTAAAGGACAGTTAGGCTTAGCTTCCTTCCATGACATACCTCTTAGAAGTTCAATCTGTTGAGGAGGGACTTTTGGTCACTTTATTTATTTTTTTTTCTTGCCTGTTTCTTGCTTGGGCATGCGTATGACCGGGCTCAAGGGCGTCCCGCGGAGAACTATACTGCCACTCTTTGCCATACCCCTATTGCTTGATTTTCTTTCATTTGTTCTTCTTCTCACTTTTATTTGGCTTTTCTTTTGCAAGCCTGATTGACCGTCCCTATTTGAGATTTCCTCTCATCAGGTGTGCTTAGGTCGGTCGCCTCGCCTACCTAGCCCTTTTTTCTGCCCCTACACTTCGACCGAGTAAAGAAGAGAACAACTTTTGCACCACCTAGGTATGGCCTAAGTAGCAGCGTGTTTGCTAGAGGAGCCGACTAAGGTTGCCATGTAAGTGTGTGATGATCCTTGCTTAAGGTGACCTTTAATGACAGGGAATGAACGTCGATTCCCTAGCGCGGAGCAATCTCTAGCCTGAGTGCTGTAGAAGCAAAGTAAACCTAAGACTGACTCGACCCCCTTGTTGTGAATTGAGATGACTCTCTTTGATGTTAGGTGTTTAAAAGAAATATTTGCATGGTTATTTGGTGCGCAATGCGACCCCTTTATTGAAAGAACGACCTGCATTAGTCTTTGAACTTTGATTTTGGTTGATTTTAATTAGCTCATTTGCAGGAAACTGTGAAAAGTAGGGGTCAGCAAGAATTGGAGCCAACTCAACACAAACAAGAGGGAGACATGACGCTACATGAGGATGAGGGATAAGAACCCTCAAACAAGAAGGATTTACAAGGAGGAAAAAATGTTAGTGAGGACTGAAACCTCTGGAACAGTGAGAGAAAGGGTCGGGACCCCGAATAGGAGTGAGGGAGGAATCGGGTCGGACCCGAGATCAGGAGGGTTAGAGGAAGGAACTGTAGAATGGAGGGTGGAGGATCTGGAGGATCAGAAGGGGAAGTGGAAGGAGGGGAATCAAATGCTCCTGGAGAGTGTGGACTTGACCTATAATTAGGAGGCTCTGGTGGAAGAGGAAAGGGAACCCTGAGCACTAGGAAGGAAGTTAGGTGACCCAGGTGGATATGGAGAGAGAGCCTGGGTACCCCGAGGGTGATCGGGTGGCTCAGGAGAAGAGATAAGTGAGGGTCCAAAGACCCTAAAGGAGTAGGGGGGAATAATGCGGCACTAGTCCAATTGGGAGATCGGACGCCTCCTCTGGGAACCAAATTGACCAAAATGAGTAGTATCAAAGATCAAGGAATAGATGACAGATATGGAGACCATATTTTTCTTGAAGAATTTCAATCTTGATCTCAGCCTCCTTTGCTTCTGCAGATTTCTTCTTGTGACGCCACAGCTTCTTTGCTCTCACAGATAGATATAACGATTTCTCTTGACATGTCTTCTTAAATAGCGGACCAGGCAGCAGATGGCCTCGCTCTTCTCTGCAGCCACACGACTCTCTCATCAATTATAGTCGTCATGACTGTCGTGTGCGCACTTGCCCCTTGGCTATCATTTGCATATTCAACTTTATAAACACCCATGGGGGAATGCCATAAATAGGCTCTTTGCTGAGAGGGTTTCCATTGACAAGTGGACAATGCAGATCCATGGGAATTTGATGCGTGGTACCAGCAACTTGAGATTTGGCATCTTGGCCTGACAATCTGGCATGAAGACCACTCCCTTGATAGTTGAAGAGGGGAGGCTTCTGGGAGTGTGATGGGTGTCACTAGCATGGCCAACTGACTGACAGGCTGAGGCAAATTGCAAAGGACTCTTGGCACCTTGAGTGTTCTTGGTGACATAGCAATGTGCCCCTGTTAGTTTGAAACATGGCAAGGAGGGATTTGGATGCTTCGGGCAGCGTGACTTCTTGTCCCTTGAGTGACAGCTGATTCATGATGGCCTTAGCAGCCGCGTGAGATAGCACAACATTTGTAGAGAACCCCTTCTCTTGACCAGCCATATGCAAAATAACTGAGCGATGAGTGATGATGGCATTAATGGTAGCATTTCCAATAAGCAACCATAATGGCTACCGTCCCCGCTTTGGACCTGGTGGCACTAGGGCCTGGGAACTCTTTTTGACAGTGTTCTTCTGAGGAGATAAGGCTCATCCTTCCCAATGTGCCTGAGATAAAGACACAGACCGGCATGCGACTGATGTAGTTGTAAGGGTCGAAACACATGACGGAACTAGACTACCTTTACTCATCCATCTTGCATAGGGGAAGTAATTTCAAGGCATGCTGCTGGTGATGCACACCCGCTCCATTGGGATGTGGTGATGGGATGTATGGTGGCTATGGTGGGTTCGTCGGATGCGGAGGGCTTGATGTGAGGTGATCAAATGATGCAAGAATAGGCTGTGCGGAGAGAGCTCTTCCTCCAACTCAGAGGCTGAAGTAGCCTTACTCTTGGAGTAGGAAACTCTTGCTCGGGCTCAGAGGTGAGCGGAGCTTGCTCGAGCCTTGGTGTGGCGGTAATGGCTTGCTCAGGTGCAAGTGGTAGTGGGGTGGAGATGATGGTGAGGGTAAAGATGGAGGTTTGCAGGAGTGGAGGGGTTAGCGGTTTGCGGCGTTGGTGGAGATGACTGACAGCGCACCGACACAATGGGTCGAGCTAACAGCTTGTCATCAGGTGCGATGCAGTAGGTGTGGTGGTGATAGCCTTGAGCAAGGGTTGGCAGAGGGGGTTGTTGAGGTTATGACGGAGCGAGTGGTGCACTTGGAGGATAAGTAAAGAAGTGCCGTCGGCCTTGAACTGGTGGAGATGACGACTGCTTTGATGCTTGCGCTTACTGTCTTGACTGTGCTGTCGTTGCTTGGGCGGCTGTTCCGCTGCCTGTGTGGAGAGGGCTGCTGCCCCTGGCCCTGTGCTTTGCTCTTGTCTTGACAATGTAGGATGAGTCTATGCATTTTGGCCCAATTTATCTTGTGCTCTAGATCATAGATCACATCCCAGAATTCGCAGCAGTTCACGACTGTATGCCCCGGATGGCGATGATACAGGCAATATTCAGATTGGTCCACTGTCATGTCCCAACTTGGCTTTTCTGGAGGGAGTTGCAATGCATTGATGCACATCAGGGCCGTGAAGACATCAGAAGGGACTCAGGCAACAGATGATAATGGGCTCGCTTTGGGCCAAGTGGATGTTGGGTTAGATGAGTAGTGGATGTGTGGTGCGGTGGCACGGGCGAGGTGGTTGTTCTTGTGGAGGTGGAGCGAGTTGGGTATATGGAGGTGGAGGTGTAGTGGTTAGCGGAGTGGGTAGACATGGGGTGGTGGATGGTATCAACTTGGGCATGGGTTTGGACCTGATGTGTAAACTGGGTTGTTGGGCCTCAAACAAGGATGGCATGGGGGAGTCAAGGAGTTGTTTTTGATAAAGTGAGCATGACTTATAACTGTTGCATGGATGTGATGTCGTTCATAGCCAAAATGTGGCGGTACATGGTGTTGCATTGGCAATGATGACCTTGATCTTCTCCTCTTCCGGGATGTGCATTTGGGCATGTGTGGACATTTGACGCCACCGTCAGCATAAGTTGCAAATTCCTCGCCAGGCTTCATCTGCTCAGCTACCAAATCAGCCATTGAATACCTGGGCCTAGCCTAGTCTTGATATTTGTTGTATGAACCTGACCTTGACAACTTCAAAATTCTCAACTTCATCGGAGGCAAGGAATACAACCACTCTAAAGTGGGTCCATCCAACGACCGCCTAAAGGTAAGCCAATAAGCAGCGATCATGTTGGTAGGACACCGAGTCTAGAGGAACTCCTTCAGATGGATGTAAGGATCTCCGCTCCACTATATTTGCAATAAACAGGGAGCTGAGAAAGTGGAGGGATCCAGAGACCCAGAAATCAGGGAAGTATCATTGAAGGAAGGTTTTGGCATTAACTGCCTCCGCAAGTCACTGAGCTCCCTTCATGGACTCGAACTCGGATTGGAAGTCCTAGAGCTGAAGTGGATTGTCGATAGCGAGGGCCAGCTTGGGAATGAGAGCGGAGTCGAGAGTCAAGGTCCGGGTTATTGAGCATAATGGGCCGGTTGTAATGATGTGGGCTGAACAAAGGATGGCCCGATCCAGGAGTGACAACGTGAGGGGATCTAGAATGAGTAGGATAATGTGGCCTGTTGAGCCCATCCTAGAAGAAGACCGTAGAGCAAAGTGGCCAACAATTCGCGGCCTGGTCCGGGCCCATTTCAAGCAGGAGTGCTCCAATTCAGCGGCCTCATTAGAAGAGATGGCGACGGAATAGATCGGGATGGGCACCCTCATCGGCCTGATGGGCCTTGGACTGGGCCGAATTTGGAATAGACTCATGAGACAAGGGGTTTACATGAGGAGGAGAGGTTGGGGGATAGGTGAAGTGGAAGGAGCCATGAGAGGATGAGAAATGGGGAAATAAAGGATCACTAAGATACAAATAAGGGGTACAACAGTTACAATCACACAAGAAGGGACGAGAAGGGAGTTCTCAAGCAAACACCCAAGTTAACATGATAGCGTTAGGATTTTAGGGTTATCACTTAGCCTTTTAATGGATTGATTTAATTGAAATACACTCAGCTAAAGAGGACCCTAATGGGTATGAACTCAAGTACTCCGATGATACTAAGGGGGATACACAACTCACACGGGGAGATGGCTCGAACTAGGGTGCAACGGGTACAACCGGCTCGGTGAACTGCAACGTGCGTACGGTCACGAGGACTTACGAGGTCCTCGGAAGGCGGCCCGAGTCAACTATGAGTGCTCGTAGGTGAGAGGGCTCACTCAACCAAGGGGAGAACCTAACAATGGGATTGATAGTGTATGCACGGGCTTAAGTGCCCAAATGTATGCAAGGGTGACAATGACCAAGCAGGCGTGACCACAGGGTCTTGGGTAGAGTCACGCGGCAGGATACACCGCGACCCTATCGCGACAGAGCGGTCTACCGCGATATGAACAAGCCCCGAAAACAGCAGTCAGTCACAAATACAAAGCATACAGACTACCTAGCATATGATATGAGCATGAAATCACAAGATCAATCTAGCAAGGTCATGAAGCACCTAGAAACCGACACATGGATCAAAGCAATAACAAACAAAGCATACCTGTAACGCGACGCTCATCCACGGCGTGACCTGGTAGCATCCTCAAGCCCCACCGCGACAGAACCCGAAAACTTACAAAAAAAGAAAAGGAAACCCGAACCCTAGCAGGACTCTAGCATTCACAAACGAAATACATGGCAGAGTAGCATAGAATAGCACACATGACTCATAGAGGTAGGATAAGTTAGATAGAAGAAGAAATATACTGACCTAGTGTCGCGTCGGCCTCGGACGCGTGATCACATCGCGTCCCCGTGATACACCGCGACACTGGCAGAGAGCCAAAACACAGAAAACAAAGGGACAAAAGACTAACAGGCCCTAAGAAGACAAACAAGGAAGGAAACATGGCAAGCAGGCAAACTCAATCCACGAGGGTAGCACTGAAGGTCCCACCGTGATCGCCAAAGGTGTAATCACAGGGATTGTACCCCCCAAAGACACAATAGGATATTAAATCTAATAATATGGAAAAAGGCATGTGATCGCCACCTAGATAGTTGCCTAATGAAAGAGAATGTCTGGGCTAACTACTCTAGGAAAAGGAGAGAGAACGGGGTGTACCTTATGTCGCGGCAGTCATGGTTTGCCGCGACAGTGCTGATATCGCGTCACCCCTAGCTGACGCGTCTCTTGTCGCGTCGCCCTACACCATCGCGTTCTCTTCTGTGCGGGAGATGATGGATGGGACCTCCTTCCCATCCTCCAGCCGGCCGGAGGATGAGATCCGCTCGTGGATCTTCGCTTGGGTTCCTACCAAAACAACGAAAACAAGAAATAAAACCCTGCCAGACTATGTTAAGTGTAGTAGCTATTATTAAATGAAAGAAAGATGTGGAGCATGGAGGGAACGGACCTGGTGTAACGTCGCGTGCTTTCGGATCCATGTGGATCATGTGTGTGTTGGTTGTGTAGGCTGTTGTGAGGCCAATGTGAGTTGGTTGTGTGGAAGTGTGGTGAATGTGTGCTTTGAGCAGGTGAAGAGCAGGGTTGGTCCTGAAATGACAGGACCTGCTGCTGTTCAGTTGGAGTTGGCGGCCAAGGGTGGCCGTTGACTGGTTGGCGTCCAGGTTAGTGGACGTTGACTGCTTGAACTTGGAGGCAGTAGATGTGGACGCTAAGGGTTGCGGTTGCTGTTGGCGGCATAGGGGTTGACGCCAACCTGAGAATTCTGCAGGTTATAGGCTCACCCGAGAGCGTTCTCTCAGCTCACTCTCTTTCCCTCTTGCCCTAGTTGCTGCCCCCGTGTCTCTGAAGCTTCTAACAGGTTCCGAAGAGTGGGTTGGACGATCGTAGAACGCGTGTCGTCGCCGAATTGCGCGAGGAACCGCCATATCGTGGTGCAATTCCCGTGGGAGCTCGCGGAGGGCTCGGCGTGAACCAGGAGATTGCTGGAGGTTCTAGCATGTTCTGAGGTAGGGGACGAACCCTGGTAGCTCCGTAGAAACATTAAAACATAACAAACCCACTTGAATCAGCATGATAATGCGTTTTCGGATCAAGTTGCACCATGCGGGGTTAATGGGTGGTTTGAGTAGTTTAATGTATGAAGCATGTTATAATGGATTGTTTTGGGTTCTGGCATGCTAAAGGAACTGCATTTGTCTGTTTTTTCTGTAGTTAGAACGGTTAGAAAACCCGCAGAGCCGGATTAGGGTTTTCTGCAGAATAATGGCCGAGAACTTGGCGTCAAGATCGCTTGTCGCCAAGCTCATCAGCCAGGATGTAACGGCAGGTCCCTTGCCGTTGACTTGTTGTAAGCGGCAGTCGATGTTGCCGCCTCCTGTTATGAACAGAAATGACTAATTACAGCATTTATCGGTAATACATGTGTGTTGACACATGAGGTGCACTGAGTGCACTTGTTTCTCGTGTTTCGCATACAAGGTTTGCAGTTAGTTGCTTACATACTTCAGTGACTACGTGTTGTTTACGCGAGTCAGTTGGGTTCACGTGTAGTGGACCATGGTTACTTGTGGTTTCGGAGGTTTCACGTGGTTTGTGTGGGACGTGCACGTGGTTCTGTGTATGTGGTGAGTAGTACAACGCCTACATGGTTACCTCTCCAGTTGGGTGCCCAGGTCTTTGTGAGCTAGCTGTTAGCTCGGGGCTTTGTCCCGGTACTTTGTGTTGTACCGTCGAGGTCTGTGTCGTCTGACCTGGACACCCTCACTCCTGTGTTGAGTTGTACGTCCGGCTGAGGGAAAGACGACAGTGGGACAGTGACACTTGAGTTTGTTTTTAGTCACTTGTAGCGCGTCGTAGTTGGGGGTACGGACACCGTAGTCGACACTGGTCCCCAGCTAGTCCTTTCCAGTGCCTCACTCTAGCGAGCCCAAGCCAGGTCTCTAGAGGTGTCAGGCATGGGCCTGTGACCGTGTGGTCCGCAGGTGGTGTGTTTTTATTTGGTCTCCACAGTTGCTTGACCTTTTTACTGGAGCGATAGCTGGACCTTTCGTCCGTGGCTGCGAGACTGAGAGGTAGACCTGTGTTAGTTTGTCCGAGTCAGTTTCTGTTGTCGCGAACCAGTTCAACGTGGCTCGTGTTGGCTGTCTCTACTTTAGCTTGTACACCTGCCACTAGTTT
>CM024756.1:143760478-143887122 GCA_014218235.1 Colocasia esculenta | reverse complement strand
CGAGACTAGCACGATTTGAAGGTCACGACTTAGACTCCCATCACGTTAAGAACGAAACATGAGGCCTTGTCTTAACCTAGTTGAAATACAACTTATCGGGTCATCGCATTCTCTAGGTCTCGGACCGAACCCAAAAAAGTGATCAGGCCTCATTGGGCTGCTGTCCATGCAGCCAAGGCTTGACACAGGGCTATATAAAATCAATATTAAATCATATACATGATTAAAAATCATGAAATTAGTTTTAAACGAAACTAAACATATAGAGGTATTGACAGTAAAGAGTAATTAGAATTCTAACAGGGTATGATCATGCTATTAGTAGGTTCTTCTCAATGAACCTAAAATCTGACACAATGATGGAAAATAATTAATTAGAAAGGAGTACTTCATAGAAATTGGGGAAAATGGTATCACTAGATCACTGACTTCAGTAGCCTGTACAATAAAAGTTTCATGGCATGAGATCAAGCATAGTGATGGGATTAAGGTGAACAAGTGGAATTGGGCACATGTTCTGAACAAAACTTTGAGCATGAAATACTCATAAATGATGTATGACCCGGCTTCCCGGCTTTTCATCTGGTGTCTTGGATGACTGGCCACTAACGTGTCCAGGCTGGGTGATGGGTTAGTGTCACGTCGTGTGTGTCCGACGCGACAGTCATCCTTGTCACGACGAGCGTGTGCGTCGCGTTCTTGTCGCACCCGGCTTTCCCGTCGCATCTTCGTGTCGCGCCCAGTCAACGGGTTGCGACAATGTTCTATCATTTTGGTTGTCTGACGCCTGTCAGGGTGGCAGGCATGTCAATATGACCTGTCACCCTGTCGCAGCATCCTCGGGGGAAGTGTTCTTGTCACGATGCGTTGACCCGTCGCGTTAAGGTCCTTAACGCGACGCATCGCCCCGTCGCGTCTTGGGTGCCAAAGGCATAAGGCCTTGCCGATGCCAAAGGCATAAGACGGTGCTTCTCTGCTCCGCTGCTTTGTAGCTCTCTGCAGTAGGTGTTTTTCCCGCTTTACTACTTTCTAGAGTAGTCTTGCTTCTGCTTCTGTTGGAGTTCCTGCTGCTCTGGCTGGTGAAGGACTGGTAATCCCTACTGAGCCTTGTTTGTGAGGCTCACCCCCCTACTCTCTTCAGGTAGGGACTCGCTGTCGTAGGAGTTCGTTGCTGGACGGTCGTGATGGTGGCTTGTTCGCCGTGCGTTGCCAGCAGTGTGAGTTGTGAGCATGAGAGCTCTTCTACCGTGAGTTAAGAGTGGCCTTTTTGCAAGTCCTCGAGGTATGCCCCTTAAAGACTGCACCTTTCTTTCTGTACCTGTACTTTTATTTGTGACATGTTGTACTATTTCCTTTATTAATGTACGAACTCTCTTGTTATAGTTATTTGAATTCATTGCTTATCTCACTGGACTAATTCTAACCCTTTCGGTTCTTCGGATCCGTGGGTGGCGGCGCGACCTTCAGGGGTCCCTGGTGGGGGTCCGGGAGGTCGGGTCGTTACATTGTCAGCCTTGTGCTGGCTGGCTGTGAGCTTTGGTAAGGTGCTCCCGGAGTCTTCTCTATTGGTTCTGGCGGAAGTGAGGTTTCCCCCAACTGTGTTGTGCTCGTTTCTGGTTGTTGTTGCGTTGCCCTCTAGGTTGAGGTGCATCGCTGGTTCCCTGTGTCTGGTGAGGTTTCCTAGAAACGTTTGCTGTTGTCCAGGTGAGGGTTTCTCTCATGACTATTTCGTGCTCATTTCTACTGTTGCTATACTGCCTCAGGGTCTGAGGTGTGCTGTTGTTTTTGGCTGGTGCGTTCTGGTGGATTTTCTCAGACCTGTGCCTCGGTGGTTCTGGTGGAGGTTCTCCCAGGACCTGCTTGTGTTGCTTCTGCAGTCCTGCTTGCTGCGATGTTCTCTCTGAAGTCTGTATCATTTGGTCGTTGGGTTGTGCGTTCTGGTGAAGGTTCTTCCAAGATCGCTCTTTGTCATTTCTGGCGGATGTTCTACCCAGGAGTGCTCTGTGTTCATTTCGGGTCACTGTTGTGTTGCCCATGTGGTTTGAAGTGTGCCGTTTGGTTAGACTGCATTCTGGTGAGGTTCTCCCAGGATGTTTCTTGGCGCCTTTGGTGGAGGTTCTCCCCAAAGCTGCTTTGTGTTGTTTGGTGGTCTCTGCTCTCTCTCTCTCTCTCACTGATGGTGGTCTGGTGAGTGCAGTGGGTGTCTGGATGGCTATGCTTCTTGTGGAAGTGCCAGTCTTGCGTTGTGGATTTCCCTCTCACATGTGGAAGAGACTCGTTGTGTGTGTCGCCTTCCTCTGCTTTTCGTGGGTTGCTCGGGGTGGCGATGCTCCACTGTGGTGTTGTGTTGCCAGGGTCCGCATCGTTGCGGCCTTCTGGTGGAGTCATCTTCCCTCGAGTTGTTTTTGGGATGAGCTGGTTGCTCCCCTCGTGCCAATGTTTCCTTGTGGCACCGTGGGTCGGTGGACCTGTTCGTGCCATTTGTAGTTGTGATTGTTTCTTGCTGCCTGCCTGAATAATTTGGGCCACTGGGTCGCTGCTGGTTTGGTGTGAGGTAGTACCGTTTTCTTGTCTGGTTGCATACATGAGCGTTGCTCTGCTGTGCACCGATTTTCTTGCTTGGCTTGCTCATGCAAGTGTTATTTCAGGGTGTGCTCGGCTTGTGTCTTGGAGGCTTTTCATATCATCCTTTTTGGTGTTTGGCCTCTCTATCGGTCGCGATGGAGGTGGTGCTTCTTGCTCTTGCGTGCCAGGGAGTTGCTGCGATTTTCGCTCCCCATGCGGCCGAGTCGGTGCTCCATGTTTTGTGTGGTCTTTGGAGCCGACATGGTTGTTGCGCTCTTGAAGTTGTTGACTTTTCGCGCATTTCTGTTGTGGGTCTCTGGTGGAGAGTCTCTTCTTGGTGGGCCCTGTGTCGTCTCGGGCTGTTGGTGCAGTTGTGTGTGCTGCACCTTGAGCGTTTTTCGATGCTTCGTGTTTTTGTGCCTCAAGGGCTGGGGCCGGCATGGCCTGTTGTGCCCTTTCAGGCTTGTAGTCCTTTGTGTGTGGCTTTTGGCGGGTCTCTGTAGAGAGTCCTTCCTGTTAGCCCGTGGTGTTGTTTCGGCCGCGGGCGCACATGTGTTGCACTTTGTTTAGTTTTGGTGCTTGTTGTAGCACCATGTGCCCGTGCACGAGTGTTTCGGTTTTGTGCCGTCTGGAGCCTTGGTGCATTGTGTTGTACCTTGGGTGGCTCCCGTGCTTGTAATAGCACCGTATGTTATGTCGTGTGCCTGTTCGTGAGATTTGTGTGCCGTTTCACGACTTCGCTCGGTGTTGGAGGTGTTTGGTTTTCTGCCTTCAGGACACGTGTGCTAGCCGGAGTCTTGTGGTTGTACTATTGCTGCTATGGGGTCACTGCTTTGCCTTGTCTAGGTAGCCCTATCAGTGGTACGCCAGGCTTTGGTCGTGGCCTGTGTCTGGGTTTCCCCTCTTGCTTTGGGAGCAAGTGTGTTTGGTTGTGGTACCCTACTTCGGTCTGGGTCCCTCTGAGGTCGACGTGTTGCCATCGACCTCTGCGGTTGTTGGGGTTCCTGTGTGGTTGTGCATTTTTCTGGTGGTTGGCACGTTGGTACCCGCGCTGAGCTCTGTGTGTACATGGCGGGTGTGCTGCCAACTCTCGTTGGTGCTCCGGTTGTGCATGGCGTTGGTGAGTCTGGAAGCCGATGGCGGAGTCTCCTGTTGGTTCTCTAGTGATAGTGAGGCTTATTGGCTGCTAGTACTCGACCACGTGGTTTGTCGACGTTGTGAGGTGCTCGGTTTTTGGCTTAATCTTAGATGTCTTCCGTATTTTTGTCACGGTGTGCCACGCTGTGGAGAGTGTAACTCCCAGTTTTTGTGGCTCCGCATGCGTTTGGTGTCCTTGTCGAACCACGAGGAAGATCTGGGTGAGACCTAGTGGTGATAGTGGATGCCGTTTTTGAGTGTTGAGGTTTCTCCGTGTGCGTGTGCTGTCCTTGTTGGACCACGAGGAATGTCTGGGTGAGACCTAGTGGTGACAGTGGACGTCGTTCCGTGTGTTGCAGATTCTCCGCAAGCGTGATGTTGCTCTGGTTCTCATCGCTCGCGTGGCTTCTCGGTTGGGCTGGTGACCGATGCTAGCTGCTGCTAGTAGCGTGAGGCTATTCCCCTGAGTGTGGTGCTTGACTCTCAGGCATTTTTTCGGGTTGTTGTCGGCAACTGTGTATTTTGTTAGTTTCGCTGGCGATAGAGTGAGTTGCTGACCGGCGATTCTCGTGTTGTTGTCGGCAACTGTGTCCTCTGTCGGGTTTTGCTGGCGACAGAGTGGGTTGCTGGTCGGCTTGTCCCAACAGCGGGGTCTGTTGGTGGCTGCAGCTGTGCGGTTTTCGCTGGCGTTTTATGTTGTTTAGGTCAATTTTGGTGTTGCTCGGCACCTGTGGGGTTGTTGTCCTGGTTGGACGCCCTACTGTGGCTAGTGTGAGCCGTTGGATTTTTGGCCTTGTATGCTTCGTACACGTTTCGCGGTGTGGTTATTGCCACGAGGAGGTCATGATGAGACTTAGTGGCTTTTCACACCCGCGCTTCATGTGCTCCGCGCGTGTTTGGTTGTGCGATTGTTGCCACGAGGAAGTCGTGTTGAGACTTAGTGCCTTATTCGCATTTGGTCTTACATTTGCTCCCTGTGCTTCGTTTCGTGCCTCGGATCTTTTAGGTGTACCTTAAATTTCCAGGACGAAATTGTTTTAAGGGGGGTAAGATGTAAGACCCAGCTTCCGGCTTTCCATCTGCTGTCTTGGATGACTGGCCACTAACGTGGTTCAGGCTGGGTGGCGCGTTAGTGTCTCATCGTGTGTGTCTGATGCGACAGTCATCCTTGTCGCGACAAGCGTGTGCATCGCGTTCTTGTCGCGCCCAGCTTTCCCATCGCGTCTTTGTGTCGCTCCCGGTCAATGGGTCGTGACAGTGTTCTATCGTTTTGGTTGTCTGACGCCTGTCAGGGTGGCAGGTGTGTCAATACGACCTATCGTGTTGTCGCGGCGTCCTTGGGGGATGCGTTGTTGTCGCGGTGCATTGACTCGTCGCGTTAATGTCCTTAACACGACGTGTCGCCCCATCGCATCTTGGGTGCCGAAGGCATAAGGCCTTGGCCGGCAACTCTTCCCCCCTCTCTTCCCTCCCTCTGGTGGTGCTCCGCCTCCCCCTTTCCCCTTTGTGTGTTTCAGGCGAGGAGGAGGGCCATGAGTGTGTCCCGGCATCGTGGAGCTTGCATAGAGAGAGGAGGAGGTGGCCAATCCGACGTGAAAGGCCCTATTGGGGTTCGTTCTTCATTTAAGGTAGGGATTGCTTGAAATCTTCTCGATCCGGGTGGATTGGGAGCCCCTCGGGGTTTGTAATTAGTGTTTACTATCTTCCCCATGCTCCCCTCCCCCGTGTGGTGGTGTGTGTGGCTTGTGGGCAGCCCCGGGATGGAGCATCCCATAGGTCTGCCTCTCTGCTGGTGTCGCGACCGCGGTGTGCGTTGCGACACCAGAAGAGGCGTCTGCCCGGTCGGGCACGACCTTATCACGACGTGTTGGCCGGTCGCGATAAGGATCACTATCGCGACGCATTTTCCTATCACGACACGTTGCCCCGTCGCCACAGGGTTGCTGTCGTGGTGCCTTTCCCCGTCACGATGGTATCGCGATGGCCTAGGGAGCGCGACAGTGCCTGTATGTGCCTCGGGTGTTCCGTGGTTCTGGTTGGGGTGTCGGCGTGTGCCCTAGGGCTGGCTTGCCCTCAGGACCTTCAGGTGGGGAATGCGGCAGGTTACCTAGCTGCGTTCAGTGACTGAAGGTGACACCTTCGTGGCCGTGTCCTGGCGGCGGTGGCCAGGAGGGTCGTGTCTGTCTAATAATCGATTGACCGGTGGTCAATCGATTATTAGCAGAGCGATGGATTTCCATACTTCTGGTAGTGTTCTGAGGTTCTGACTTGCTCGTGCATTCCTTGGTTGGTCGACGGCCCTCTCGGGGTCCGTACGCGCCTCTTGCTTGTTGGGCTTGTCGTGGGTTACAAGCCAGCGGTTTGGCATGGTTCTTGTTGTGCTTGCCCCGCCTGTTTGCCTGGTGCTTGGCACTGGAGGGCTTGTCCCGTTCAGAGGTTGTCTCCGTTGCCTGGGACCCCCATCCATCGGAAGACTTTAAGGGAGCGTTCGGGGCTACGAGCGTGCTCGAGTTGGCATCCGAATTGGCGGACTCTAGAGCAGAGGGAAAATGAGGTTGGACAGCGGCGCTGAGTCGTTTGTAGAGCTCTCTTGTCTAGGGCGGGACGCTGAGGTCGTTGAGGCGGTTCTCTTCCCAGTGCAGCCCAGATAGTCCTTTGTCTCATTGCCTCTCTCTGCGTTGGTTCCGGAGCCCGTAGTGGTGCTAGGCATGGGCCACAGCTTGGCCAGGCTGTTGTGTTGCATGCGTTTATGTGTTTCTGTGGTGGCTCTGCCTCGCTCTTCCGCGGAGGGGAGGTAGGAGCTGGGCTGGCGAGCAGAGGGCGTGGACGGCATGTCCCCCTCTTGTCTGCTGGCGGTGGTGGCTTGGTTGTCATTGTTGTGACGACGTTTCCTCACGACGCTTCCAAGTACGACTCATTGCCCGAGCTTACACGATGGTTATAGCCTGGCTGTGTCTAGTTTCTGTGGGCGTCGTTGGTCTGGCCTTGTGTGGACCCATGCTTCTGGTGTTCTCGCTCGTTGTCCTCTCGATTTCGTAGTCCTATTCTTGGGTGCCAGTCTGTGGTGGCACCGGTGTGTGTGGCTTCCCGACCTCGTGGTGTGTCCAGGGTCCGGGTGTTCTGTCTATGGCCCTCGACCTTGTGGAGGTCTGAGGTGGCCGTGCTTATGGTGA
Source organism: Colocasia esculenta (assembly GCA_014218235.1). Classification (NCBI taxonomy): domain Eukaryota; kingdom Viridiplantae; phylum Streptophyta; class Magnoliopsida; order Alismatales; family Araceae; genus Colocasia; species Colocasia esculenta. The sequence goes on along the minus strand of CM024756.1, from coordinate 143,880,247 downwards.
GACGTCGTTCTCACCAGGTTGTTGTGTGGTCTCGGTGGGTGTGCCGAGGGTTGCTTCCGCTTGGTGCCCGACTCCATTGTTTGCGGGAGTTGTGTGTGTGTCACGACCTTGGTTGGTGGTCGTGACGTTGCATTGTTCTATTCTGCTGCTCTGGCCGGTGAGGAACTGGTAATCCCTACTGGAGCTTGTTTGCGAGGCTCACCCCCTTACCTCCTTCCTTAGCTAGGCTCTGTCGCTCGCGGGATCGGTGTCGGACGGGTTGCGGAGGCGCTGTGGCGCCGTGTGTTGTCCAGCAGCAGTGAGAGCGAGTGTCGTGTTATACTTGTACCTGAGTGAGTTGAGAGTTGTGATTTGCAAGTTCTCGGGGTATGCCCCTTAAGGACTACACCTTTCTTCTTGTACTTGTGCTTTTACTTGTGACACATTGTACAGTTGTTATATTGTTATAGTTATTTAAATTCAGTACAAATCTTACTAGACTATTTCTTCTAACCTTCCAGGTCTTCAGATCCGTGGTGGCGACGTGAACTTCGGGTCCTTGGCGGGGGTCCGGAGGTCGGGTCGTTACAAATGACATGATGGAATTTAGGGAAAAGATGGGATTCGAAGAGGGGATCATGGTCTACCTATGGTCGAAATAATTTATTTTTTGCTTGAGAGATTACCTATCTTTGAGCGCTTTTGTGATCCGAGGGTTTGAATGAGAACAACGTGAAGAAATGTGCGGACTCCATGCAGTCTCACAATCCCCTTTACATACAATGCAACTAACCATCCACACTTCAGGTACTCTTGATGTTGGGGACGGATGGGTGGAAGGATCAGATCTAGAAGGGGGGGTTGAATAGATCTAATGCCAATTAATGCGGAAGCTTAAGCAGTTTAAAATTACTTCGAATCAGAGATCAAATCACCCAAACATTTTACTGATCTGAAGTGTGATTAGTGTGTGAGAGCAAATTAATTAGTAGTGTGAGCAAAATCCCTATGCATGCATCTAGCGAGATATAAAGGCAAACCACAATTTAAACCACTGCACAGAGGATTTTTAGGTGGTTCGGAAATCACCTCCAGTGACTCCTACGTCCACCCCTCACACAGTGAGGCCACACTACTCAAAAACCTTGAGTACAACTCACACAGGAGCACGACGACCCAAACACCCTTGAGCACGACGACTCAAGAAACACCTGGAGCACGACGACTCCAAACTGAGCACGACGGCTCAAACAACAACCGGAGTACGACAACTCCAAATTGAGCACGACGGATCAACACCACAGTGAGTGCGACGACTCACAAACTAGAGCTCGACGGCTCAGAGTACAAAAGCTAGATCAAACACAAAAGAGATCAGATCCTCTAGCAATGATCTGATTCAAGACAGATTCGTACACAGAAATTTGTGCAGAACTTCATGCACAAATATCACAGACGAAATAAGGAAGAACAAACTCTGAGATGAGGGAAATGGATGTAGAAAGAGTGTTCTTCGATGAAGAGGCCTTGCAGATGCTTCAATTGAGGAGCCTTGATGGAAATCGATGGAGATTCTCCTCAATCGGCGATGCTCTGCTTTGATGGCATCTGAAATGCCAGAAATCCTTCTTCTCCTGAGCCTCTTCAGTTGGATCTGCTCCCTTGCCTTGAACAGCAACCTTCTCTCCAGGGATCCCCCTTGATTCCCTTGATCTTCCTCTTGAAAGGAAGGCTTGTAGCTTCTGGAGATGGAGACAGATCTGGAGAACCTTCCTTGGCCGCCAAAAGCCTTCTTCTGGAAGTGTATGGGTTCTCTTGCCTTTGGGGTACAAGGAACATGGGTATTTATAGCCCCATATGTCCATAAAGTGCTTTGGGGTGCGTGGGCACGGAACCCTAGGTCAAATCCCCTAAATCCCAAGCATCCACGTGTACAGAGAAATTCACGATTTTGACTTTCAGCCGGAGTGTGTCGACCTGCCCTTAACTAGGTCGACCTGCTGTCCCATTTCTGCAAACTGGTCTGCTGGAAACTGGGTCTAGTGTCGACCTGCCCTGAGCTAGTGTCGACCTGCCCTTCTGGAATCTGGGACTAGTGTCGACCTGCTTTGAGCTAGTGTCGACCTGCCCTTCTGGAATCTGGGACTAGTGTCGACCTGCTTTGAGCTAGTGTCGACCTGCCCTTCTGGAATCTGGGACTAGTGTCGACCTGCTGTCCCAGTCTGGCAACTGGTCTTCTGGAATCTGGGACTAGTGTCGACCTGCTTTGATCTAGTGTCGACACTACCAAGACAAAAATGTGTGAACCTGAAAATTTACACATGAACATTAGTACAAGATATTATCATTGAAATATGAGATATTAAACATCAAAAACATGTTGTTTAAGCATTATTGTGATATGTATAACATGTATAACATGTTCAACATATCATCATCAAAATCACAACATGTCACAATATCTCATCATTAAAATCACAATATGTCATCATCATATCACAGTATGTCATCATTAAACACAGTATGTCATCATCAAAATCAAGGTATGAGTGATGTTCATTGGATCATTAAATTACAACTTTAGGAAGTTCCAAAACACACTCACCCAACAATCTCCCCCTTTTTGATGATGACAAACATATGCATAATCTCCCATATCTTGACTTCCTTGACTGCTCCCTTGACTGCAATAATTCCCCCTTTGACATATACACACTTTGACCTTTCTCCGTTAAAGAACTTTCTCCCCCTTTGAAGGCCTTTTCTCCCCCTTTTTGGAAGCCCTTTTCTCCCCCTTTTTGATGTGCCTTTTTCTCCCCTTTTTTGACAGCATCAAAAGGATAGACAAGAGAGAGAAACAAAGATTGTAGGAATCAAGAAATGAATGTAGGGAATAAATGGTCAGAGGCATTCAAAATAAGTGAGGCAAAGTGATATTATCAGTTGAGAGAAATTATTGTGTTTTTGTTATTGTGCAACAAAGTTTAATCACAAAGACACACTCAACACAAAGAATAGCAAATTATAATGATCTGAATGTGGTTAAAATAATGATGCACATGTGAAATAAGTGACCTATATGAGTGAGCAAAAGTATTTAACAAGGACGTTAGGAGCTTTAAGTTTAACACAATGTAAAATAATAGGTCTAAACACAGTAATCATGAACTTAATAAGGTCTTAAGCTTTTCTATCCTGTCTTTTTTATTTTCCTTCAATTTTCACTAGGAAAGAATACAAGAATAAATTAGTTAAATCTCACTTTTCAGTGCAAGAAATCACATTGATCAGATGCAGACCTCCTGATTACTCAGTGATTTAACTTTCATTATCTTATACAGAGTTGAAAATTTTGATTTCCACTTTTTGACGCGAAACAAATCACTTGTCAGGTGAAATGGCCCGGTTACTCAGTGGTTCAAGCATTTGCATTGCTCTGTTTGTATCTTTCCAGATTGATCATTTTTCTTTTGACATTTTACACGATATTTTTGCTTTGACCAGAAAAGTCATGACTATGAATTTAGAAAAATATTCTTAACATGTGGTAAAAATAAAGCTTAAACATACACATGTGAAATATTAAAGCCACTCATGTGCCTATAATAGTGTTTTGCAAATCATTTTAAAAACATCAATATTATGATTGCTTAACCTTGAAATGATATTGAATCTTGAAATTAAACTAAATGCACAATGATTTAGTTTCAATGTCTTAATTCTCTCATCAGAAAAAGCACAAGGACTCAAAAATTCTGATGAATTTGGGGTTCAAGATAGACAAGTAGGTCAAGAGATATGACAATGGCTCCCCCTCAACAGTTGCATACAAGACTCTTGATACATGCGGAGAAATATACTCACGCATAGTGAAAGTGTCCAGACAAGCCTGACTTGTCTTTCTTCCAATCACCATTTGATATACCAAGAATGTCAATGCAATGTGAGAGTGAGGAATTTATGAGCAAGAATATTTGTCAACAACTGAATGGGAGTTGATGATGAAACAGATATGACAGAATATTTCTCCAGCAAATTCTCCAGCATTTCACTTAAATATTCTTTCGAATTCACTCCCCCATAAGATATGCATGATATGAAATGATCATTTAAGCAATTTAGATATGTTCATTCCAAGCAATTTGCACAGTAAGAGTATGAACATGATCAGCATATATCAACAGGCAATCCTTGAAGGAGAAGAATTTTGCAAAGACTCAAAATAAAGTTTTTGAGATTTTCATTTTGCTTGATGACCTTTATGCAGAAAAGACTACTGATACTTGGCGGAGAATTTTTCTCACGCATGATGATAGTTTCCAGACAAGCCTAACTTGTCCTTTCACATTTCACCATTTGATATACCACATAGTCACTGCAAGAAGGGTCAATTGCACTTTATTTTTAGCATGAAGTTCATTGCATTTATTGAAAAACATTTTTGCACTTTTTCAAATTTACTCCCCCTTAATATGTGCATGGAATGAAAAAGTTAGCATGCAATTCACACATGATTATGAGCACAATTAGCTTTAAGCATAACATGACTTTTGGTACTTGGCAGAGTACTTTACTCACGCATAATGATAGTTTCCAAACAAGCATAACTTGTTTTTCCACATGTCATCATTTGATATACCAAGAAGTCAAAGCAATTAGTATGCACACAGACTCATGGGAACAGTTAAGCAGCATGACAACATAAACATGATTCCATTGTTATGACATAAAGTTCACTGTTGGGAGCAACATTGAACACATTTCTCATTGTTCAGATAAATTAACCATTCATTCCATTCAAGCAATTCAAGTTTGAAATGATAAAGAAATTTTACCTGAACAGTCTTCATTTCTTTCTTAAAAATTTAACTGTGTTCTCCAGTCATTTCTAGTCTTGCACAGCCAATATCTTGAATCCATTTACAATGTATGGCTGCAAGACTTCTCAGCTTGCTGATCAAGCTGGTTTTGGGACCCACACTTGTTTGGGTCCTGCAATGAAATCAATGTTAGATTGCAACAAAGATTTCTGAATCCAAAATGCTTTTAATTTTTGTATAGATGCATTTCTTTTAATGATAGAACTATGAGCAGAATAGTTCCAGGTTTTCTTTTTGCCTTGATCAATGCATCTATGTTTTCATGAAGTTTTCTATTTTTTGGATTTTTAATATGAGCAGAAACAAAATGATTTTGTGCAACATTTCTATGCCTATACACATGGAATTTCTGAACATTTTCAGTATGAACATGATGTTTATTCCTATGTGTATGAGCATGTGCATTAGACTGGAATTTCTGAGCATGCACAACAAAATCATTTCTGTACCAACAGTCCCTAGAAATATGACCAATTTTATGACAATGAAAGCATTGGACTGATTTGGCATGTTTATTAAATTGATTTTGATTTTTGTTCCAGCAATGTTTGGCAAGATGACCAGGTTTATTACAATTAAAGCAAATGAGAGCATCTTACCTAGTTCTTACCTTGGCATGTGTGCATTTGCTGGAATCTCCTTTTTACATGAGGAGCTTACCATGAGGAGAAGGAGATACCTTTTGGTGGCTCTTGGCATGATGTGAACTTGGAGCTTGCCTTGGAGCCTTTTGAGCTGATGGAGGAAGTAGATGAATCTTCTTGACAATAGCATTTTTCTTTTTCTCATCTGTTTCTGAACAAGAACTTTCACTAGTTTTCCATTAGAGATATCAGGGTTCTTGTTCACAGCAGATTTCACAAATGTTATTGTGCTTTTCTTTTCATTTTTCTTAGTTCTAACAGAAGCAAGACTTGTGTTCTTCAATTCATTTTGAATCTTCTGTTTTTCAGCTTTAATGCAACAACTCTTTTCTGAAGTTGAAGCTTGTTTAGCATGACATCCAAACCATTTTTCATCTTGTTCTTTTCATTTTCAAATTGAGCAATTTGTTTTTCCAAGTCAGAAATTTTATTACTCAAATTGCTACATTCATTGTCCAATGGTCTGTCATGGAACAAGCCTTCAATCTTCTTTTTAAGTGACAATTTTCTTCAACAAGTTGTTTGCATCTCTCATTTATTTGATGATCATGAGCCATATTAGAGATTTGTTTGTTTAATTGATCATTATCAAATTTGAAATTGTTATTGAGATCAATCAATTCTTCTTTTTCATTTTCCAGATCAATGACTTTTGATTTCAATAGCTCATGGTTTTCTTTCAATCCATTCATTTAGTTTCACAGATTTGGACTTCATCTTCCAAATTCTCTTTTTTAGAATTTAATTTTTCAAATTCTCAATTTCTTCTGAAGGATCTTTGTCATTTTTCTGGAGCAATTCAAGTGTCTTTTTCAAGTTTTCACTTTCTTTATGGCAATGTTTTAAAGTCTTTTTTAAGTCTTTATTTTTAGTGTTCAGTTGTACATTAAGACTTTGTATCTTTTCACAGAATTTAATCAATTCAGCATAAGACATGCTTTCATCTTCATCAGAATCAGAATTAGAATACACAAATGGATCTGGAGTGATTTACCTGACCTTTTAGACCTATTTGAACTCTTGTGTTCTGAAGAGGATGAAGAGAGTTCTGAACTCTTAGAGTGTGCAGTGAGAGCCACAACCTTCTGAATTGTTGATGTTCTGTTTCATTGAGTTCTTATTTGCCATAAAGTACTTGTGAATTTCTTTTGCTCCTTTTCTTTGTGCTTCCTTTGAAAAACTTGATGAAGGTGAGACTGGTGATTTCTCTGAAATTATAACAGGAAATTTATGCAGATTAAAGAGATTTGCCATTATACCAAGACTCACAAAAGACTATTAGATCTAATCACAGTGAATCAATATAACAAGGAATTAGATCTAACAATTAGAGTGGTTAACCTGCTCTAATGCCAAATGGAGGAATCAGAGTGATTAAACACACAATTCAAGCAATTAACACAGATATCAAACAGAAGCAATCAAATTCAGATCAGAAATAGATATAACCCGCTCTGATATCAATCGTTAGGAATCAGAGCGATTAATCACACAGGGACAGATCATCCAAAACACAACTGATGAACAGTAAACCCACTCTGATACCAATTGTTGGGGATCGATGGGTGGAAGGATCAGATCTAGAAGGGGGGGTTGAATAGATCTAATGCCAATTAATGCGGAAGCTTAAGCAATTTAAAATTACTTCGAATCAGAGATCAAATCACCCAAAATTTACTGATCTGAAGTGTGATTAGTGTGTGTGAGCAAATTATTAGTAGTGTGAGCAAAATCCCTATGCATGCATCTAGCGAGATATAAAGGCAAACCACAATTCAAACCATGCACAGAGGATTTTTAGGTGGTTCGGAAATCACCTCCAGTGACTCCTACGTCCACCCCTCACACAGTGAGGCCACACTACTCAAAAACTTGAGTACAACTCACACAGGAGCACGAAGACTCCAAACACCCTTGAGCACGACGACTCAAGAAACACCTGGAGCACGACGACTCCAAACTGAGCACGACGGCTCAAACAACAACCGGAGTACGACGACTCCAAATTGAGCACGACGGCTCAAACACCACAGTGAGTGCGACGACTCACAAACTAGAGCTCGACGGCTCAGAGTACAAAAGTTAGATCAAACACAAAAGAGATCAGATCCTCTAGCAATGATCTGATTCAAGACAATTCGTACACAGAAATTTGTGCAGAACTTCATGCACAATATCACAGACGAAATAAGGAAGAACAAACTCTGAGATGAGGGAATGGATGTAGAAAGAGTGTTCTTCGATGAAGAGGCCTTGCAGATGCTTCCAAAGCCTGATGGAAATCGATGGAGATTCTCCTCAATCGGCGATGCTCTGCTTTGATGGCATCTGAAATGCCAGAATCCTTCTTCTCCTGAGCCTCTTCAGTTGGATCTGCTCCCTTGCCTTGAACAGCAACCTTCTCTCCAGGGATCCCCCTTGATTCCCTTGATCTTCCTCTTGAAAGGAAGCTTGTAGCTTCTGGAGATGGAGACAGATCTGGAGAACCTTCCTTGGCCGCCAAAAGCCTTCTTCTGGAAGTGTATGGGTTCTCTTGCCTTTGGGGTACAAGGAACATGGGTATTTATAGCCCCATATGTCCATAAAGTGCTTTGGGGTGCATGGGCACGGAACCCTAGGTCAAATCCCCTAAATCCCAAGCATCCACGTGTACAGAGAAATTCACGATTTTGACTTTCAGTCGGAGTGTGTCGACCTGCCCTTAACTAGTGTCGACCTGCTGTCCCATTTCTGCAAACTGGTCTGCTGGAAACTGGGTCTAGTGTCGACCTGCCCTGAGCTAGTGTCGACCTGCCCTTCTGGAATCTGGGACTAGTGTCGACCTGCTTTAAGCTAGTGTCGACCTGCCCTTCTGGAATCTGGGACTAGTGTCGACCTGCTTTGAACTAGTGTCGACCTGCTGTCCCAGTCTGGCAACTGGGTCTTCTGGAAACTGGGACTAGTGTCGACCTGCTTTGATCTAGTGTCGACACTACCAAGACAAAAATGTGTGAACCTGAAAATTTAACACATGAAACATTAGTACAAGATATTATCATTGAAATATGAGATATTAAACATCAAAAAACATGTTGTTTAAGCATTATTGTGATATGTATACATGTATAACATGTTCAACATATCATCATCAAAATCACAACATGTCACAATATCTCATCATTAAAATCACAATTGTCATCATCATATCACAGTATGTCATCATAAAATCATAGTATGTCATCATCAAAATCAAGGTATGAGTGATGTTCATTGGATATCATTAAATTACAACTTTAGGAAGTTCCAAAACACACTCAACCCAACACTTGATTGCTAAGAAATGTGCGGACTTAGTTAGTCAGTCTACTATGACCCAAATAGCATCAAGTCCATCACGAGTTCGGGGTAAACCCATGATGAAGTCCATGCCAATACTTTCCCACTTCCATTCAGGTATCTCTAGGGGTCTAAGTACACGCAGAACGTCGGTGCTCTGCTTTGACTTGTTGACAGGTGAGGCAGTGCACGGCATGCTCAGCCACCTCACGCTTCATGTTAGGCCACCAAAATGTTCTTTTCATATCTTGGTACATCTTGGTTGCACCGGGATGGATTATGTAATTAGTCTTGTGAGCTTCATCCATCAGTTTCCTTTTCAATTCTTCGTTGTTAGGCACACAAGTCCTGCCATGAAATAACAATCTTCCATCCTCAGTGATGGGGAAATCTGGTCTATCTGCTATGGTCTCCTTAACACAGATCAAGAATGGTTGTTTAATTGTTGATCCCTGATCTCGACAACGATGTCAGGTTGTACCCTGAGGTTAGCAATCAGTACTTGGTCACTCCTTTGTTCATATTTATGTATAGTCTGGCGAATTGTTCCAATAACTGCATCTCGCCCATAACTAGACAATATAAGGATGCCACAAGCTTCCTACTAAGTACATCGGCTACATCATTACTCTTGTCAAGGTGATATTGAATATTGAAGTCAAAGACCTTTAAGTACTCCAACCATCTCCTCTGTCTCATATTGAGCTCTTTCTGAGAGAACAGGTACTTCAGGCTTTTGTGATCTGAGTAGACTACGAATTGTTCTCCATAGAGGTAGTGTCTCCAGATCTTTAGTGCAAATACAAATGTCACCAATTCAAGGTCATGGATAGGGTAGTTGACCTCATGAGGCTTCAATTGTCTAGATGAACAGTGTAAAGTTGCGCAATTTTCGGATCCTTGTGGATCCTTTGTCGAATCTCTGCGGATCCTTTGTTTAGAGTTTGTGGTGGCCAATACGTGGCCAATGTGGCGTGTTTCAGTGTGTGTACAGGTTGGGTGTGTTGTCGGCCAGCAGGCTGGGCCCAAAACACCAGCCTGTTCACTGTCTATGAATGCGACAGTGAGGGACGTCACGTTCTGAACGCGACGGTCCTACATGTCGCATTCTTGTGACTGTCGTTGGGTGGTTTTCGTCTGCATGTGCACTGCATGTCGCGCGCTGAGCGGCATGTAGACGTCAGTTGGGAAGGCGACGCCCTAGTCCGTCGCGTTCAGGTCGCGACAGGGGGATATGTCGCGTTCCCAACCACTGTGCGTTTTTAACTGCTCTGGCCAAGCAAAGCTGCAACCAGTTCTGCTCAGCCAGGGGAGGGTGCTATGGCATTTTGTTGGGTGATTTGACCATTTTGAGGTGTGTTTGGCATGTTCTCGCCGCGGGGGAAACACTGGGATAGCCTCGTTCTTCGCAAAGGTAGGGGAATTCTTCCTATTTTACACTGTGTGATTGTGTGGGATGCATGTATGTTTGGTTTTTGGTGTTTAGAACGGTAGATACCATGTTAGGGTATCCATTAAAGCATGAAAATTGTGAATTAAGCGTGGTTTGCATGGCTTGCGGTGGTGATTCGTGGAGTTCCTCCCGCATTAGAGTTTTCGCCTGTGACATGAACGCGACATATCGGGGTGTCGCGTTCTTAAGACGACACTAGCCTATGTTACGACCTCAGCCGAGAGGTCCTATTGTGCACGATTTTAATGGTGGAATTATCTGATTATTACTACTTCTTGTACATGGCAAGTATATGTGGTGCATTGGCACCTGTTGCGCTCTGGGAGCGTGTTTCCAAGGTTAGCAAGTAGTCCACATGACTGACGTATTGTTTACGCGGTCAGTGTGCTGTGTTCACATGGTTGACGTGAGGTTTCACGTGCTTTGTGTGGTGTGCACGTGGTTTGTGTGTGTGTGGCGGGTAGTACGACGCCTACCGTGGTTACCTCTTCAGTTGGGTGCCCAGGTTCTTTGTGAGCCAGGCTTGTGCTCGGGGCTTGTCCCGATACTTGTGTTGTACTGTCGAGGTCTGTGTCATCTATCCTGGACACCCTCACTCCTTAGCTTGAGTTGTACGTTCGGCTGAGGGAAAGACAACAGTGGGACAGTGACTTGTGTGAGTTTGTTGTTTTGCCTCTTGTAGCGCGCTCGTAGTTGGGGGTACGGACACCAGTAGACATCACTGGTCCCCAATTAGTCCTGTTACCAGTGCCTCACTCTAGGGAGCTCAGGCCAGAGTCCTTGAAGGTGCCAGGCATGGGCCCGCGGTAGTGTGGTCCGCGGTTGTGGTGTTGGTTGGTCTCCACAGTTGTTTGACTTGTTCTTGTAGAGCGGCAGCTGGACCTTTCGTCCGTGGCTACAAGGCTGAGAGGTAGACATGTGTGGTTTGTCCGAGCCAGTTGCTGGTGTCGCGAACCAGTCTACGTGGCTTGAGTGTGGCGGTCTCTACTTTACCCCATACACCGAGTTGTGGTTTTGCCGTTTACTTATTTAAATTGGTTTATGTTAACGACAAGTGGTAAGTGGTATTTACAGGTTTAATATCCTGCTTAGTTTACTCTATAAATTACTGGTGTAGATTCCTGCTTACGTACTTGAGTTTGGTTTACTCGGTTTTGGGAAAGTTTCCAGACTGAGCTAATAACTTGCGAGGCTCACCCCTACTCCCTACAAGTGAAGGAGAGCAGGTCCCTACCGTCTTCCAGTTCAGAGCCGCGTCGCAGCGGTGTTGGGCCGACGCCTCTAGCAGTGTAGATTTTCTTCTGTTGTACCTCGGGGTATACCCCAGGCTTGTGTACTTTCTTTGACTTTTGTTGAAATTTGGCTATGTCAATCTAATGCAAATATGTGTGAGATTGTAAATCTTATATATATTTAAGTGTGTTCTTTTATGTTTCCACGGACATGAGTGTGATATCCCTTGCGAGGCTACAACACGATCGCAGGAGACGGAGTCGGGTCAAGCTCATTACGGGTTAACGGGTTTGAATGACGTGGTCCGTCACAGTTGGTATCAGAGCAAGGTCCGTGTAAATATAAAGGAACTGGGAAATTACATAGCCTTATTTCTACACTAGTCCACTGCTGGTAGCTGGCCTTGGTTTTGTAATGATTTGCTTTCGTGTATGTGGGTTGGAATGTGTTGTGCAGGAATTTGAGATGGCTGATAGGAGGGATTGGGGTGGTGGAGGAGATGAGCCTGAGGAGTATACTCAGCGCATGATAGAAAGGATATGGGAGAGTCTTACGGATATTCGTATGAGAATGGACCAGCAGGCACCAGTACCGCCAGTAGCAGTACCACCAGTTGCAGGAGAGGCCGTACCAATGGCGCCAGTTCCACCACCACCCGGTGTGGAGGTACCTTTTGCAGTACCTATACCACCGCCACCGCCTGTGAGGGCAGCAGAGGAACCAATGATGCAGGTTGAAAATTTTTTGAGGTTGCAGCCGCCAACATATACAGGAGGACCGAATCTAGACACACTTGAGCATTGGATTCATGAGATTGAAAGAGTATTTGTGACGATGAGGTGTCCACCAGCAGATAGAGTTGTGTTTGCTGCATATCAGTTGAGGGGTTTGCTCAAGAATGGTGGAGGTTAAAGATGCAAACTAGTTTTGCGGGCAGGACAGAGGAGACCATCACCTGGCTAGAATTTCTCGAGGTATTTAATGACACATTTTTTCCATTGCAAGTGCACCAGGCAAAAAGGAGCAGTTTCGAACACTTCAACAAGGGAATTCTTCTATTTTGGAATACCAGATGAGGTTTATGGCACTCAGTTAATATGCACCCTATGTTGTATCAGATAATGCTATGATGGTCGAGTATTTTATTCGAGGCTTGAGAGCAGAGTTGCAGAATGCGGTAATACCGTTGATGTGCAAGACTGTAGAAGAGGCAGCCCAGAGAGCAGCTACACTAGAGAGGGCCGTTTGGACTCGGTAGGCAGGAGAGTCAGGTTCAGGTAGTTTTCGGCTACCACAGCAATCTACAGGGATTAGCAAAGGAAAGGCACCAGCGGGAGCATCTTCCTTAGGTTTCAATAAGAGGGGACAAAATTTGAAGAAGGTATTCCAAGGTCGAGGAGGAAGAGGAGGTTACCAGCAAATGTTTCAGTAGGGGCATGCCTACAGGCCAGAGGTGGAGGAGTCGCAGCAGAGTACCACCAGGCAGCCTACTCTTCCACCAAGGTACATGTGTTATAATTGTGATCAGCCAGGGCATTTGATCCGCAAAATTGCCCCTATCCTCGAGAATATGGATATGGAAGAGGAGTTCAACAACAGCAGCAACAGTCACGAGCAGGTCGTGGTAGGGGAGCACCACATCAGCGAGGTAGAGGCCGGGTTATCACCACAAGAAAATGCGGCGTTTCTGACGGATACTTTCCGTCGGAAATCCGTCGGTAATCCGTCGAAAAATCCGTTTCCGACAGCTTTCCGTCAGAAACTTGTCGGAAATAGCCCGTCGGAAATAGTTGGTCAGAAAATTACCGACGGAAAATAATTTCGTCGGAAATCAGTCGGAAACTCTGATTATTGCGTCGGAAATCGGTCAGAAATCAGTCGAAAATCGGTATTTCTGACGGATATTCCGACGGACAAATTCCGTCGGAAATATCCGTCGGTAAAACCGCTTTTTCTAGTAGTGTATGGCTATCACACGAGCCCAGGCAGAGGCGTCAAATTTGATAGAAGGTATACTACCTATCTATGATATTTCAGCAAGAGTTTTATTTGATCCGGGTGCTTCTCATTCTTTTATTTTCGAAGAGTTTTTGGATTGTATGGTGCATCCACTAGAAAAGAAATTGTGTGAGTTGGTAGTAGAGGTCAAGTGAGTTTATGCTCACCTCCTGTTATGTAGATGAGGCTCCTATTGTGATTCAAGGAAATCAGATGCGAGGTAGATTATATGGTTTACAATTGAGAGAATATGATATTATCCTGGGTATGGATGGCTTGAGGCCTATGGAGCTATGGTAGATTGCATAAAGAAAAGAATCAAGTTTTGTCATCCCGGTGGAGTAGTGTTTAAATTTCAAGATATGCCTTTCTATACCTCCAAGATTATAATTTCAACAATTAGAGCTAGAAAATTGTTAAATGCGAGATGTGTAGCTTATTTAGCTTCTGTGAGCTTGGTTGAGACTGGTAAATCAGTGGAGGCAGTTCCAGTACTCAGGAAAATTTGTGGATGTGTTTCCAGATGATTATCAGGTTTAGCTCCACAAAGAGAGGTGGACTTTACGATTGAATTGCAACCAGGAACTATGCCAATTTCTAAGGCCCCATATAGAATGGCCCAGTAGAATTGAAAGAGCTGAAGAAGCAGTTACAAGAATTGTTGGAAAAAGGGTTCATCAGACCAAGTCATTCTCCGTGGGGAGCTCCGGTGTTATTTGTAAGAAAGAAGGATAACAACTTTAGAATGTGCATTGATTACAGAAAATTGAATGATGTCACTATAAAGAACAAGTATCCATTGTCGAGAATTGATGATCTGTTTGATCAGCTCCAATCAGCTAAAGTGTTCTCCAAAATTGACTTGAGGTCAGGGTATCATCAGTTAAGAATAAGAGAGGAAGATATTGATAAAACAACATTTAGAACCAGGTATCGGCATTACGAGTTTGTGGTTATGCCATTTGGGCTAACCAATGCACCAACAACATTCATGAATTTGATGAACAGAATCTTTCACCCCTATTTGGATCAGTTCATAGTGGTTTTTATAGATGATATCTTGATTTATTCAGCATCGGAAGAGGAACATGCAGCACATCTGAGATTGGCATTGCAGCTTTTACGGGATAATCAATTATATGCCAAGTTTAGTAAATGTGAATTCTGGTTAAAGAAAATCCAATTTCTAGGTCATGTTATTTCAGCAGAAGAAGTTGCAGTAGATCCAGCTAAGGTAGAAGCAGTTATGAAGTGGGAAGCGCCGAAGACAATTATAGAAATCAGAAGTTTTCTGGGGTTAGCAGGTTATTATAAGTGTTTTTACAGGATTTCTCCAGAATTGCAGCACCCGTGACTAGATTAACCAGAAAAGATGTGCCATTTGTGTGGTCAAATGAATGACAGAAAAGTTTCATGGAATTGAAAAAGAGGCTTACAGCAGTACCAATATTGACATTACCAGTAGGTAGTGGTGGTTTTGTGATCTATACAGATGCATCAAGAAGAGGGCTTGGAGCAGTATTAATGCAACATGGTAAAGTGATAGCTTATGCATCCAGACAATTGAAGCCAGCAGAGGAGAACTACCCAACGCATGATTTGGAGTTAGCAGCAATTGTTTTTGCTTTAAAAATTTGGAAGCATTATCTTTATGGTGAGAGATTTGAAATATTTACAGATCATAAAAGCTTGAAGTATATTTTTTCTCAAAAAGATTTGAATCTCCGTCAGCGTAGATGGATAGAATATTTGAAAGATTATGATTTCAGTTTGGCTTACCATCCGGGTAAGGCCAATGTGGTAGCTGATGCACTGAGCAGGAAAGCATATTTGAGTCATATGATGATTAAAGAATGGAAATTATATGAAGAAATAATAGAAACTTTCTTGTATGTTCCAAGCAGTCAGCGGCGAGCAGTACTAGCCAGTAGTGCTGTAGAGCCATCTTTATATTGGCAGATTGTTGAAGCCCAAAGAGCAGATGGGAATTTAGTGGAAATTGTAAAACTGGAAGGTATTACCATTGATGATAATTGTGTAATCAGGCTCACAAACAGGTTATATGTGCCAGCAGAAAGAGAAGTAAAGCAGAGGGTACTGGAAGAAGCTCATAAATCAAGATATACAATTCATCCAGGCAGCACTAAAATGTATCAAGATCTGAAAAAGCACTATTGGTGGCCACACATGAAAAGAGAAATAGCAGAATTCATTGCAAGATGTATAAAATAAAGGCGAAGCATCAAAGCCTGGAGGTCTACTAAAGCCGTTACTCATTCCACAGTGGAAATAGGACGACATTGCTATGGATTTTGTGGTAGGGTTACCGAGGACAGCTACAGGACATAATGGAATCTGGGTATTTGTTGATAGATTGACTAAAGTATGCAGATTAATAGCAGTGAGTATGTCCTGGACAGTAGACAGATTAGCAAGGATTTATGTTGACAGGATTGTTCCATTGCATGGCATCCCAAAGACAATTGTTTTTGATAGGGATCCAAGTTTACTTCTGGTTTCTGGAGAAGCTTACAAAGAGTAATTGGTACGGAATTAAGATATAGTTCAGCCTATGACCCACAGACAGATGGTCAAACAGAAAGAACAATATAGACAATTGAGGATATGTTGCGAGCATGTTGCTTAGTGTGGGGAGGCAGTTGGGAGCATCATCTGGCATGGTCGAGTTTGCTTATAATAATAGTTATCACACCAGTATTGGAATGGCACCGTATGAAGCATTATATGGCAGGCCGTGCAGAACTCCATTAAATTGGCATGAAGTAGGAGAGAGGTAGGTAATGGGTCCTGAATTGATTCAACAAACAACAGAAATGGTCAAATTTGTCAAAGAAAAATTGCAAACAGCCCAGAGCCGACAAAAAAGCTATACAGATAATCGTCGCAGACCACTTCAATTTGAAGTTGGAGATTTTGTTTTTCTGAGGGTTTCTCCTACTAAAGGTATTTTAAGATTCAGTAAGGAAGTAAAGTTGAGCCTAAGGTATGTAGGGCCCTTCAAGGTATTAGAAAGAATCGGGGAGACTGCCTATAGAATTGATTTGCCAACTGATTTCACTGATGCCCATGATGTGTTCCATGTGTCTATGTTGAGAAAATGTATTGAAGATCCAACATAGATAGTTAGTTATCAGCGGGATGATTTGAAACCGATATGTCTATGCTAGAGTACCCAGTGCAGATCACAAGCCGCAGAACGCAGAAGTTAAGAAACAAAGAAATTGATTTAGTGAAAGTCAGGTGGGAGAATAGGCAGGGAGGAGAGGATACCTGGGAGTTAGCAGAGGAAATGGCTAAAGCGTATCCTTACCTGTTAGAGTAAGCTTTCTAATTTTTAGATGATAGTACTTGTTGTGGTGTTTAAAGTTTTAATTACTTGAATTATATGAATTTCGAGGTCGAAATTTCTTTTTAGATGATAGTAATGTAACGTCGCGCATTTTTGGATCCTTGTGGATCCTTTGTCGGATCTCTGCAGATCCTTTGTTTAGAGTTTGTGGTGGCCAATGTGTGGCCAATGTGGCGTGTTTCAGTGTGTGTACAGGTTGGGTGTGGTTGTGGGCCGGTAGGCTGGGCCCAAAACACCAGCCTGTTCACTGTCTGTGAACGTGACAGTGAGGGACGTCACGTTCTGAACGTGACGGTCCTACATGTCGCATTCTTGTTACTGCCATTGGGTGGCTGTCGTCTGCATGTGGGCCGCGTATCGCGCGCTGAGCGGCATGCAGACGTCAGTTTTGGGAAGGTGACACCCTAGTCCGTCGCGTTCAGGTCGCGACAGGGGGATATGTCGTGTTCCCAACCGTTGTGCATTTTTAACCTGCTCTGGCCAAGCAGAGCTGCAACCAGTTCTGCTCGGCCAGGGGAGGGTGCTGTGGCATTTTTGCTGGGCGATTTGACCGGTTTGAGGTGTGTTTGGCGTGTTCTCGCCGCGGGGATCCTGCGTGGAGCGGGGGAAACGCTGGAATAGCCTCGTTCTTCACGTTCTTCACAAAGGTAGGGGAATTCTTCCTGTTTTACACTGTGTGATTGTGTGGGATGTATGTATGTTTGGTTTTTGGTGTTTAGAACGGTAGATACCATGTTAGGGTATCCATTAAAGCATGAAAAATGTGAATTAAGCGTGGTTTGCATGGCTTAGGGTGGTGATCCGTAGAGTTCCTCCCGGATTAGGGTTTTTTCCTGTGAAGGTGACAGAGCCCCCTGTCGCGTTCTGAACGCGACAGGCCGACCCGTCGCGTTCATGTTATGAACGCGATATATCGGGGTGTCACGTTCTTAAGGCGACACTAGCCTATGTCGCGACCTCAGCCGAGAGGTCCTATTGTGCACGATTTTAATGGTGGAATTATCTGATTATTACTATTTCTTATACATGGCAAGTATATGCAGTGCATTGGCACCTGTTGTGCTTTGGGAGCATGTTTCCAAGGTTAACAAGTAGTCCACGTGACTGACGTATTGTTTACGCGGTCAGCGTGCTGTGTTCAAGTGGTTGACGTGAGGTTTCACGTGGTTTGTGTGGTGTGCACGTGGCTTGTGTGTGCGTGGCGGATAGTACGACGCCTACCGTGGTTACCTCTTCAGTTGGGTGCCCAGGTTCTTTATGAGCCAGGCTTATGCTCGGGGCTTGTCCCGGTACTTGTGTTGTACTGTCGAGGTCTGTGTCGTCTGTCTTGGACACCCTCACTCCTTAGCTTGAGCTGTACGTCCGGCTGAGGGAAAGATGACAGTGGGACAACGACTTGTGTGACTTGTTGTTTTGTCGCTTGTAGCGTGCTCGTAGTTGGGGGTACGAACACCAGTAGATGTCACTGGTCCCCAACTAGTTCTGTTACCAGTGCCTCACTCTAGGGAGCTCAGGCCAGAGTCCCTAAAGGTGCCAGGCATGGGCCCGCGGCAGTGTGGTCTGCGGTTGGTTGGTCTCCACAATTGTTTGACTTGTTCTCGTGGAGCGGCAGTTGTACCTTTCGTCCATGGCTGCGAGGCTAAAAGGTAGACCTGTGTGGTTTGTCCGAGCCAGTTTCTGGTGTCGCAAACTAGTCTACGTGGCTTGAGTGTGGCGGTCTCTACTTTACCCCGTACACCGAGTTGTGGTTTTGTCGTTTACTTATTTAAATTAGTTTGTGTTAACGGAAAGTGGTAAGTGATATTTACAACTTTGATATCCTGCTTAGTTTACTCTATAAATTGCTGGTGTAGCTTCCTGCTTACGTACTTGAGTTTAGTTTACTCGATTTTTTGGGAAGTTTCCCTACTGAGCCAGTGACTTGCGAGGCTCACCCCTACTCCCTACAGGTGAAGGAGAGCATGAGGTTTCCCTACCGTCTTCCAATTCAGAGCATCACAGCGGTGTTGGGCCGGCACCTCCAGTAGTGTAGATTTTCTTCTGTTGTACCTCGGGGTATGCCCCAGGCTTGTGTACTTTCCTTTGACTTTGAAATTTGACTATGTAAATCTAATGTAAATATGTGTGAGATTGTGAATCTTATATATATTTTAGTGGTTCTTTTATGTTTCTACGGACATGAGTGTGATATCCCTTGCGAGGCTACGACACGATTGCGGGAGACGGAGTCGAGTCAAGCTCGTTACCGGGTTAACGGGTTTGAACGACGTGGTCCGTCACAAATAGGCTATCACTTTCTCACTCTGCATCAATACACAGCCTAGATCGATTTCAGATGCATCAGTGTAGACTGAGAATCCTTCACCCTCAACTAGTAATGCAAGGACAATTGCAGATATCAAGCATTTCTTCAATGTCTGAAAGCTCTTCTCACATTCCTTTCTCCAGACATAAGGGTTCTCCTTTCGCGTAAGGTGAGTAAAGGGCACAACAATCTTGGAGAAATCTTTTATGAACCGTCTGTAGTAGCCAGCTAGTCTAAGAAAACTTCTAATCTCCCTAACATTGGTTGGCCTCTCCCAGTTAAGTACAGCTTTGACTTTTGAAGGATCAACAACTATACCATCTTTGGATATGACATGGCCTAGAAATGAAACTTCTTCGACCCAGAACTCACACTTGCTCAATTTTGCATAGAGCTTGTTGTCGCGCAAGATCTGCAGAGCGATCCTCATATGCTCCTCATGCTCTTCTTTGGTCTTGGAATATATAAGCATATCATCAATAAATACCATGACGACTTTGTCGAGGTATGCCATATAGATGTTGTTCGCATGATAGCTGCAGGAGCATTTGTTAGACCAAAAGGCATAACTACAAATTCATAATGTCCATACCTGCTCCTGAAAGTTGTCTTATAAATATCTGCATCCTTGATTCTCATCTGATGATATCCAGACCTAAGGTCAATCTTAGTGAAATACTTAGCTCCAGATATTTGATCAAATAATTCATCGACGCGAGGCAGAGGGTATTTGTTCTTGATAGTAAGCTGGCTCAACTGCCTGTAGTCAATGCATAATCTCATAGATCGATCCTTCTTTTTGACAAATAGAATGGATACTCCCCAAGGGGAAGTACTCGGTCTGATGAAACCTTTCTCTAGAAATTCCATCAATTGCTCCTTCAATTCCTTCAACTCGGCATGAGACATTCTATAAGGCTGATGTGACACCAGTACAGCTCCAGGGATCAGATCGATAGAGAAGTTCACATCTCGTTCAGGTGGAATGTCTGGCAGCTCATCGGGGAAAACATCAGAGTAGTCTTGCACTATGTGTATGTCTGTTACCTTGGGTGTCTTCTTTTCAACTTCCATAGCGGCAAGGAATGCCACACATCCTTTCCTAATTATGTCTTGTGCACGAATGGAAGAGACTAGAGACAAGTGTCTCTTATGTATTCGTCCTGTGAAGGATAGCTTAAGGAATTCACTAAAATTAATCTTCCCTCTTCTACAATTGACACTAGCTCCATAGGTAGATAGCTAATCGGCTCCTAAGATAACATCATAGCCTTCCATGGGCATACACACCAGATCGGCTCTTAGATTGAGTTCTCTGATCATCACATCGACTAATGGAAAATATTTGTTCAATTTGGCTTTTTCCTCCAGCGGTGTTGTGATAGGTAAGTCAAAACCCATAGATACAGGTTTGATATTTAGGGTATTAGTAAATGCTTGTGATATGAACGAATGTGTAGCGCCAGTATCAAACAAAACAAATGCTGATTGAGAAAAAGACTTGTAATGTACCTTCCACCACTCCACCCTCTTTGGTGGTCTCCATTTCTTGCACGGCTTGGAGTCTGCCCTGCTTCTTCTGCCCACCAGGTCGTTTGTCATTCCCCTTCAGCATAGGATAGTCGGGAATGTGATGCTCGTGACACCCGCAACACAGGCACGCACTTGCCTTCCTTCAGCATTCTTCAGCAGTGTTGTAACGACCCCGAGAACTCGACCCTCGGCCCAAGCCGAGGACCCGATTTTCACGGTCGCCGCCCACAGATCCGGGGACCCGGAAGGGCTATAACACAAGTCTAACAGAATATGTAAAGGAAATAAATGTCAACTGCTAACTAGAAGCACACACGCGGAAGCAGAAAGAAGAGCGAGACCACTGCGTATCGCTCTAGGTAAAGTCCCAACACACACAACTAGTACAAGTAAAGACAGGGGAAGAACAAGTCCCTTAGGGGCATACCCTGAGGGTGACGTACAACTGAGAGGGGGAACCACTGCTAGCCACGGGGACGACGACTACCGCCCCGTCTCCTCCGCCCGCGCGTGCCCTGCCGCTGCTGAGAAATCTCACCTAGAAAAGGAAGGGATGAGCTTCACAACAGAAGCTCAGTAGGGACTACCAATCTCCTACTGGCTCTAATAGGCAGAAGAACATATATATATATATATATATATATATATATATATATATATAATATATATATATATAATAACAACAGTTATATCTTCTACCTACACAGAAAAGTGCGGAAGCAAAGCTACCAACTAGCAACGGTATGGAGAACACCACGGTCGGAAACTCCGTAGAACCTGCACGTCGTGACCACCACAGGGCTAGCAACACAGACAGAGAGAACCCCGCCTGGACAAGAAACACTAGCTATGGAAAACACTACCACTAGTCAACCGGTTAGGTGCATCCACTGACGTCTTATCCTCAACCCAGGTACAAACCTCCACGTCTCATCAGAGTGAGGCATGAACACAAAGTAGCACAACAGTAACCGCCGTAGTCTGGCCAGACTACAATCCCACGCCGGGCCTCTCTAAGTGGTTCCGGGCCACAAAGAGCGAGGCAGTGAGAAAAGGATTGACTGGTCTGCACCGAGTAGAACTTCGGCCATCCTCGGTGTCCCAGACCAACCAAGAGAGCTCTGCAAACGACTCGACGCCGCTGTCCTAACCACCGTTTTCCCCTCAACTCCAAAGTCCGTGACTCGAGTACGCTTATCGCCCCGAACGCTCCCTCTAAGGTGCACGAGGACGGGGGGTCCCAGGCAATGGTAACAACTTCTCTCACGGGACAAGCCCTCAGGTGCCGAGCACCGGGCGAACGACTAGTGCAGGACCATACTAGGGAACTAGCACTGGTGCCACGGGTATAGTAAGAAGTGGAAACGGTGAAGACTCCACAAAAAATGGAACTCCGCAAGACCTTACATGTCTCTGTTGTAGCCACGACACATCGGGCCATCGCGACCATGTCGCGACGGCCAAGCCGGTCGCGACATCATCGCAACCTCTATAAAGGTCGCGTTCTCAACCGAGAGGGTTTTCGGGACAATCCTCCCGGAGACCACCCCAAATTCAGTACAATCACATCCACACGGGGGAGGGGAGCATGGGAAACATAAAGAAAGCTCATAAACCATACAAACCACCCTCAAACCCCACAAAACATGGATTACAATGAATCTACACTCGATGGAATCCTCACTCAACATGAGCATGATTCTCACACTCCCACAACCCTAAACCATGAGAAACCACGATCTCAAGGGGGAAGGGAGCATGCTAGGGTGAGAGGAGTCAAGGGTCCCTACCTCCAAGAGTAGAGCCGACCCGTTGGGGTCTTCACATCGGAATGACCACCTCCTCCTCGCTCCAAGCTCCACGATCACGCCGCCTGCACGAACGGGGCATCACCTCCCACCACGAGCACCTCAAGCACGCCAAGAAACCGCCGGAGAGGAGAGAGCTTGGAGGAGGAAGAAGAAGGAAGAAGAAGAAGAAGGAAAGGGGGAGAGGGGGAAATGGGGCGCAACCCTCAGTTTTAAACTGATGGGCCCCAAGATGAGACCGGTCAGGCCGGCGCGACACTGACCATGTCGCGACGCCCCAGGGCGTTGCAACCCTATCGCGACCACCTGCCCCGGCACGACCCCAAAAGTGGTCAAATCTCGAAGACCGGGAAACCAGAACGTGACGGCTGACTAGGTCGCGTCAACGCTGTACACACCTGACACCCGACAAAGCCATTCTGACAGACAGGACAGCGGTCAAGTCGGTCAGAAAAGCAGTCGCGATGCCACTAGACGCCGTGACAAGAATGCGATGCCCACCCCCATCGCGACCATGTCACGACGGCCAGGTGCGCCGCGTCCCGAAGCATGTCGCGACGGGCTCCCCTGGCGCGACCAAGTCGAGACCAGGGTGCCTATCGCCACCCTGAGGACAGGGCCAAGGGCCCAAGAGGGCCGTCTTATAAGTGTGACCAAGCTTGTCACATTGCTTGTACTTGGGCTTTTTTGGGATAGAGGGGGTAAAGATCTTGGGCTTCCGCTCTTGGCTTGGCCCGTCGGTGATGCTCAACGGCTGTTTCTTGCCGTTGGTTGGTCTGCTTGAGGAACCTGAGGCTTGCTCCTTCTTGACGATTCTACCATTGACAGCAGTTGGTCCTTCTTAACCATCTCGACATAAGTTTGAATGTCGAGTGGTGCAAGTTGTGTGATGTATGAAGGTTTGAGCCCATTTAGGAATTGTCTCGCCTTCATCTTTTCGGTGCTGACAAGGTGATTGGCATATCGTGCCAATCGGGAGAATTGAGCTTCATATTCTACAACTGTGAGGTTTTGTTTCTTCAGTGCCGCAAACTCCAAGGCTTCCTCTCCTGGACTCATTCAGAGAAATACTTGGAGTTGAACTACTCCTTGAACTCATCCCACGTGAATTGTCTGTCCGCCTGAGTGGCCTCCATAGATTCCCACCACACACAGGTGTCTCTTTCTAATTGAAAAGTGGCAAGCAGCAGTTTGTCACCCTCCATGCATTGCATCACGTGGAAAATGCGCTCGGTTTCCTTTAACCAGTGTTCTACCTCGTCTGGGTCAGTTGTCCTACTGAACCGAGGAGGGTTCATGCTTCGAAAGTTTTTATGCAAGTCTCCAGCTCCTCGATTTCCACCGCCACCTTGAGCAGCTTGCAATAGGGCTCGAGTCAAGTCCTGAATAGTCTGTTGCATGTCACGGAGTTGTGCACACTCCACTGCCATTGCTAATGTTCTAAGTTCCTTCAAGAGAAAATTTAATGTAAGATATTAAAGTGGCACTAAGTGGGTGTGTATGTGTGAATTCATTTTAACTTATTACCCATGGTTCTACCCATAACTCACATAGGTAAGATAATTGACTCTAGTCAAGGCGGGTCAACCTAGATCATCCTATACTTAAGAACAACCTAGGCTCTGATACCACAAAACTGTAATGCCCCGACGCAGAATATCGGAGCGATAAACAGTTAAATAAATAGTATAGAGCGAGAAATAGACATCAAACCATCGTACAAATTGGATTAATGCCAAATGAACCATCTTTATTGATAATTCTACTAAATGCTATTACATCCACTAATACAAAGCCAAAATCTATGGGCCCAGAGTACTTTATTTAAAATAAAACAACTACAACTATCTAACTATCTACTAAATGAGTTTGTTGTCGAAATGTCATGTCACTCTTCCACTTGCTCATCCCCATCCTCATGCATGTGGTAGTCCCCATCAGACTCACCTGAAACACATATAACAAACAGTGTAGGATGAGCGATAATCGCTCAGTAGGATTTAATATCTCGTGTAAACAAGCATGCTTTAAGTAATGTCTTGTAAAGTAGGATCACTAGATAGAACGATCAAGTATATTCACGAGAGTAAAGTCACACGATGGTAAGAGAACGATAGTACTTTTCACAAGAAAATAGCACAACTAGCACGATAAAAGATTGGCCATATACCAAGAAAGCATATATGGTTCCACAAAAGTGCACTAGTCATGATAGCACATTGGTTGATCTTCTTTCAACCACGAGAACATAGTACTTGTATTTGATTGTCATAGATTAATCTTGATAGTAGAGTACTTGGATGTTATGCCACACACCCTGATCATTAAAACTCCCATGGGCACTAGCACTTTTTGGGCACACTTCCCAAGACTAGATCGGGCCCTTTATAATGTTGCCTGGCATTGATCATGTTTTTATCTTAGGCAATCAATAGATGGCCAAATAGAGTACGAAGAATAGATAAGAGCAACGGAGGAATAGATGAGAATATAGAGAGAATGTAAACAGATAAGAGAATAGAGAATGTAAATAAGAACGAGGGTCATAATCGTAAAATAACGTTAAACAGACGATATTAATAGATACAACACAACACACACGATCACTTGCCGATAGTCTAGTGGAAGTCACTAACCGCCCAATAGCCATGCTACAAATATAGGCCAGAGGTCCGGCGTGATCTCAAGGTAAGAGGGAGAATCTAAGGCCATTGGATCATACTGATCTCTAAGGGTAAAATGGGTATTGATGGTACAACCAGCTCATCGGCAATGGAAGTCTGCCAAAGCCAAGGAGTCTTACGGAGGCCTTGACAAGGACTTCCTGGTCTAGTCAGGAGTATTCCCAACGAAGAGGTCGTCCAAGCTAAGATAAAATGTGTATATAAATGGTTGTCCGTCTTGCTTTAAGTGCTCGAAGGCAGAGGGACTCGATAGCGGTATTCAAATCAAGCGAATAAAATGAAGACAAGTTCATTTAAAATAATAGGGAAATTTACTTGAATAATTACACTTAATTACCAGACGAGCGACGAGCCGACGCAAAGGTCATGACCGACGAGCCGACGCGATTAGGCCCAGCTGAGACGGCGACGTGACGACGAGGTTCTCATCGTGATGTGTTAGGGCGATGCGTTCAGGTTGAGACCAGCACGATTTGAAGGTTGCGACGCAGAGTCTCATCGCGTTAAGAACGCGACGTGAGGCCTTGTCGTGACCCGGTTGAGAACGTGACCTATCGGGTCGTCGTGTTCTCAGGATCTCAGCCCGAACCTAGAAAAGTGATCAGGCCTCATTGGGCTACAGTTCATGCAGCCAAGGGCTTGATGCAGGGCTCTATAAAATTAATATTAAATCGTATACATGATGAAAAATCACGAAATTAGTTTTAAATGAAACTAGACATGTAGAGGTATTGACAGTAAAGAGTAATTAGATTTCTGACAGGGTATGATCATGCTATTAACAGGTTCTTCTCATGAACCTAAAATCTGACACAGTGATAGAAAATGATTTAATTCAAAAAGAGTACTTGATAGAAATTGGGGAAAATGGTATCACTAGATCTCTGACTTCAAGTAGCATGTACAATAAAAGTTTCATAGCACAAGATCAAACACAGCCATGGGATTAAGGTGAACAAGTGAAATCAGGCACATGTTTTGAACAAAACTTTGAGCATGAAATACTCATAAACGACATGATGGAATTTAGGGAAAATATGGCGCTTTCAAAGAGGGGATCATGGTCAAAATTAATTTATTTTTTACTTGAGAGATTGCCTACCTTTGAGTGCTTTTGTGATCCTAGGGTTTGAATGAGAACAACGTGAAGAAGCTCCTTGTTCCTGTTGCCCAGCTAGCTAGCCCAGAGGGGGGGTGAATGGGTTATTTAAAAATTGATCTTTGATTAAAACCTGTTCACTGAAAGGATTGCCCAACAACTCAAATGACGGTTAGAGTTAGAGGAAATGAGATAGTAATCACACAAAATACAACCACAAGACAGCAGGATTTTTATCCTGGTTCGGAACTCCTTTCCACAGGAGACCTACGTCCAGTCCTGAGCAATACCTCAGGATTTCACTAATCAAGGGTACAGTCCCCCTTAAGGACACAACAACACTCAGCTCAGCTGATCTTCCTTCACACCCGAAGGGAACAACAACCACCCTGGATACCACCAGGTCTTCCTTCGTACAGAAGGGTACAAACCAAGGAAATGAAGTTTAAGAACAAGCTTCAGACACTAGCTTAACCAGCTACACACTGAAGCAAACAAGCCTCGAGAGAGAAAGAGAATTTGACACTGGTTTCTCTCCAAAGACTACACAGGCTCTCACAAGAATTTCTTCTTTGAACACTGAGAGCTAAAGAGCTAGGAAAAACAATTTGAATGGTCGCTTCACTCTTGCTTGGAACTCAGAAGACTCGAGAAAAATTCTTCTTTCTTTCAGAATGATGTTGTGTCTCTTTGTTACTGCCTCTTCTCAGTCTTGAGTCTTGTATTTAAGCTTTCCATTTGAAATTTGAACGTTAAAAGTACCGTTGTCTCTCATCCAGGTGTACGTTAGACTGGTCAGCAAGGAAGCTTCTGATCTTCAGTCTTTCAATTAGTTGAGTACGCAAAGAGATGAGATCTTCAAAAATATCCGTTGGCTTCTATTTGTTTAACGTTGTACCATGAGGCTAGTTCAGAGGTCTGCACAGATGTCAATCTTAAATAGCAGACAGATAAGCTGTCTCTGATGTCAGTCAACGTCAGTAGCAATAGACATGAAAATAGTAAAGCCAAATAGCTTAAGTCTAAAGGACGTTACCAGAGTAGGCACGATAAAGGATGATATGATCTGCATGCATGCAGAGATATGTTCAGATCTCATAAATGCACAAGCGTCAGACAGATATCTACGTGGACTTTGACTGGTCAACGCTTTTGAGATGCAAATCGATGTGATTCTAAAGAAGTCGATATGAATCACTTATCAAATTGTTATGACATGCAAGTCGATACGAGTTCTAAAAGAATCGTTATGATGACTTATGAAGTCGTTATGACAAGCAAATCGATACGAGTTCTAAAAGAATCGTTACGATGACTTATGAAGTCGTTATGACAAGCAAGTCGATACGAGTTCTAAAAGAATCATTACGATGACTTATGAAGTCGTTATGACAAGCAAATCGATACGAGTTCTAAAAGAATCGTTACGATGACTTATGAAGTCGTTATGACAAGCAAGTCGATACGAGTTCTAAAAGAATCGTTACGATGACTTATGAAGTCGTTATGACAAGCAAATCGATACGAGTTCTAAAAGAATCGTTACGATTACTTATGAAGTCGTTATGACAAGCAGTCGATACGAGTTCTAAAAGAATCGTTACGATGACTTATGAAGTCGTTATGACAAGCAAGTCGATACGAGTTCTAAAAGAATCGTTACGATGACTTATGAAGTCGTTATGACAAGCAAGTCGATACGAGTTCTAAAAGAATCGTTACGATAACTTGAAGAAATCGTTACGACTATCAAGTCGTTGCGAGTTCTAAAGAAATCGTTACGAGGACTAAAGAAATCGTTACGGCTAGAAAATCATTGCGAGTTCTAAAGAAATCGTTACGAGGACTAAAGAAATCGTTACGGTATCGATTTGTTTGAACTTTTCGGTCAGAAAGGAAATCGTTCTGCTTATCAATAGAAGTCGATACTATGACTTAGACAAGACATGAAATGAGACTTACCTGATTGTCTTGAACTTTCTATTTTTCTTTTATTTCCTGTTCTCAAAACTCAAGTAATTCATTAGTACTATTTTGTTAATCATCAAAATTAATATATATAAATAAATGAATTATTTTATATGGGGACAGTTTGGTCATCAGTTCCTAGCCTCCTCCTCCTAATTGATTCCCTTGTCCAAAGCCTCTCTTCCTCGCCCTGCAAGCTTCAGAAAGTCAATAGGGTCGGCTAGGGATGAAAGAGAGGTGTATTTGTATGTTTGAAGTTCCCAAATCTCTTAGAACTCTTTCCTCTCTTCCAACTCCAAATTTTCTATAATTATCTCACCCTTTTCTAGCATTTATCCTTCTAATTGACATGGGATAGGCTCCAAATCCATGGCCAAGGGATTAGGATAGAGTTAGGACTCTTTTTAGGATAATTATGAGTCATTTTAGTGATAATCATAACCCTTTTAATTTATTAATAATTAAGGTACAAATTTTGGTTTAATTATCTCCAATCCATCAATGGGCTTCGGCTTTTGGGCTCATTAACTCAAGTACAAATTATTTAGGAAGCCCATCACCTATTTTGCTTAATGAGTTTTCAATTTATTCACAATTTCTTTTGATTTAAATTTATTTATCTCAATTTAAAAATTGAGAGTTGCTACATGCATAGTCAATCAGGTCAAGGGGGTAGGGGGTGAAGCCCTTAAAAAGAAAATTGAAAAAAATAATTAGGGGTCTTTAGCAGTAGGCAGACTAATTTTTTGATCCTTGCTAGAAATAAGTATCCCCAGTAGTCTCATCTTTTGGTGGGCTTTGATAATCAATATGTGGAAAGATAGTTTTCGTCTTCTATTTTGTTTCTCATTTTACCCTTCCATGTAATTAATGCATATCTTTACTCCTTACTATCAGATATGTATGACCACTGTGTTCATACTTTAACTGATTTTCTCATCTACTTTAACCGATTTTTTTGTCTACTTTAACCGGCTTTCTCATCTACTTTAACTGGGTTCTTCATCTACTTTAACTTATCCTTTATGTTCTTATTATTTTTTTTCTTTTTACTTTAACCAGATTCCTCTTCTACTATAACTTACATACAGTGTTACTTTAATGCATTCATATGTGTACTTTAAGAGGTGTTGACCTTCTCTGGTACTTCAACTATTTATGCCTCTTATAGTAAAATGATTCTTTATTATTTTAACAGTTTACAATTTCACTTTAACTTTCTATGTTACACAATATATCACATATGTAACTGTTGTATAAAACTTTAAGATAAAAGTTCAAAGGCGTTAAAATATGTATGATGATAAGTTAAAATGTATGAGATTTAAAGTCACTGCTGACATGCTTTAAAGTCTAAGTTCAAAGGTGTTAAAGTAAGAGTCTAAAATCGTTAAAATATACATGACAGTGAGTCAAATGTGTGGAACTTAAAGTCACTGCTAACATGACTTAAAGTCAAAGTTTGAAGACATTAAAGTAAAAGGTCAATGACGTAAGAGTATGTGTGATGATAAGTTAAAATGTATGAGACTTAAAATCACTGCTGATATGATTTAAAATCTAAGTTCGAAGATGTTAAAGTAAGAGGCTGAAATCGTTAAAGTATGTGTGACAGTGAGTCAAAATATGTGACTTAGTCACTACTAACATGACTTAAAATATAAGTTTGAAGACATTAAAATAAGAGTTCAAAGGTGTTAAGTAAGAATTTGAAGTCGTTAAAATAATAATTTGACGTCGTTAAAGTGTGTGTGACGGTGAGTGAAAATGCTTGAGACTTAAAGTCAATATTAACATGACTTAAATTAATGTGTTAAAGTAGAATTAGAAGTTGTTAAAGTATGTGTGACGATAAATTAAAACATATTAGATTTAAAATAATTGTTGATATGATTTAAAATATAAATATAATATATTAAAATAAGAGTTGAAAAGTTCTAAAGTAGTTCATTACAAATCCCAAAAAAATAAGAACTATAAGTTAACATCTGTAAAAAATACTTAGATTTTTTCGCACGGACATTTCTAATAGGGACTTGTAGTTAAGATGTTTTCATTGACAGCGATTTGTAGTTAATTTTCCCCCCAAAAAAATTAGGATAGAAATATAATATCATTTTGGCATTTGCTGCCTTAGTCTTTTAGGTGAATCCTCATTATACTCGATACTTGGTTTGTCTAATAGAATCGTGCAGCAAGTACTGTAGGCGCCTTCAAACCATATAAAAAATCTCTTTAAATATTTTTTATTTAATTGTCTCTTTTTCTGTACTCCATTTTCTTATCCGATGTCGATTCCAAAGTGATGAGAGAAGGCTAAGCGTGTATGTGCACCATCCCACTTGACCAGTTTTCTATGTATGAAGTACACAAATGTACATACTTATATGAGAATTTTAGGAGTTAGTCAAAGATGCAATCTCAACTTCGGCTGTCTATACGGCCCTTTCCACTAGCCTTAGTTTGACAAGGACTATCTCAGCAGAGAGAGAGAGAGAGAACTCTGCGATCCATGATGAAGGATCTAGACTATGACTAGCCCTAGAGGGGGGTGAATAGGGCTTTAAAAATTTGTCTTGAATGATCAACGAAACTAATGCAGAAATAAGAACGAATGCAAAGCAGAGAGAATAGAGAGGGAAGCAGGAAACAAGCACACGAAGAGGCACTGATTTATCCTGGTTCGGTAAGACCCCCTTTGGTCTACCTACGTCCAGTCCTCACCAACACGGTGATATTTCCCACTCTACGAAAGAGATCACACCCGCTGGTTACACAGTGCCCAGCTCACCAACACTCCGTTAGTTAGCACGGTGCCTAGCTCACCATACACAGCTGGTTGATGCGGTGCCCATCTCACCAACAAGAACAAGATAATGAACTGAATGAAACAAAGATGATCAAGCAAACACAAAGCTAAGCTCGTGAGGAGGATCTTCAGATGTTGTTGAAGCTCTGAAGCAACAAGATCTCCTCCAAATGAAGCCTTCTTCAAGGATGCAGCAGATGGAAGCTTTAGAAGTCAGAAAATGCTTGGAAAAGAAGCTGAAGATGAAGCTTTTGAAGGTGGCTCCCTTCCCCACGAAATTGCATACCTAGGGTTTCCCCCAGGTGTCTTTATATAGCCCTTCCACAAAAGTGGCCGTTTGAAAGAGGTGGAAAGGGGTCTTGGTCAAAAAGGTGTTCAAAAAGTGCTTTTCAGAAGGTTCTGCAGACAGGGTCGACTCCCACTTTTGCTGGGGTCGACTCCATTTCATCCAGGGTCGACTTCTTCACAATTTGGAGGTCGACTCCAGTTTAACAAAAGGAGCACTTTTGAACAGAGGTCGACTCCCTAAGAAGGCTGGGGTCGACTCTGAAAGACTGAACACCGTCGGAGTCGACTCCCTTTATAGGTTGGGGTCGACTCTGCTTCACCAGCAGGACAGCCATTTGAAAGGAGGTCGACTCCCTTATAGACTGGGGGTCGACTCCAAACATCTGAACATAGTGAGGGTCGACTCCCTTTGAATGCTGGGGTCGACTCTGGTTCTTTAGCAGGGCAGGCTTTTGAAAGAGGGTCGACTCCCTTACAAAACTGGAGTCGACTCTGAACACCTGAACACAGTCAGGGTCGACTCCTTCACATCTTTGAGGTCGACTCCAATTGCTATGAATCAAAACAAGCCTTTTTGAAAGTCTTCTTGCCTTGTAAAATACCATGTTTTCTGCATTCATCTTGCAAACACTTTAGCATACAATATGAGTGTTTTGTGATCATCAAAATTCAAAGGATCCAACAATCTCCCCCTTTTTGATGATGACAAAACACCTATACAATAATAATCATTTCTTGAAATCAATCACTGATACCGAAACGCAATAAAGCACATAAACTGAAACACCAACTCACACAGAATCCTCAACACATTAAGGCACATAAATTAAAACACAAATTCATTCAAATTGCCCAAGGATAGCCATGTATTTCCATTCATAAAAGTCAATTCACAAAAAGGTACAAGTAATATCTCCCCCTTACTATAAGCACCTGTTAAAGGACATTCACAAAAAAACACAAAAAACAGAGTAAGGTTCTAGTGCTATAACTATCATCACTTCACACAAATTCTCCCCCTTTTGTCATCGTCAAAAAGAGAGGAGGGAATGTAGCCCGTCTCAAAAAGGAAAAAGAGACAATGAGAAGAGTAAGAGAAGTCAAAGAGGATGAGGAGGAGGAGGTTGATGATATAAAGAGTCCCACAGAAAGTTCCCTGCACCGGAAAGGTCCTTCAAATTCTTCTTGACTTCCCGATGATTATTCAGCACCACATCTTGATTCTTGGCGACTGACTCCATAAATTCTCAAGCCGATCTTGCTGCATCTTGAACACATGAACATCGGTGCGGAGGTCATCGACCTTGGATTTCAATGAGCCAATCTGAGTATCAATCCTAGAATCCATAGCATCAAGATGAGTATCCATGGCATCAAATCGAGCGAACACAGAGGAGCTCAAATCTGAGAACAACTGAGTCAACTGATCAACAGGGGCACGAGCTCTGGAAGTGCCCGGAGTGGTTCTCGGAGAGGATAGAAGAAAGTCATCACCTCCTCATCAGGAGGACCTGTCCCTTCAGGGGAGTACAAGAAGCAGTACGGACAAACACACCATCCTAAATAGCCATTTTCATACGAAGCAAAGTGCTGCCATCAAGAACATCAAATTTCGTCAAACTCTTGCTCTCTTCACCTGAGAAACTGACCTTGAACCTCCGTATAATTCTCGTAATGAGCATTCCATAAATAAGAGATCTTAGGCACACCAACAACATCTCGAATATAGTTCAAAGTGATGTTCGGAGATCCACATGGGTGCCATCAAGAAGAGCTTGAATGAGCAATATATGATCATCTGTCACCCCGTCCATACTACCACTTCGGGAACCAAAATAGAGCACACTATCTTATGTAGAAAACGATGAAGAGCAGGAAAAGAATTGCATTGACTTTTTCAATATGATGAGGAGCTACATCGGCTTCTAAGATATGGCGGTAAGCTTCAGTCCGATGTTCTAATGCAGAAATATACTGAACTCCTGGCAGAGAGGGAATTTCCATGACTTCAGATAGCATGGATACTCTGATGGGAATGTGAACTCCCTTCACATATGAGCTGATCTTATTATTATCATCTACCACTAGATTAGCATAAAACAGGTTGATAAGGTGTGGATAGACTTTCTCATTCATGGACACATAGGGAACCCACCCAAGAGGTTCGAACAAGCTTTCAAGATCATACCCAGCACCACCAAAATACTCAAAATCTATCATCTTTCCAAAATGCACTTTTCTAGCTATGATATCAGATGAGTAAAACTGAAATGCTGCAAGATTTCTGAAGAGAGATTCATCAAACCCATAAGCAGGAGAGCCTGATCTTGGACGAGACCGCTTGGAGGGAGTTGCAGAGGCGGCGGCCTTGCCCTTTTCACTGTGCTTTAGAGGAGCCATCGCCACAAGGGGAACCGCAAGAGGGAGAGAGAGAGCAGCCACAAGGGAGAGAGAAAGCAGCCGCAAGGGAGAGAGAGAGAAAAAGAGGATGGAGAGAAGAAGGAGAGAAGAGGAAGGAGAAGATGAAGGAGAGGAAGAGGAAATAGAGGAGGTCGAAGTTGGGGTGGCCCCAAGCCAGGAGAAGACCTCCCCTTTGCGCGGGAAAGAAAGAGGAAGAGGAGGAGAGAGTTGCGGCGGCGGCAGCAGAATGAGAAAAAGGGGGAGAAAAGGAGGGGCCCCTTTTAAGGCCAGCCTAGCCGCCCGGGGTCGACTCGAAAAGTGGAGGTCGACCTCGGCCAAAGGGGGGTCGACTCCCACATAAGGTGGAGTCGACTCTGCCAAAGAAGATTTTTTTTTTTTTTGAATGGAGTTAGATTGATGGAAGGTTCAACCAGAAGAGTTTAAGGATGATTCAAGGAGTATAGGAATGAATTCAAAGACTCTTTTTCACCATCTTTTTGAGTTGGGCAATTTTTTTGTAGAGAGTTTATATAGAAATGGAGCACATGCCCAATTCACGGCGCAAAGATGTAAATCGGTCTTCACACAACAGTTTAGTAAAAATATCGCTAATTGGTGTGTGGTATCAATAAAGTTTAATTCAATATCTCCCCTAGAGACATGATCTCTAATAAAATGATGGCGTACTTCAATGTGCTTAGTGCGAGAGTGTTGAATAGGATTTTTTGATAAATTTATGGCACTTGTATTATCGCAAAGCAACGGAATTTTAGACAAGCATATCCCATAGTCTTCTACTTGGTGTTTAATCCATAGTGCTTGTGTGCAACAACTCCTGACTGCGATATACTCGGCTTCAGCTGTCGAGAGAGCAACAGAATTTTGTTTCTTGGAGGACCACGAAATGAGGCAACCTCCCAAGAAATGACATGTTCCGCTTGTGCTTTTTCGATCAACCTTACACCCAGCATAATCAGCATCGTTGTAACCCACCAAGTTGAAAGAACATCCTTTGGGATACACAAACCAAAATCAATCGATGAAGTAAGATACCTAAAGATTCGTTTAACAACAATTAAGTGCGATTGTTTGGGCGAACTTTGAAATCTTACACACATGCAAACACTGAATAATATATCGGCCTACTTGCAGTTAAGTAAAGTAGTGATCCGATCATACCTCGATAAAGTTTAGAATCAATAGGCTTACCAAGCTCGTCATTATCCAATTTTGATGTTGTAGACATAGGCGTTGGAAGAGGCTTGGTGTTGCTAAACCCATATTTCTTGAGCAATTAATGTGTACTTTGATTGACTTACAAAGATGCCATCTTGACCTTGTTTTATCTGAAGTCCGAGAAAGAAATTGAGCTCACCCATCATGCTCATCTCGAACTCCCTGCATCAACTCAGAAAAATCCTTGCACAATTTTTCTTTAGTAGAGCCAAACACTATATATCATCCACATATATTTGAACAAGTAAGATATCTGAACCAACACATTTTATGAACAGAGTTGAGTCAACAAAACCATGCTTAAAATCATGTTGAATAAGAAATTGACTCAATCTTTCATACCATGCACGCAGTGCTTGCTTAAGACCATATAGAGCTTTATGAAGACAAAAGACATGGTTTGGGAAATTTGGATCCTCAAACCCAGGAGGTTGCTCTACATAGACTTTCTCTTTAATGAACCATTAAGAAACGCACTTTTAACATCCATTTGAAATAATTTAAAATTTCTGGAACAAGCGAATGCTAATAGAATCCTAATGGCTTCAAGTCTAGCAACCAGTGCAAAGGTCTCATCATAATCTATCCCTTCTTCTTGAGAGTATCCTTGGGCAACTAAACGAGCTTTGTTTCGAGTTACCACACCGGATTCATCAAGTTTGTTTCGAAAAACCCACTTGGTTCTGATCACGAGATGGTCATTCGGACAAGGAGACAAAGTCCACACTTTGTTCCTCTCAAACTGATTTAGTTCCTCAAGCATAGCAATAAACCATGTTCATCAAGAAGGGCTTCATCAACATTTTTTGGTTCAAATTGAGAAATGAAAGCAATATAATCACATTGATATTGAGTTTTTCGAGTTCGCATACCGGATGACGGATTACCTATCACATTACCGATTGGATGACTTGACATGATCTTCCATACTCTAGGTAGTTCATCACTTGTAGAGGACACTCGTAGTTCTTCAAGTGGAGGATCTTCCTTTTGTTTTCATCACCAACAAGTTGGGTAGGATCATCCAATGCTTCTTACTAGGCTCCGTGAGATCTATGTCATGAATGATTACATCTTGTTCTTTCATGATTTCTGCATCATCATCATCATTATCTCTTTTTCTAGCATTTTGGTTAGTCTCATCAAAGATTACATGAATGGATTCTTCAACAACCAATGTTTTCTTATTAAATACACGAAAAGCTTTAGAGTGAGATGAATAACCAACAAATATACCTTCATCGCTTCGAGGATCAAACTTACCTATGTCCTCTTTGCCATTTACCAAAATGAAGCATTTGCACCCAAATGGCTTGAAGTAAGAGATGTTTGGTTTTCTGCCTTTATAGAGTTCATATGGAGTCTTATGCAACAAAGGTCTAATCAAACAACGGTTAGTGATATAGCATGCAGTATTAATAGCCTCAGCCCAAAAATATCTAGGCAAAACAAATTCACAAAGCATAGTTTGGGCCATATCAATCAAAGTCCAAATTTTCCTTTCAGCCACACCATTTTGCTGAGGAGTCTCGGAGCAGAAAAAAATTATGACTGAACCCTTCATTATCACAAAAAGAATTGAATTGCATATTTTCAAATTCCTTACCATGATCACTACGGATAGCATTAATTACATAACCTTTATCATTTTGAACTTTCTTACAGAACTTTATGAATTCAGTTAATGCATCACTCTTATGAGCTAAATACAAAACCCATGTAAATCGAGAGAATCATCAACGATCACAAAGCCATATTGTTTACCACCTAGACTAGCAGTTCTTGTCAGACCAAACAAATCAAGATGCAAGAGTTGCAAAGGCCGAGAGATAGAAACAATGTTCTGGATTTAAATGAAGTTCGAGTTTGCTTCCCCTTAGCACAAGCATCACAAACTCCATTTGAATCAAAATTCATTTTAGGCAACCGACCACAAGCTCACGTCTAGACAATTGGAAATAATTCCAAAGCTAGCATGGCCTAACCTTCGGTGCCATAGCCATGGGTTAGAGTTATTTGCTACAAAGCAAATATCCTTTTCATCCAAATCATCCAGATTAACGGTATAAACATTTCCATTTCGATTTCCTACAAACTTGATTTCATTCGAGACATTATCGGTCAACATGCAGTGAGATGCATCAAATGTAACTCTAAATCCTTTATCACAAAGCTGACTAATACTGAGCAAGTTATGTTTTAAGCCATCTACAAATAATACATGCTCAATGCTAGTAGAGTGAGTTTTACCAATGTTTCCAAAGCCAATTACCCTTCCTTTGCTGTTGTCTCCAAATGTCACACTTCCACCGTTTTTCTTTTCCAGACTTGAAAACTGAGATTTGTCTCCCGTCATATGCCGAGAGCAACCACTATCCAAATACCACTCTTTATTCATCGAACCACTGTGGTCCTGCAAAAAGAGAATTTTACACTTGATTTCTTGGTACCCAAACTTGCTTGGGTCCATTCATGTTAGTCCAACTCTTGTTGTTTCCTTTGGCACCCACATCGTTTTGATCTTGTGGATGTTCTTACGGAACCAACAACTCTGATTTTATGCCCCTTCTTGCCGCAATAATTACATGTAGCAAAAGGAGTACTAGATAGCTTGGCTCTAACAAAAGAAGTTGCAGTTTTATGCTTTGACTTGTGAGGAATGAATCCAATTCCTTCTTTTCTAAAGACGCCTTTTGTGCTACCAAGAATAGCATCTAAATTATCACGACCATGCACAAAAGTAGACAAGGCATTTTTTAATCTATCTACTTCCTTTTGAAGATTAGAACAGTTGTTTTTCAAACTGGGAATTTGTTCTTCTAATGTTTCAACCTTTTTCTTAAGCAATGTATTCTCACTTACTACTTTATCAACATTTTCACATTCATGCAAACGCGATGCATTCAATTCTTGAGTCATTAAATCAATACTTTTCTTCAGGCATTTATTCTCAAGTTTGCATTCAACAAATTTTTCATATACCTCATTAAACGCATCATGAAGTTCTTCGAATGTAAAGGTTTCAGAATTTACCTTCTCATGGTCAGATTTGGCCATGAGACATAGGTTGGCGATTTCCTCTTCACTTTCTTCTTCTGTGGAGGTATCTTCATCACTCCATGCAGCAAGGGCTTCTTCTTTGATGTCTTGCCATTTCCTTGGAGTATGTCTTCTTCTTTTTAAGTTCAGGACATTCAGGATGGATATGTCCTAGTTTTCTGCACTCGAAGCATGTGACTTCCTCATTCTTGGAGGTTCCCCTTTAACTTGATTCCTCTTCTGAAATCTTCTATTTCTTGGATTGAAGTTGGACCGACGTTTGTTCAGAAACTTCTTGAATTGCCTTGTCATTAAGGCAATTTCTTCATCATCGATCTCTTCAATGCTATTGTCACTGTCACACTCATTAAGCACATTAGTAGCTTTGAGGGCAAGCCCCTTTTCTTTTTAGAGTCGTCCACGACCTCAAATGTTAATTTCATAGGTCATAAGAGATCCTATGAGAGCATCCAAGGAGATTCTTGAGAGGTCCTTTGTCTTCAATCGCTGTTACCTGGGATTCCAAGACATAGGCAAAGATCTTAAAATTTTTCTATTGAGTTCAGGGATAGAGTTTTCTTTACCAAGAGCCTTAAGCCCATTCGTGATGTCCGTGAACCGCTTGAACATCTCAGTTATAGTCTCATTTTCTTCCATCTTGAACAACTCATACTTATGAACTAGAAGGTTGATCTTTGTTTCTTTGACTTGAGAAGTTCCTTCATAGGTCACTTGAAGTTTGTCCCAAATCTCTTGAGCACTGCTACACATAGACACACGATTAAATTCATTAGCATCTAAAGCACAAAATAGAGCATTAATTGCCTTGGCATTCATAGACAACTTTTTAAAGATTTCAGAAGTCCAATCCTTTTCAGGTTCCTTAGGAACATAAGGACCTTTCTCCGCGATGTTCCACAGCTCACAATCCATAGCTTTCAGAAAGATGGTCATTCTAGCTTTCCAATAGCTATAGTTATTGCCATTGAACAAAGGAGGCCTATTAGTAGAGTTGCCTTCAGTGAATGCACTCTGCTCTCCAAAACTAGCCATAGTCAATCCACACTAGAGGTTGTAAAACCCTTTGAACTAGTGACCTTGCTCTGATACCAAATGAAAGGATCTAGACTATGACTAGCCCTAGAGGGGGGTGAATAGGGCTTTAAAAATTTGTCTTGAATGATCAACGAAACTAATGCAGAAATAAGAACGAATGCAAAGCAGAGAGAATAGAGAGGGAAGAAGGAAACAAGCACACGAAGAGGCACGGATTTATCCTGGTTCGGTAAGACCCCCTTTGGTCTACCTATGTCCAGTCCTTGTTGGCCCTTTTGGTACGCAGCAGCAAGCTAACCTAGAGGGGGGTGAATAGGTTTTTCTGAAATCTGAAATAGAAACTTAAACACAGAAATTAACACTTGAAGGTTTTGTTAGTTTAGTGTGATACAGAGTAGCAGTGCGGAAGCAAATAAACAATCACACAAATAACACAAGAGATTTATCCTGGTTCGGCCCTTCCCACATGGAAGTCCTACGTCCAGTCCCCAAGCAATCTCTTAGGATTTCACTAACCAAGGGTACAGTCCCCCTTAAGGACACTACAACACCCAGCACCCCAGCTGGTCTTCTTCTCTTTCCCGGGCAAGAAGGCAACCCACTTCTCTTACAGGTAAAGAAGCCAACCTCCTGGTACAAACCCCAGTGCGGTTCTGCTAGACACAAACCCCTAGCTGGGTTATCTACTGTATACAGTCCTACAGCTGGACAAGGATCTTTTCTTAGAAAGATCAGACTGAGAAGCTTTACAAGATAAACACTTGTGTAAAGCTCCCAGTCCAGACTCTCCCCAGATATACAATGAGCTCGGAGAGAAACAGAAGAGAGAAAAGAAAGCAATAGAGCTTGATTGCTTGAACGCTTGAGATGCTTGAAGGCTTGAGTGCTTCTTCTGGGCTCAGGCTCTTTCTCTCTTTCTTTGAGTGTATGTGTCGTTGAGGTTCTTCTCACAGTTGTACACTCCTTCAAAGATATTCAGGAAAAAGGCTCTTATTTTTCTTCAGCTAAGCTTCTTCTTTTATATGAGCAATTTGAATGGATCCGTTGAAGAGATCCGTTGGATTTCTAGCCGTTGCTCATCTCCTCTTCATTTGTCTTAATCAGACTCTGACGGTCTTCGAGGTCTGTACACATAGAAGAAAGTGTTAGCATAAAAGAGTGTGTTATGATAAACGATGCATAGTACTGTGCTTCTGCTAACATACTGAAAATAGTAGGTCAAATCTTTTTCTGACAAGATTATGCATGCAGCTTTTTGTGTCAGACAATATTTGACTTTTCAATGAGCGCCAAAAACACTTTCAAAATATTCAAGAGAAATCGTTGTCATTTACAAGTAAACCGTTGCAAGTTTATGAACAAATCGATGTGAAAGACAAGTCGTTATGATCATTGAAGAAATCGTTATGAGCATGACTTATGAAATCGTTATGGGAACGACTTCTTAACAAATCGTTATGAGCATGACTTATGAAATCGTTATGAGAGAGTCGTTGCTCATTTACAAAGAAATCGATGTGATTATTTATGAAATCGTTATGCAAGCAAATCGTTATGATCTTCTGAAGAAATCGTTGTGATCACTTATGAAATCGATATGAGGGCAAATCGATGTGTGGCTATAAAAGGAATCGTTCTGAGATCGATTTCTTAACAAATTGTTACACGATAAAATCGATGTTTCACTTAACGAATCGTTACACGATCAAATCGTTGTGTAACTTATGAAGTCGTGTTAGTGAAATCGATGTGGCACTTTGAATAGAAATCGTATATTAAATGAACATCGATTTAGCATTTTAGTGCGCCATATTGCATCAATGTGAGACTCAGCATTTTGCTATGAGATTGATGCGACACAGATGAAACAAAATATTCATTTAAGTTACATCATAAATTTTATTATCACCAAAATACAAGAACAAATAGAGAGTGGTTCAACAATCTCCCCCTTTTTGGTGATGACAAAATTATGAGAATTTTCTGACAAGAATATATATAAAGCATAGAGGTTTCAGAAAATTCATACAAACTCTCCCCCTTTTTGTCACTAACCAAAAAGGAAGGTTCTTACCATTGCATTCTCTCCCCTTTGTGAAAGAAATTCTTACCATTGAGGGGTTCAACAATGATTGACATAAATGAATAACTCCCCCTTAGTCTGTGCTCCCCCTGAATGTGAGACTCCTCCTGAATGAAACTTGTAAATATTATTAGTAATGAAGACTAATTCAATTTTTGTGACTACTCTTTCTTCAGATGTGATTGAATGAAGAGTCTGCAGTCACTCCTGCCTTGAGCATCCTTGGTTTTTGATGCTCCAAGGCTAACCTGCAAATACATTACTCAGAGGTAGGTACCCAACTCTTTTGGGTCCTTGATGGTTAGATGCATAAAAATCCTTTAGGTATCCAAACTAGGTGCTTAGTTGTGCAGGTGTTCACAGTGTGTCCTAGTTTATTGCAATGAGAGCAGCAATGAATATAATTTGTTTTGCAGTTCTTATTGCCTTTGTGATGCATGATTGGAACATAATTTTTAGAAACCTTTTTCTTTGATAAAGCTTGGTTGTTTCAGGTTCCTTTTTCTGAGGCATTTTGGTTTCTTTTACAAATTTTGGTAAAGGATATTTTCCTGAGTTTAATACTTGTTTTCCTTTTTCTGGAGGTGTATAACCAAGCCCTTGTTTGTCATTTCCAGATTTTGATCCTTTTAAGCATAGGGCTAGAGATGTTTTTCCTTTAGTTAATTCCTAACTGATTCTTTTAAATAAAGTTTCTTCAGTTAGAGTTTTCAAATTTTCTTCTAACTCTATCTTCTCATTATTCTTACTTTTTAAATCTTCATTTAAAAGATAATTATTATCTTTACATTCTTTTAATGATCTTCTAATTGTTCATTTCTGATTTAAGATCAGAATTAGTGTTTTCCAAACAAGTAAGGTTGTTGATATTTTTCAATTCTTTTACAACAACCTTGTGTTTATCATAAAGTTCATTAAAAACATGATCTAAATCTTCAGATTCTGATCCTGAATCTGTGCAAGAATCAAAAGATGAGTTAAGATGTACCTCATCTAGTCCTACCATGAGGGCTAGATTTTCCTGCTCTTTCTCTGATTCTGAGCTTGATGATTCTGAGCATGTGGTCTCTTCATTTTCCCAAGCAGCCGCCATGGCTTTTCTTTTAAATTCTTGTGCTGCTTCTTGGCTTATCAGTTGACCAATCTTCTTGAGCCTTGGACAGTCTGGTCTCAGATGTCCAGGTTTTTTGCATTCATAGCAGACTGGTTCTTTTACCTTTTTCTCTTTTCTTTGGATCCTTCTTGATCCGTTTTTCTTCTTCTTGAGAATTTTCTGAAGCTTGGACAGAACTTCATCTACGTCACTGTCTTCAGAATCTGCATTTTTGGAGCTAGAAGAAGAAGTGGAAGGAGCAGCTACAACCTTAAGAGCATTAGTACATTTCTTCTTAGATGAGCTTTCAGACAATCGCTCCATATTTATTTCATGTGCCATGAGAGAACCTATTAATTATCAATGACAATTTGGTTAAGTCATGGGCTTCTTCAATAGCGGTTACTTTAGGTGTCCATGAAACGGTTAAAGACCTAAGTATTTTTCTAACGGTTTCTTCATTGGGAAGAGATTTACCAAGAGAATTTAAGCCTACTACTATGCTTGAAAATCTATTATACATAGTAGTAATGTTTTCGCTTGGAAGCATTTTAAATTGTTCATATTGTGAAACAAGAATATCTATTCTAGTTTGTTTCACTTTATCCGTTCCTTCATAAGTATCTGCAGTTTATCCCAATTTCTTTAGCAGATTTGCATGCAGATACTCTACTAAATTCTCTTTTGGATAAGGCACAACATAAGTAGTTCTTAGCTTAAAGTTTAAAGATAATTTACTTTTATCAGCAGGTGTAATGGCAGTAGTGCCTTCAATAGGAACAATAACAATCACCTACCTCAATTACCTGCCACAGATCAAAGTCTGTGCCTCGAATGAAGCATTCCATTCTCATTTTCCAGTATTGATAATCTTCTCCGTCGAAGAATGGAGGTCTGGTGACTGATTGACCTCAGCATATCCTTGAGCTGCCATGGATGTTTGCTCTAAGATCGTTAGATCTTCTTGAAAGTTCAGAGACCCGCTCTGATACCACTTGTTGGCCCTTTTGGTACGGCAGCAAGCTAACCTAGAGGGTGGGGAATAGGTTTTTCTGAAATCTGAAATAGAAACTTAAACACAGAAATTAACACTTGAAGGTTTGGTTAGTTTAGTGTGATACAGAGTAGCAGTGCGGAAGCAAATAAACAATCACACAAATACACAAGA
Source organism: Colocasia esculenta (assembly GCA_014218235.1). Lineage (NCBI taxonomy): Eukaryota > Viridiplantae > Streptophyta > Magnoliopsida > Alismatales > Araceae > Colocasia > Colocasia esculenta. Next base: position 143,836,806 of record CM024756.1, on the reverse strand, counting down.
GATTTATCTTGGTTCGGCCCTTCCCACATGGAAGTCCTACGTCCAGTCCCCAAGCAATCTCTTGGGATTTCACTAACCAAGGGTACAGTCCCCCTTAAGGACACTACAACACCCAGCACCCCAGCTGGTCTTCTTCTCTTTCCCGGGCAAGAAGGCAACCCACTTCTCTTACAGGTAAAGAAGCCAACCTCCTGGTACAAACCCCAGTGCGGTTCTGCTAGACACAAACCCCTAGCTGGGTTATCTACTGTATACAGTCCTACAGCTGAACAAGGATCTTTCTTAGAAAGATCAGACTGAGAAGCTTTACAAGATAAACACTTGTGTAAAGCTCCCAGTCCCAGACTCTCCCCAGATATACAATGAGCTCGGAGAGAAACAGAAGAGATAAAAGAAAGCAATAGAGCTTGATTGCTTGAACGCTTGAGATGCTTGAAGGCTTGAGTACTTCTTCTGGGCTCAGGCTCTTTCTCTCTTTCTTTGAGTGTATGTGTCGTTGAGGTTCTTCTCACAGTTGTACACTCCTTCAAAGATATTCAGGAAAAGGCTCTTATTTTTCTTCAGCTAAGCTTCTTCTATTATATGAACAATTTGAATGGATCCGTTGAAGAGATCCGTTGGATTTCTAGCCGTTGCTCATCTCCTCTTCATTTGTCTTAATCAGACTCTGACGGTCTTCGAGGTCTGTACACATAGAAGAAAGTGTTAGCATAAAAGAGTGTTTATGATAACGATGCATAGTACTGTGCTTCTGCTAACATACTGAAAATAGTAGGTCAAATCTTTTTCTGACAAGATTATGCATGCAGCTTTTTGTGTCAGACAATAATTTGACTTTTCAATGAGCGCCAAAAACACTTTCAAAATATTCAAGAGAAATCGTTGTTCATTTACAAGTAAACCGTTGCAAGTTTATGAACAAATCGATGAAAAGACAAGTCGTTATGATCATTGAAGAAATCGTTATGAGCATGACTTATGAAATCGTTATGAGAGGAGTCGTTGCTCATTTACAAAGAAATCGATGTGATTATTTATGAAATCGTTATGCAAGCAAATCGTTATGATCTTCTGAAGAAATCGTTGTGATCACTTATGAAATCGATATGAGGGCAAATCGATGTGGCTATAAAAGGAATCGTTCTGAGATCGATTTCTTAACAAATTGTTACACGATAAAATCGATGTTTCACTTAACGAATCGTTACACGATCAAATCGTTGTGTAACTTATGAAGTCGTTGTTAGTGAAATCGATGTGGCACTTTGAATAGAAATCGATGTATATTAAATGAACATCGATTTAGCATTTTAGTGCGCCATATTGCATCAATGTGAGACTCAGCATTTTGCTATGAGATTGATGCGACACAGATGAAACAAAATATTCAATTTAAGTTACATCATAAATTTTATTATCACCAAAATACAAGAACAAATAGAGAGGTGGTCAACAGTCCTCACCAACACGGTGAGATTTCCCACTCTATGAAAGAGATCACACCCGCTGGTTTACACGGTGCCCAGCTCACCAACACTCCGCTAGTTAGCACGGTGCCTAGCTCACCAATCGAACAAGATAATGAACTAAATGAAACAAAGATGATCAAGCAAACATAAAGCTAAGCTCGTGAGGAGGATCTTCAGATGTTGTTGAAGCTCTGAAGCAACAGATCTCCTCCAAATGAAGCCTTCTTCAAGGATGCAGCAGGTGGAAGCTTATGTAACACCCCAGAAAATTTATTTGTTGAAAATCATGAATAATAAAATTATTAGACTTAAGTATTAGTCTTAAATTAAAATAATTGATATTTGAGAATGATTTACATAATTAACATTACCATAGTGTCGTACATCGAAGTGCGCGCTCCCACAGGGCGACATCGGAAAATGATAACGAAATAAAAATCCGAGAACATCATAATTTACAGAAAAATGTGGAGAAGTCAAATATTAATATCCGAATTTTTCGACGTGCGGATTTCGAGATCAAGTCGACACAATCATTTTTTGGGTGATTTTTCACCTACTATAAATAAATTCTAAAAATTCAAATAAAATCACATAATTAGTAAAAATATCACATTAGCCTATGGTTAAAATTTTAGGACAAACGGACGTCGTTTGAATACATTTACACAAAGATTATTGGGCCAGTTGAATTATGGCTTAATTACGGGATGGAATTTTTGGGAAATTCCACTGGGGTACGTGTAAGGCGGCTCCTAAAGAGCCATTTCATCAGGGATAGGCCATCATTGGTTACTTATGTAACCAAAGGTAAGTTGCATGTGATACCGTGTTAAGGTAAGAATCAAAGGATTCTTACCATGACACATGGGCAACCAACGTTGTCTCTGCATGAGAAGGTGATGAGGGCTATAAAAGCCACTGCCCTTCCATCGCACACACTCTCTCCAGCCATGGTCCTGTCCCTGCTCTTTCTTCCTCTTCTTGCTGCTAGAAGAGAGTGGTGGAGGAGCTACGGATCTGTTGATAGAGGTGCTGCTGGAGGAGCTACTGGCGTTCCTAGATCTATAGCCTCTGCAACTACTCTTTCTTCTGCTCTTTCGGTCACTGCAGTTGCTTCATTGGTGTAAAACATTGCAAGCACGCCAATAACCTTAAGGAGGGAAAATACTTCTCTAGCTGAGTGTGGGTTTTCTCATCAAGGATATTAGCAAATTCATCGTTAAGAAAGGTAGGATTCGATCCTCTTTCCTTCTCTTCTAATTCATGTTCACCTGTTTGGATGTTCCAGTTCATGTTCTAGTGTCATGAACCCCTTAGCACTCATGTGTGTCTTGTGTTGCTGTAGAAGCTATTTTGAGTTCACATAATCTTTATTTGAAATGGATATTCTTCCAGTGTCATTTGGTATTAGGTTCCTATCTATCCATGTGTAGGATTCATCTCCCTCTAATTCTGTTCTATCTCTCGTTTATGGCAAGGAAGTCTTGATAAAGGCACATGTGTATACCAGTAACTCTCATGTTCCTATCTCAATTGTGATAAACATATTCATATTAGAAAGGATGAGATCCTTGTCCCACTGGAGATCAAGGTTCTTCTTCCACTTTTGATACTGATTCATGTTATAGAGTTGTGTAGAAGTCTAAACCTCATTAGAACATGTAGGGACTTCGGTTTAGTTTTTAGATACTTCCAGTCTTGATTTAGAACTATGAAAAACAATGTAACTTAGTGTTCATATTGTAGGATTTTCCAAAAACCATTGTTATCAAGTTCATGTTTTCAGTACTACACTACGTTAGCTTCTAGCCGTCCAAATTCGAATTGTAAATTCCTTGTTCATCTTGATTGTTTAGCTTATAACTACTGTGAGAGCTTCAATTATACTCTTCCATTGGATAATAAACATGTATGGGTTATAAGTTTTATAATTAGGGTCTTTAGAACAGATTTACAAAGTGTTCTAGAAGTTCTGCAGCTACCTGTCGACAGCCAGTCCAAAGCTGTCGACAGGCGCATGCTATCCAGAACCCAGATAACTGGGACTGTGTGAACTGTCGACAGATCCCTTTGCTGCTGTCGACAGATCCCACAGTCCAGAAAATCTGAACTGTCTGTAGGCATCTGTCGACAGCCCTCTCCTGTCTGTCGACAAGTACTGTCCTGTCTTGGATTTCAGCACTTTTTCATGTGTGAATCCTTGTTCAAAGTTCATCCTAATAAACTACTAAGTTACTCTCTTATTTACTTTGATATTTACTGTCATTCTACCATAAAGATTACCCATTTTGAGTACCTTATTCACTCCTACATTATCCTTGAAGTTGTCAACTCCGAATGGTACTCCCTCGGGTCCATTCTTCTGTATTCGGTAAATAAGTTCATGTAACTTGATGTCTTGTGAGTTCAAAGATTTGAACATATTGTGAAATGTGATAAACTACGGATGATGACATTTATTGGGTCCTTGGACCCCACATGATTAAAATGCTTGTGCAAATAGGGCTAGTCCAGTCTTGGGAGGAGCACCCGAATTCTTTTACTGGTCGTACGGATTGATAAAGGGCTACTGGATGTTTGGCATTACATCACTACTTTTGAATACTTTCATCATAATTACTGTACTGTCTTATGTTACTGAGAAAAATTGTGAAGTTTATACACCTAAACATGCCTGTGATTGCTATCATCACTGTGTGAAGTCTACTGTCCTGATATTGATCATGTCTTCCATGTCCGTTCTATTCTTGTCTTCACCATTATACGTTCATCATTGGAATTATGGATTTGAATTCTACTGGCTAGTTAGCTCATTATTCCTACCATTTTCAGGAAATCCAGATGGGGATGACGTAAGGGTATGAGCGCTGAGTGGACTGACCATGACAAGCAAGCCAACTAGTTCTATTTCTGTTTAGTAGTGTGAACTGAGATATGTAAATTAAGTTTGTCTTAATCTACTCCTCTCTTAGTGGTTATGAGGAGTACCTATGTAATTAAACTTCTGCTTATGACATTATGAATGGATGAATATTTACTACCTTTTATACCTGTCTTTCTGTCACATTCGATAAAAGTTTTTTATTAGGACGTGATAGATAAATTTGGTATCAGAGCATTAGTTCGATATAAACCTAGGGAAACCAGTGAGTTGGGGGGAAAACATGGGATTAGTTAGCATGATTTTTGTAGTCATGTAAATGCTTAACTGTTAATTATTTCAGAATGGACATGAATGCCCAAGAAAGGTTGGTTGCTGCCATGGAAATGCTACGTCAGGATATAGAATTGTATGCCCAAGCGCAGCGAGAAGCCCACCTGCAAATTAAGGAAGAGGTGCTCAACTTGACTGCAGGTGCTTTCATGGCGGGCAATCCCTGTGCTTCTCTAGAAATTATGAGTCAAGTTATGATCAATCTGGATAACTTGAAGTTGGGGCAGGATCTGTTGCTCCACCAAGTTGAAGGTCATTGAGAGGCATTGACTGATGCTGCTAGAGAGCTGTACCATGGGGCCAGAGTAGAGCAGCAAGTACCGCTAATGGAAACTATTATAGATCTGACCGAAACTAGAAGAAGACTTAGACCACTCATCTTTTTGTATACCTCTCTTTTTGTGTAAACACTGATTGTATATATGTAACTCCCATATGTATGTGGAGTGAGAGGTTAGTGGAGGTTGGAGTTCTGTATATATGGTAAACTGGTAGGAGAAAGCTGTGTTATTTTGGTTTGTGGATACATGGAAATGTACTACCATGTAAATATTTAACTCATTAGTAAAGATGGTGTGTTCTGTGAATTTGAATTATGTATGTGATGGATGTAAGCTTGGGATGATTGTAAAAATTAATGTGTGTATTATTGGATGTTTCAGCTACTTTCTCCATTTAGTAATGGACGGAGGTGACGCTAATTGGAGGAAGATGGAGAATTCTATGCATGATTTAACCCGAGTAATGAAGGTGGTAGCCAAAAATAATAGTCACAATGGGACAAGCTTGTACAAGGATTTCTGAAGCCTGGACCCTCCGAGATTCGCAGGAAGTACGGATCCGGATGAAGCTGAGAATTTGGTTAAAAGACATTGAATGTATATTCAGAATGATTAAGTGTACGGAAGAAGAAAATGTTCGTCTAACTACATTCCAGTTGGATCGGGATGCCTGTGCTTGGTGGGAAACTGTGGAAGCTACCCTGGAAGATTCAAATCAAGTTAGTTGGGAGGAGTTTGTGGAACTGTTCAATGAGCATATTTCTCTGAGGTGGTTTAGGAGAAGAAAGCGAATGAATTTGCTGGGTTAAAGCAGCTAAGAATGTCAGTATCCGAGTATGAGGCTCAATTTGCCCGGTTGTCAAAATATGCTCCTCATCTTATATCTACGGAGAAGTTAAAGGCTAAGAGGTTTATGAATGGATTGCGTCCCAATTTTATTACGCAGCTAACTCCTCATCTGATTACTACCTATTCAGAAATGATTAAGGGAGCTTAGGACTGGAAGCTGCGAATGAGGTCGTGGATAAGATTAGAGGAAAGTCTGGAGAGGGATCTTCAGATAAAAAGAGGAAGTTTGAGTCGGGAAATGTTCCGAAGGTTCAGCAGACTGCTAAGAAGGCAGGAAAAACTCTAGTTGGAGGAAAGGATGTTTGTAAACATTGTCATCTCGTCGGCCATAAGACTGAGAATTGTTGGCGTCGATTGGGAGCATGCCTTCGTTGTGGAAGCACTCAACACCGAATTCCGGATTGCCCGATGGCAAGTCAGCATCAACAAATCAGAACCCCCGAGTGAAGCAAGGTAGACTGCAAGCCATTCAGAATGTGGAACCTGAATCCCCGCAGGAAGGCGGATTGATTGAAGGTACTTTATTAGTAAACTCAAAATCTGCATTTGTATTATTTGATTCTGGAGCTACACACTCTTTCATTAGCTATGAGTTTGCTAAATTGTTGGATGTAAAGTCAGTTCCATTAACCACACAACTTGAGGTTGCAACTCCTTTAAGTGAGGGTAAAAAGCTTAAAGAATATTACCCTGCTAGCCAGATTTTTGTCAAAGGACATGATTTACCGGTGATCTGATATGTTTAGAAATGTGGGATTATGATGTAATCCTTGGGGTGATTGGCTATCGAAATACCATGCAAATCTAGATTGCCAATTGAGACAAGTGACTTTCCTAGGAGAGGAAAATTATTCTATAACTTTTGATAAACCTCAAACCAAAAGAATACCAATAATTTCAGCAGTGAAAGCTTGTAAATTAGTATAGAAGGATTGTCAAGGGTATTTGGCTTCCGTGACCCTATTAAATCAGAGCATTGCGGGATTGGAAGAAATTCCGGTAGTAAGAGAATTTCTTGATGTTTTCCCTGAAGAGCTATCTGGCGTACCACCTAATAGAGAGGTGAATTTCAATGAGTTGGTACCAGGAGCCACACCAATTTCTAGAACACCCTACAGAATGTCAATAGAAGAATTGAAAGAACTAAAAAGGCAATTGTTGGAATTGATAGAGAAGGGATTCATTAGACCCAGTACCTCACCTTGGGGTGCTCCGGTACTGTTTGTTAAAAAGAAGGATGGATCTATGCGGTTATGCATAGATTATCGGCAGTTAAATCAATTAACTATAAAGAATAAGTACCCACTTCCGAGAATTGATGATTTATTTGATCAGTTGTCTGGAGCTCAGTGTTTCTCTAAGATTGATTTAAGGTCCGGATATCATCAACTTAAAATCCAAGAATCAGATAATCATAAAACGGCTTTTCGAACAAGATATGGACATTATGAATTTGTGGTGATGCCATTTGGATTGACAAATGCACCAGCTGCATTTATGCGTCTGACGAATGATGTATTCAGGTCCTACTTGGATCAGTTTGTGGTTGTATTCATTGATGATATACTGATCTACTCCAAAAATATGGAGGAGCATGAAGCCCATCTACGGATCACTTTGCAATTGTTACGAGACAACAAGTTGTATGCAAAGTTTAGCAAGTGTGAATTTTGGTTGAAGGAAGTGATGTTCTTAGGACACATTATTTCTAAAGAAGGTCTATCAGTAGACTCTTCAAAGATTGAAACCATACAGAAATGGGAGCAACCTAAGAATCTCACTGAAGTAAGAAGTTTTCTGGGCATGGCCAGTTACTACTGGCGATTTGTCAAAGATTTTTCTAGAATTGCCTCACCTCTTACACAGTTGACTAGAAAAGGAACTGCTTTTATCTGGAATGAGAATTGTGAGGAAGCATTCCAATTGTTAAAAGAATGTCTATCATCTGCACCAATTCTAGCCTTGTCGGTGGAAGGAAAATATTTGAGGTTTATACCGATGCTTCCAACATTGGACTGGGTTGTGTATTAATGCAAGATGGAAGAGTGATTGCCTATGCTTCAAGACAATTGAAGACTCACGAGAAGAACTACCCAGTACACGATTTAGAATTGGCTGTTGTGGTCTTTGCTCTTAAGCTTTGGAGACACTACCTATATGATAACCAATTCATAGTGTACTCCGATCATAAGAGTCTCAAGTATTTGTTTTCACAAAAAGAATTGAACATGAGACAAAGGAGATGGATGGAATATATCAAAGATTATGATTTCAAGATTGAATACCATCCAGGAAAAGGAAACACTGTAGCTGACGCACTCAGCAGAAATCCTATAGCCAAGATATTTCAGTTGCAAGTAAGGAAATGGAAATTGTTAGAGGAATTTCCACATTAAGCTTGAAAGTTAAAACACAAAAGAAAGAATCGTAATTAGTAACTTGATAGTACAGTCAGATTTTCTGAAGCAAATTAAAGAGCAACAGGCAATGACCCTATATTGGCAGAAATCAGAGAAAAATTGGCTTCTAAACTTGATTTTAATGAAGATTCTCATGGAAATCTTCGATTCCGGGACAGATTGTGTATACCAGATAATCCCAAAATCAAGAAGCAGATTTTGGAGGAAGCTCATCGATCACATTATACTATTCATCCGGGAGCTGTCAAGATGTATCAGGACTTAAAGAATATTTTTGGTGGTGCAATATGAAGAAAGATATCGTTGACTTCATAGCTAAATGTTTGACATGTCAGAAAATTAAGGCAGAACACCAGAAACCTGCAGGGAAATTGAAACCACTTGAGATACCAGAATGGAAATGGGACAGTTGGTATGGATTTTATGTGGGATTGCCCAAAACACGAAGTGGATTTGATGCTATATGGGTAATCATTGATAGACTTACCAAATCGGCTCATTTCTTAGCAATAAAGACAAGATTGTCTGTTAATATTTTGGCAGCATTATATATGAAAGAAATTGTACGGTTGCATGGAATTCCAAAGAACATAGTTTCTGACCGAGATGCAAGATTTACTTCGCATTTGGAAGAGTTGTAAGATGCTTTGGAACTAAATTAAAATTTAGTACTGCATTTCACCTCAAACAGATGGACAGACTGAACGAGTAAATCAAATTATTGAGGATATGTGCCGTGCTTGCGTATTAGAGTTGGAAATGACTGGAACTTCATCTAGCTATCATGGAATTTGCATATAACAATAGCTACCAGTCCACCATTCAAATGGCACCTTTTGAAGCTTTGTATGGTCGACAATGTAGATCACCATTGTGTTGGGTCGAATTAAAAGAAACACATATTCTTGGACCAGAAATGATCCAAGAGACAACAGAAGTTATCAAGTTAGTACAAGATCGGATGAAAGCTTCTCAAGACCGACAGAAAAGTTATGCCGATCGACGTAGAAGAGAGTTAGAATTTCAGCAAGGAGAACATGTATATTTCTAAAGTGTCACCCCGGAGAGGAATCAAAAGATTGGTATCAAGGGAAAATTGAGTCCGAGATACATTGGACCTTTTGAAATATTGAAGAGAGTCGGTGAAATGACATACCAACTGGCACTTCCACCACAATTGTCCAATGTACATGATATCTTTCATGTGTCAATGTTAAGAAAATGTGTATATGACCCGGAACACATTATTGGATATCAAGATCTGGATGTACAAGGAAATTTGGCATATGAAGAAAGACCGGTACAGATCCTCGATCGAAAAATCAAGCAACTTCGAATAAGGAAGTTCCTTTACTAAAGATTCAGTGGAATAAACAAGGACAAGAAGAAGCAACATGAGAATTGGAAGATGCCATCAAGAACAAGTATCGAGTTGTTTACAGGTCAGTAACTGCATACTTATGTACTTAAATTTGGTGGACCAAATTTCTTTTAGTGGGAGAAATTGTAACACCCCAGAAATTTTATTTGTTGAAAATCATGAATAATAAAGTTATTAGACTTAAGTATTAGTCTTAATTAAAATAATTGATATTTGAGAATGATTTACATTAATTAACATTACCCCAGGTCGTACATTGAAGTGTGCGCTCCACAGGGCGACACCGGAAAACGACAACGAAATAAAAATCCGAGAACATCATAATTTACAGAAAAATGTGGAGAAGTCAAATATGTAATTATCCGAATTTTTTGACGTGCGGATTTCGAGATCAAGTCGACGCAATCATTTTTTGGGTGATTTTTCACCTACTATTAAATAAATTCTAAAAATTTAACTAAAATCACCATAATTAGTAAAACTATCACATTAGCCTATGGTTAAAATTTTAGGACAAACGGACATCGTTTGAATACATTTACATAAAGATTATTGGGCCAGTTGAATTATGGCTTAATTACGGGATGGAATTTTTGGGAAATTCCAGTGGGGTACGTGTAAGGCTCCTAAAGAGCCATTTCATCAGGGATAGGCCATCATTACGGTTACTTATGTGTAACCAAAGGGTAAGTTGCATGTGATACGTGTTAAGGTAAGAATCAAAGGATTCTTACCATGACACATGAGCAACCAACGGGTCTCTGCATGAGAAGGTGATGAGGGCTATAAAAGCCACTGCCCTTCCATCGCACACACTCTTCTCCAGCCATTGTTCCTGTCCCTGCTCTTGTCTTCCTCTTCTTGCTGCTAGAAGAGAGTGGTGGAGGAGCTACGGATCTGTTGATAGAGGTGCTGCTGGAGGAGCTACCGGCGTTCCTAGCTTTATAGCCTCTGCAACTACTCTTTCTTCTGCTCTTTCGGTCACTGCAGTTGCTTCATTTGGTATAAACATTGCAAGCACGCCAATAACCTTAAGGAGGAAAATACTTCTCTAGCTGAGTGTGGGTTCTCATCAAGGATATTAGCAAATTCATCATTTAAGAAAGGTAGGATTCAATCCTCTTTCCTTCTCCTCTAATTCATGTTCACTGTTTGGATGTTCAGTTCATGTTCTAGTGTCATGAACCCCTTTAGCACTTCATGTGTGTCTTGTGTTGCTGTAGAAGCTATTTTTGAGTTCACATAATCTTTATTTGAAAATGATATTCTTCCAGTGTCATTTGGTATTAGGTTCCTAGCTATCCATGTGTAGGATTCATCTCCCTCTAATTCTGTTCTATCTCTCGTTTATGGCAAGGAAGTCTTGATAAAGGCACATGTGTATACCAGTAACTCCCCTGTTCCTATCTCAATTGTGATAAACATATTCATATTAGAAAGGATGAGATCCTTGTCCCACTGGGAGATCAAGGTTCTTCTTCCACTTTTGATACTGATTCATGTTATAGAGTTGTGTAGAAGTCTAAACCTCATTAGAACATGTAGGGACTTCGGTTTAGTTTTTAGATACTTCCAGTCTTGATTTAGAACTATGAAAAACAATGTAACTTAGTGTTCATATTGTAGGATTTTCCAATAAACCATTGTTATCAAGTTCATGCTTTCAGTACTACACTACGTTGCTTCTAGCCGTCCAATCGAATTGTAAATTTCTTGTTTCATCCTGATTGTTTAGCTTATAAAACTCGTGAGAGCTTCAATTATACTCTTCCATTGGATAATAAACATGTATTGGGTTATAAGTTTTATAATTAGGGTCTTTAGAACAGATTTACAAAGTGTTTCTAGAAGTTTTGCAGCTACCTGTCGACAGCCAGTCCAAAGCTGTCGACAGACGCATGCTATCCAGAACCCAGATAACTGGGACTGTGTGAACTGTCGACAGATCCCTTTGCTGCTGTCGACAGATCCCACAGTCCAGAAAATCTGAACTCTGTCTGTAGGCATCTGTCGACAGCCCTCTTCCTGTCTGTCGACAGGTACTGTCCTATCTTGGATTTCAGCACTTTTTCATGTGCGAATCCTTGTTCAAAGTTCATCCTAATAACTACTAAGTTACTCTCTTATTTACTTTGATATTTACTGTATTCTACCATAAAGATTACCCATTTTTAATACCTTATTCACTCTACATTATCCTTGAAGTTGTCAACTCCGAATGGTACTCCTCGGGTCCATTCTTCTGTATTCAGTAAATAAGTTCATGTAACTTGATGTCTTGTGAGTTCAAAGATTTGAACATATGTGAAATGTGATAAACTAAGGATGATGACATTATTGGGTCCTTGGACCCACATGACTAAAATGCTTGTGCAAATAGGGATAGTCCAGTCTTGGAGGAGCACCCGAATTCTTTTACTGGCCGTACGGATTGATAAAGGGCTACTGGATGTTTGGCATTACATCACTTACTGTTCAATACTGTCATCATAATTACTGTACTGTCTTATTGTTACTTGAGAAAATTGTGAAGTTTATACACCTAAACATGCCTGTGATTTGCTATCATCACTGTGTGAAGTCTACTGTCCTGATATTGATCATGTCTTCCATGTCCGTTCTATTCTTGTCTTCACCATTATACGTTTCATCCTTGGAATTATGGATTTGAATTCTATTGGGATAGTTAGCTCATTATTCCTACCATTTTCAGGAAATCCAGATGGGGATGACGCTTAAGGGTATGAGCTCTGAGTGGACTGACCGTGACAAGCAAAGCCAACTAGTTCTATTTCTTTTAGTAGTGTGAACTGAGATATGTAAATTAAGTTTGTCTTAATCTACTCCTCTCTATATTGGTTATGAGGAGTACCTATCTAATTAAACTCCGCTTATGACATTATGAATGGATGAATATTTACTACCTTTTTATCTGTCTTTCTGTCACATTCGATAAATAGTTTTTTTATTAGGACGTGACACTTTAGAAGGCAGAAATGCTTGGAAAAGAAGCTGGAGATGACGCTTTTGAAGGTGGCTCTCTTCCCCACAAAATGCATACCTAGGGTTTGATAGCCCACGAATGCGTCGTTAACACGTGACTAACAATCTCAATAACGGCCTACACTAAATATTTTAACAGTAGTTAAGTGGTGAGAGCCGAGTCGAATCCACGGGGAAAAAGATTTTAGAGTTGAAAACCTTGAGTTTTGTTTAAGAAAATAATGTGGTAGTATTAAGACTAAGTTGCACGAAATAAATTTAAACTACACTAAATAAGTAAAGCGAGAGAGATAAAGAGAGAATGAGAGAGAGAAGTCTTAACAAAAGGTAACTAACCATTATGACAGTAAAATCTAGTGTTTACAGAGCGCACAAATCAACTAAACTAATTTACAAAGAGAAAGAGAGAGAATGAGAGAGAGAGAGAGAGCAGAGAGAGACGAGAAGAGGGAAAACGAGAGGAGAGAGGAGAGAGGCGCGAGGGAGAGAGGAGAGAGGAAGAGAAAGAGAGAGGAGAGAGAGCACTGGGAGAAGAGAGAAGAGAAAGGGGAGAGAGAGAGGGGATAGGAGAGAGAAACGAGAGAGGAGGGAGAGAGGCAGCGCGGCCCACGTTGCATGCATGCAACGTGGGGGGGCGGTGGGGGGTGGCAACAACGCGCGAGCGGGCGCGGGCGCTGGGGTGCGGGGGGGCGCGGCAGGCGCGCAGGCAGGCGCGGGCGGGCGCGCGGGGCAGCGGGCACGGGCGGCGGCCTGGCGGCTGAGCGGGGCAAGGCGGTGGCAGACGCGGGGCACGCGCGGCAGGCGCAGGCTCGCGGGCGCGGGTGAGGCGGCCTGGGCAGGCGCACGCGGCAGGTTGCTGGGCGGGCATGGCGTGCTGCTGTTGCTGTTCTGAAGAGACTGAGAAAGAGAGAGAGAGACCGGGAAAGAAGAGGAGACGAAGAAGAAAACGAGCAAGAAAAAAGAAGAAGAAAAGGGGGAGGAGGAGAAGAGGGGGTGTGCGGAGGAAAGAGGGAGAGAGAGAAAGTGAGAATAGAATAATAGCAAGAGAGAGAGGGGAGAGGTTTATAAAGTGGTAGAGAAGAGAGGAAGGGGGAGAGAGAAAAGGAAAGAGAGATTTTTAGAGAAAATAAGTGAGAAGATTTTAAAAGTGAGAAAGTGTTTAAAAAATAGAGAAGGAATATTTTAATAGAATCTCTCTTTATTTTCTCTTGCTTCACTCCTATCCATTAGCCCATTAAGCACTTCATAGAATGGCCCATAACCTGCAAATACAACATAATATTGAATTAATCAATTATCGTCCATGATAATAGAAATCTTATGAATTTATCAAGTGTTAGTCATTGAAATGGCACGATTATTCATAACAATTATGCAATTATCAAGTTTCCCCTAGGTGTCCTTTATATAGCCCTTCCACAAAAGTAGCCGTTTGAAAGAGGTGGAAAGGGGTCATGGTCAAAAAGGTGTTCAAAAAGGTTTTCAGAAGGTTCTGCAGACAGGGTCGACTCCCACTTTTGCTGGGGTCGACTCCAGTTCATCCAGGATCGACTCCTTCACAATTTGGAGGTCGACTCCAGTTGAACAAAAGGAGAACTTTTGAACAGAGGTCGACTCCCTAAGAAGGCTGGGGTCGACTCGAAAGACTGAACACAGTCGGAGTCGACTCCCTTTATAGGTTGGGGTCGACTCTGCTTCACTAGCAGGATAGCCATTTGAAAGGAGGTCGACTCCCTTATAGACTGGGGGTCGACTCCAAACATCTGAACGCAGTGAGGGTTGACTCCCTTTGAATGCTGGGGTCGACTCTGGTTCTTCAGCAGGGCAGGCTTTTGAAAGAGGGTCGACTCCCTTACAAAACTAGGGTCGACTCTGAACACCTGAACACAGTCAGGGTCGACTCCTTCACATCTTTGAGGTCGACTCCAATTGCTATGAATCAAAACATGCCTTTTTGAAAGTCTCTTGCCTTGTAAAATACCCTATTTTCTGCATTCATCTTGCAAACACTTTAGCATATAATATGAGTGTTTTGTGATCATCAAAATTCAAAGGGATCCAACACATGACTTGGGAAGGATTATTTAGAGACCAGAGAGAGAGAGGAGAGAGAGAGATGGAGATGGGAGAGAGAGAGGAGAGAGAGGAGAGAGAGAGAGAGAGAGAGGAGAGAGGAGAGAGAGAGAGAGAGGAGGGGAGAGAGAGAGAGGAGAGAGAGAGAGAGACTCCCAAAGCTGCACAATTCATGACTTGGAAAGAATTATCTTAAGGTTAATAAGAAAGGATGCCTTGCCTTTGGAAAATGTACATTAAAAGCTCGGAATTTGGGGAACCATGTGGTATGCCATCAGAACAAGAGCTCCAACCAAATGTTGTGGTACATTATTAATGGCAATCAAAGATCCATCAGAAGAGAAGTTTTGAGGGCCTGAGAGGACTGGAGCAGTCGAGGGCATTAGCTTGGCTACCTAGCGACTACTATCTTCTAACACAGAGGAGATCTATGAGGAATCCCCTTCCTTCTGTTCATGTTGGTTTCAGGGTCCCCGTTGGAGACGCCCCTGGCCGTCCTTCCACAGGCGTAGAACCCGCTTCTCTTCTTCCGGACGACCCCCGCGGTGCACAGCACGCTGCTCAACTGGTTCTCCGAGTCGGAAGAGCCAGCTGTCGTCATGGGTTCGTCGTCGCCGTCAACGACCGTCGACTGGGTGGTGTCGTTGGCGTCGACGTCGTCTCCGGCGTGGCGGGGGATGACGAAGTCTTGGTTGAGCTGTAATGAGTCGCAAGTCCGCAGGTATGCAGAATGTCTTCCTTCTGCCTTAAGACGAAATCCACCTGCAAACACAAAGAAATCAGCGTGTTCTGTCAGACGTGGGAGCTCAGAAGAGTTCGACTTTCTTTGATGGGTCTTCGTGGTAGCAATGGTTTAGGATCAGTTGCTAGCTAGCTGAAGAGAGGGAGAAGTCTGATGACTAGCTCTTACCTTGCAGCCCAGAGAGCAATGGATATAGGGCTCTTGAAGAACCCTGTCACAGGAGGTGCAGATGTTGCCCGAGCCCTTGAAGTGCCTGCTCTGAGCGCGCTTCCTGATGAACACCACCTTCGAGCTGTTGATGGTGTACGACTGCGGAGTTGCAGACATGGGAATTAAAGAAGACAAATTAAGGATCAGAAAAGAAAAAGATCACTTCAGAACAGTTGGGTGCTGGAACAGTCTTGTTCTGGTATGCAACAGCATAGTTATAAGTAGTCTAGTACCTGAACGTTGGAGCAGTCGATGAGCTTCTCAAGGTCCTCCACCCGGACGACGTCGTTGTAGACGTAGCGGCGGACCTGCACTAGCCTGTGGAGCCGGTGAGAAGGCACGCAGTGGGGGCAGATGCTGGTGCAGCAATCCAGGCAGCAGATGTTCTTCTCGTTCTTCTTCTCCGTCTCGTGCGCCGCGCAGCTCACGAAGAACCTCTCCGTGCCGAGGGTCTCCAACCATGCGGGTTTCCAGATTGCCTAAACAAAAGGACGAATCAACAAGAGAACACCCGCACCTCAATCAGAACCAATTGCTAAAAAGCTTAATTTTCCATAGCAAATTAATTAAGATATACTAAACAAGTACGGAGAAGAAGATGATGAGACGCACCATGATCACCACCACAATCCGACAGAGACGACGCAAGTGGAGAAGTCACACAGTGCCGTACGTGGTCATCAAGGCGGAGACAAGAAGCAAAGTGGTGGCCTAGGTGATGGGTGATCAGTACTGTTCAGTGAAGTGGTGGTGCAAGAGGAAGGGAGGACGGTGTTAGGATCGAACAGTCCTACTTATGGAGGATTCGCAGGAGGCGGGGGATGCTGGAGCATATATTTGTTTATTCCTGCTGTGAGCTACGAACGCTACACGTTTTGTCAAGGGTTGGGAGGGGTGAATGAATCAGTACTCGGTGTAGTGCGCGCCGTTAAAGAAAGAAAGGTGGGGGGAGGTGAGCAGAACGTGGGCGCTGTTCCCGTGTCTCGCCCACCCGCCCCCTTGTCTCTGCAACCATGTCCGGGCAGGCTCTCTCCTTGGCCGGTGAGCTCCGCCCCCTAAAGTAATGCAAGTGATCAAGTGTGGGGATGGGCGCTGCCCGAGGCCATTTTTGATTCTTCCTGCAAGCCATATGTTTGTTGTGGTACCCTCGTGGAGATGGCTTCCTCACTGTTTTTTTTCTCGGCATCTAGCGAGCCCATGACACTGTCTTGAAGTCCGTATGGTCATGTGGGTTATACGTTAGAGGAGAAGTACGTCTTTACTACAAAATGTACAATAATTAATATATTTTTATGTGATTGGTTCATGTGAATGTGAAAAAAGAAAATACGACAAGTCATATATAAGATATAGAAAAAATTAATTAGAAATCTTTGAGAGATTTTTATTATAACATGATTTAACTGTAACAGAAAATAATATTTATATATTATAATAAATTACAACTCTATCAAAAATTAAAAAATAAATCAAATATTTATTTAAAACTCCTAATTAATTTGTCCTAAAATATATTATCTTCTCCATTGTTTGTTTTTCTTGAAGCGTTCCTTTCGGTGTCCATGGTCATACTTTGCGTTGTTCTCGCCAACATCTGTCTACCTCTTAATCTTATATATTAACTCGTCATGCAGGAGTTGTCTTGCCAGTTAAAAGGTTTTGTCGTGAGGAACACCAGGAAAGATGCACAATGAGGTTGCGCAGTGTTACCAATCTGTTGATTGGTGCTAGCCACTGCGCGACAGAAAAATGGCAATTGATGAAGGAACTAAGTTCATATATATGCTGTTTAATATATTGCAAAAATATACCTAGAAAGTTGACCTAGCGATATCCACTACCACATAAACGTTTGGTCCAGTTCTTTTTTCTCTAAGGAAAATATTATTCAATTGAAACAGTCATTAATTAATGAGACAGAATTTCAGTGATCTAGATTCACTGGTGACCCTGACTTAATTATTTCCTTCTTTTTCCACGTGGCATTGATATTTCATTAATTAGTTTAAGAGAAAAATTTAGTACACTTGAATTTTATACTTTTTTTCATTGACAAATAAAAAAAAAGACACAATACACTCATCTAATAAAAAATAAGAAATGTAAATGCAAATTTTAAGTGCACTAAAATTTTCTCTTAGCTCAAACACTAATAGAGCAGAAGCATATACAGTTGATATAGAAGCGACATTAAAGCTTTAAATAATAAGTCTCCTATCCACAGCTTGAAACTTATCTCCTATTTACATGAAGTTAATCATCCTATTCTGCCAGTTTGCTTTCATATATATAGAAAACGATTAGATGCATGGCACTATGTACACTAATGCAGATACCCAGTTAAAAAGAGATCTGTTAATTTTTTTAAGATATATCTGGAGTTGAAATCAATCGAAGCTAGTTAAAGAAAAAGGGAAGAACGAGAATCCTGCCTAGCTAGTTAAGGATATAAAATTATGGAATATTTTTAACATGATCTCAGGCACTGGAAGTGGGTGCCACCATTCCCTGTCTTCATACTGCAGTTTGTTCCCTCTTAATTTGGAGATTACTAGAAACGATATATTAATGTTCAAGGATTTGACAAAAGCAAATGCCGTTTATATGTGCATCTCTTCCAACAGATCATAGTTCCACTCCACTTGAAATACTAAAGTTCGCTAGTCCACATTGATGATAAGAAACGCTGGTGGTGTGGTGTTAAAGAATGGCCCCTCTTTTTTCTAGACGATGGAAAAGGGTTTGGCCAAGCACAGAGCTGGTACATACTGCAGTAATTGACTCCATTGCTTGGACCAACACTATTTCCCACGGAGAGATTTGTATACCTTCCTATGGAGTCTAGAATTATTAATTATTAGCTTATAAGGGCAAGGCAACCAATCCCTTTTGCGAGAGTGAACATGGTTACAGGGATGAGGCAATTAGTAGAGATTTATGAATTAAGAACGTCAAAACATGGTGGACTGTGTTAAAAAGTTTGGTCAAGGGGTTTTCTTCTTCCTCTGATAACAAGAAAAGAGGAGTAAGGCTAGCCTTGTGCCAATTTTCTAACCATTGTTTCAGCATTTAACACAGCAATGACTCAGTCAATTCCGGCTGAATGACGGCGGGACAATGTTCTTGTAGCATATTTTAAGTACTTGTGGCCTCATTTGACTGATCATAGCTTCCATCAGACAAAGAGATCATGTAATGAAGGGCCACTTACAAAAATACTCTTCTTACAAGTTTATTTGCGGGATTGTCTTTTTTTTTTAATCTCCTTACATTGACAATTAATGTCAAGGGTGCTTTTATGATTATCATTTTTACTATAAGTTCATAGTATCCATTTTCACCCATAATATTAATTTTTGGAAACGAAAAGAATCGAATATTAATAAATGATAATGGCAAGCACATCTTTACTGGTACTTACTGTAACAAGGTTATTCTAAATAATATGAGCATACTTTGCAACTTGATTTTTCCCCCTTGCCTACTTTGGGTCCTCTTACGTACGAACAGTCATGATTGTTGGGAGGAAGAGTTTAAATTTTATTGTGATTTAAGATTCGATTTTAGATCTTGCAGTTTTTGAAACCCTACCCGCATTGTGATATATAATTTTGTTAATAGAAGAATATATATATATCCAGTGTGGTTTTTGGAGAAAGAGCCCCCTAGATCTTCCTTCTGCTCTTTGTATATACTAGTAAAATTTGTACTTTTCTTAACAATTATGAGATTCTTTTGCCGACTGGTAAAAACGGGCAGAGATTCCCACAAGAAATGCTTACTTAATTTGTGATCTGCAACCCTTCCCATTTGCTTATTCCACCAGCTAATCCAATATAGAACCCCATCTAGGAATAACCAACATTGGAGAGAATTATATTTCTGCCTCAAAAAGCGGCCAAAGGAAGGGTTCCCACCAGCTTATATTTGGCATCATCTTAAGCATCTAGCCTGCAGCTGATGCGGTCATCAAAGTGGAATCTACTGAACATGCTGATCCCATGCTGTACCCAAAAGCTCATGAGGTGTAGATCCCAAGTGCTCACACATCTGCACTGAACTTGATACTTACAACCTCAGACATTCTCTGGAAGCCACTGCACCTCAATAGATTCAAACCTCGGCCAAATCTATGCTAACCCTTCGGAAAATGAGGAACAACTGGATCTTCAACAGGACTTGTAATCCATCCCGTCCAAGCTAGTATAGCTGCTGCCTGCTCATACACCAAATTCTCCCAGATCAAGAGAAAGGAAAATCTACCTGCAGACTGGACATAGCGAGGTTCTCCAACATCCGGCCATCCCCACTGCCATCGGGACTTCAAGTTGCCTGTGACAGATCAGATCTCGGCAAGCGTCCATGCATATGATGATAGCATATGAATTCGGGACATCCTTGCAGGTGATCTAAAGTTGCCTCTTGTGCTTGCTGACTCTTGCAACAGGATCGATGTAATAGGAGTATATAGGAGTATCTGGAGGTCTTTTAGCCCTATTTTAACTGGTTTTTGTATTACCCATCCAACCAAAAGGAAAAATGAAAAGGGTAAGCTTCGTGAAATCTGAATACCCAACAGGAACTATCTTTTGAACCACTGGAACTTGAGCTCTGACTCTTGGAACTTGTTGCAGATCAAAGACTAAATGATCTACTAAGAATAGTCCCAGATTGATATATGCACATTGTTAGTCTTAGGTGGACAACAAGTCAATCTGATATTGTATCGTTTTGTTCAGTTATTAATAAAATGACTTTTATTTATTATTTTACTATGTTGGTATTATAATAAAGTCCATGAACATGTGCAATAGTGAGTAGACTATGATGTGTGATCATACTAATGAGACTGCTCACTTAATAAACACATATTCTAAATGTTCTTATTCGGTGGATACCTGAGAATGACATCAAATATCCGAATAGAATAGTATTGTTTACTCCTGCTCATGTGATGAGGATGACTGATCTCATAGTCATATGTGTGGAGACACTAAGGAGAAACAATATGTGCTCTTTAGAGAAAGAGTTCACTGAACTGATCCGATAGAATCACTGGATGGAATTGTACCTAACTGTCAACTAGAAAGATTCGACTGTCACAGTTGTGTAGATGGTCTTTATACCTAAGACACCAAAGACACCTTGTTGGTGGACTTCTGTGTTTTGAGC
This sequence comes from Colocasia esculenta, assembly GCA_014218235.1. Classification (NCBI taxonomy): domain Eukaryota; kingdom Viridiplantae; phylum Streptophyta; class Magnoliopsida; order Alismatales; family Araceae; genus Colocasia; species Colocasia esculenta. Next base: position 143,815,989 of record CM024756.1, on the reverse strand, counting down.
TTGGCCTAAGAATCTCTATCCAAAAGATTCTAAATAGTCAATGTTCGGACACAGCGGAAGACCTTCGAAGGGGATTGAGTGGTCAACAAGGGATCATTTGTCCTCGGTACACAGAGGGAGAATACTCAAGGGAACAATGTAATGGAGTCCCTGGCCAGGGCAGACAAAATATCAAAAAGGGAGTTTTTGATATTAATCTAAAGCATCGAATTCCAATGGAACAATAAGTTAGGATTTGACAGTATACCATATCCTAAGTTGTTCCAAGAGTATTGTGCAAAAGAGAGATTATATCTACATGGTAACTGATGACGGAAAGGTTCCTTGTGAGGGTTGCAAAACCCCAATACCTTCCGGTTCACGTGGTGTTGCTTGGCACCCAACGTGTTCAGAGGTCCAGCTGAGTCGACTAGATAAAGTTGATTCAGATTATTAATTAGATAATATGAGATATTAACTAATTAATCAAGTTAGTAAGTGTTACTAATTTATTGGGCCATTAATTGGATTGGTACTTGGGCCTAGAGGGTCACACGCAATGGGTTTTCAGGCGACGGTCTAATTTATTAAGATCAGGGTTTTTTATGAAAAACTGTAATCTTTATATAATGATGTGATGGGACAACCCTGGCCAAGCATCAGGGTTTTCTCTTGGCTGCCCCCCTTTCTCCCCCTCTCTCTCCCTCTCTCTTGCGTCACATGTCGCGAAGATCGGCACGGATCCAAGCTCAGTCTTCGAGCGTTGCGGAACCCGAGGGAGCGAGCGTGGTCAGTCGCGAGGGAGCGGGCATGGATCGTCGCGAGGAAGACCACGTGGACACCGCTGGAGGCCGGACGGTTGAACGGCTTGTGGCGTCACCTCCACGGAATCGTACGAAAGCGGATCCGATTCCGCGCAAGGTGATTTTGACTATCCGATAGTCAGGTTTGCGAATCCCAAAACGGATCGAGATCAAATTTTAAATCTCATTTTCTGCTGTGTTTTCTTGATCTCGGGTCGCTGTAGATCCTCACAGTGGTATCAGAGACAGGTTCCACTGCGATCTACATCCGTTTTGGAATCTAAGATCTTTTTTTTTGTTTTATTCCATGCAAAATCGGCCATGCTTAGAGCGCCGGAAGCCCCCCCCCCCCAAATTTTCCCAATTTTTCGGACTGGTTTCTGCGGCCATTTGATGGCTGGAAAAAAGGGCTGGGGGCGGGGACGCCACCGCAGGCGCCGCACCGCCGCCTGCGCGGCGGTGGCCCCCTTCGGGGTGGGCCTTCCCCCCGGGGAAGGGGCTGCCCTGCGCACCCGCGGCTAGGGCGGCGGCCGCAGCAAGGCCCCACGGCCCCAACACGGGCCGCGCCTGCGAGCCAGGCCAGGCCGCCAGGCGGACCGGGTCCGCCTGGGCCGGGGGGCCCTTTGCAGGCCGTGGGCCTGCTGGCTGAGCCAGGCGCTCCAGCAGGGTCCCTTTTTTTTAATTAAAATTATGGGAGTTAAATATTTCTGAAAATAAGAATTTAAATGTTAAAATTATTTATTTTAGAAATTATTTTGCATGGAATAATCCTTCATTAAATGATTTTAGATTGTATGTGCATGCTTTTGATGTTACAGTTTAGTAATGGACATTAAAGCATGTTAAAAGGTTAATTTTTCGAAATGATCGAATACCCATTTTTGGTTGAACCTAGATTTCTGAAACCAATATATATATTTTTTCAAAACTTTTACTTAGCCATGTGATGTGCACTTCCATGTGTGGAATGAGTAAAAGTTTATAAGGTCATGGATATTTGCTTTTTCTTATCATGGGACGAAGTGATTGATTTTAATTTATTTGTGAATGTGGGATTTGTAAATTAATGATTAATTTGAGGTCTGCGAACCTCCTCTCTCTCTCACATTCCAATGTATTTCTATCTCCCTCTCATGATGTACTCGCCATAAGGCTTCTCCTTATACAAAATGTACATGCAATTTTATTTGATGTAATTTTGTTTGTGAGGATAATTGATGGCGAGGATGATCCGCTACTGCAAAAAGAGATGGCGTTGGAAGAAGTTCTCTAATGCTTATATGTTTGCAGGTTTACCAATATATGTGTTATATTGGTAGTGTAGCGGTAGTTTGACTGTTATGGCTCCAGTCAAACTTAAGCAATATCCATGACCACTTTTATTTGTATGGGATGCAAATTCTTTTAAGATATCCTAGATTATAGTATTATGTAATATTATGGAATATTCATATATGCTACCATCTAGGATGAGACCAAGATAAAATATTTCAAAATCCTCTTTCAAAATTCCAAGCCGTAGCGCATATATTTTGATATTGTTGCGTGGTCCTCCATCGTTATAGTTTAATGACTTAAATTACATTTGGGTGGGTTTGTTGTGTTATCCACAAGGCACACTTAATTGTGAAATAAGTATTAAACTATTGCATATGGATGCATGAAAACGAGGTAGAGGCACGGTGTAGTTTTGTTGTGCTATCAACAAGGGCTACATCATAATCTATCTGCGTTAAGTAACGATGGTAATGCTTAGACTGCACTTTATGGCTTGTTGTGCTATCCACAAGGCCATTAAAATGCAGGGACCGAATTATGATCAGATATTCCAAAGGGTTGCAAGTCCTATGAGATGGGTGCTCTTTGTTCATGTCATGACTTGTTGTGCTATACACAAAGTCATGATATGAGTCATTGAGATTCTGATCCCCACTAGGAGATTGTCGGCATCTTCCGTTATGCATATTTGAGGGATGTGCAGTTCGTCGAAAAAAAATAGTGGGAGTTTTAAACTAGATTAAAGACCATATCTTGTTTTAAATAATAACTGAACATCTGCTAATTATATTTCTTTTATCTCCTATAGGCTAAAATGTCGTCAGGAAATCCGTTACGTGGCATATTGGATGCCAACCGTTTGACAGGCCCAAACTACACCGATTGGCTCAGAAACCTGAAGATTGTCCTCAGGTCTGAGCAAATCGCCTATGTCCTGAATAGTGAGGCCCCTGCTGAGCCGGCATCAGATGCCCCTAAAGGAGAGGTGCTTGAGTATGAGAAGTGGAAGCAGGATTCCACCATGACACATTGTTTCATGCTTGCCTCAATGAGCAATGAGTTGCAGAGGCAGCATGAAGACATGGATGCCAAAGCCATTTTGCTCCATTTGAAGGAGCTATTTGCTGAGCAGAGCAGAACTGAAAGATATGAGATATCTAAAAGTCTGTTCAGAGCAAGGATGGCTGAGGGATCTTCAGTACAGACACATGTATTGAAGATGATAGAGTGGATTGAGAGGTTAGTTGTGCTTGGGATTGAACTCCCTAAGGAAATGAGCACAGACCTCATCTTGCAATCACTTCCAGACTCATACTCTCAGTTCATTGTTAACTTTAACATGAACAAGATTCAGGTCACATTAGCCGAGTTGCTTAACATGCTTAAGACTACTGAGGGAAACCTTTAGAAAGAAAAACCTCAAGTCCTTTTAGTTGGTAAGACCAATAGGAAGATGATGAGGCAGTTCAATCCTTTAAGAAAGGAAATCAAAAGAAGCATGTTAAGACAAACCCAGCTCAGAAGAAAAAGAAGGACACAGGAGATGAAAAGGGCGAGTGCTTCTATTGTCACCAGAAAGGTCACTGGAAGAGGAATTGCAAACAATACCTCAAGGACAAAGCTCAGGGCACTGTGAAGCAAGGTGAAGCTTCATGTATCTATATGATAGAATTACACTTGTCAGTTAGAGATTCTACATCATGGGTATTAGATACTGGATGTGCTTCTCATATTTGCAATAATGTGCAGGTGCTGACAAGTAGAAGAAAGCTGACCAAGAATGAGGTGGAGCTAAGGCTAGGAAATGGCGCAAAGGTTGCGGAAACTCTGTGGGGACAGTGAACCTTAAGCTCCCATCTGGAGATGTTCTATCTTTAGAAGACTGTTATTATGTTCCTAGCATAATAAAGAACATCATTTCTGTTTCATGTTTAGACAGAGTTGGATATACGTTGACAATTAAGAACAAATGTTGTTCATTTATCTCAGTAATAATTTGATTGCTACTGCGAATATGGTCAATGGTTTATATCTTTTGGATGTTTCTTATCATGATCTCCATCTTGATGTGGCTCTTAAGAAGAGCAAGAACAGTGTAAATCAATCCTACTTGTGGCATTGTAGGCTTGGACATATTGGTGAAGCTAGACTCCAAAAGTTGCATAATAATGGGTATTGATTATTGATTATAAATGCAACTTGTGAGTCTTGCCTCATGGGTAAAATGTTAAATCTCCATTTACTGGACATGGAGAACGTGCCAAAGAGTTATTAGGGCTTATACATTCAGACGTATGTGGCCCAATGTCTACCCAGGCCAAGGGTGGCTTCTCATACTTCATTACATTCATTGATGACTTCTCTAGATTCGGATATGTGTACTTAATGAAGTACAAATCAGAAGCTTTTGAGAAGTTCAAAGAATTTAAAAATGAAGTAGAGAAGCAAACTGGAAAGAGTATTAAGACTCTTGATCAGATCGAGGAGGAGAATACTTAAGTACAGAATTCACACAGTTCATGAAGGATAATGGTATCCTATCTCAGCTTACCCCTCCTTATACACCACAGATGAATGGGGTGTCAAAAAGGAGAAATCGCACTTTGTTGGACATGGTACGATCAATGATGAGCTTTTCAGAATTACCAGTCTCTCTCTGGGGATATGCACTTGAGACAACTGCTTACTTGTTGAACAAGTTGCCTAGTAAGTCTGTGTCCTCTACACCATATGAGATATGGAAGGGTAGAAAACCAGATTTTAAACATGTTAAAGTCTGGGGTTGTCCAGCCCATGTAAAGAGGCACGATCCAGACAAACTAGAATCAAGGACACGTAAGTGTAGATTTGTTGGATATCCAAAGGAGACATTTGGATATTACTTTTACTGTCCTGAGGAACAAAAAGTGATTGTTGCCAGGAGAGCTATTTTTCTGGAGGAGGAATATCTTCTCCAAGAAGATAGTGGGAGTAAAGTAGTACTGGAAGAGGTTCCACATCCACAAGTCAACACTGCCTCTGAGAGTGAGGTGTTGGTTCGTGATCCTATTGATATACACACTAATGAACCACGCAAGTCAGGTAGAGTGACTAAGTTACCAGCACGATATGTGGGACATATTGATGGAGGTGACTCGAAAGTACCCTACCATGAGGATGATGATCCTATGACTTACCTGGAGGCCATTGAAGGCCCAGAAGCTGAGAAATGGCAGGAGGCTATGAACTCTGAGATACAGTCCATGTACACTAACCAAGTTTGGAACTTAGTTGATGTACCTGAGGGTATTGTACCCATAGGGTGCAAGTGGATCTTTAAGAGAAAGATCGGTGCTGATGGACAAATTGATACATACAAGGCAAGACTAGTGGCAAAAGGTTATCGTCAAAGACAAGGAGTTGACTATGACGAAACTTTTTCTCCAGTTGCCATGGTAAAATCAATTAGAGTTCTTCTTGCTATAGCTGCACACTATGATTATGAAATTTGGCAAATGGATGTGAAAACCGCCTTCCTTAATGGGAACCTTGAGGAAGAGGTGTATATGATACAACCAGAGGGTTACACATCTAAGGTTCCAGACAAAGTGTGCAAGCTACAGAGATCCATATATGGACTAAAACAAGCCTCCAGGAGCTGGAACATAAGATTTGATGAGGCCATTAAATCTTATGACTTCATTAAGAATGAGGATGAACCATGTGTGTACAAGAAAACAGTGGGAGTGCTGTCACCTTTCTACTTCTTTACGTAGATGACATTCTACTCATTGGAATGATGTGGCAATGTTATCCTCTGTAAAGATCTGGCTGTCAAAGAACTTCTCCATGAAAGATTTGGGAGAAGCATCCTACGTGTTGGGAATACGGATCTATAGGGATAGATCAAAGAGGATGCTAGGTTTAACCCAATTATGTACATAGATACCATTGTCAAAAGGTTTGGCATGGAGAATTCCAAAAGAGGACTCATACCTGTGAGACATGGAATTCATCTCTCTAATGAACAGTCTCCTAAGACTCCTGAAGAGAGGGCAGTCATGGATAGAGTTCCTTATGCTTCTGCCATAGGATCTATCATGTATGCCATGCTATGTACAAGACCTAATGTAGCCTATGCTCAAAGTGTTTCGAGCAGGTTTCAGGCTAATCCAGGTCAGGAGCACTGGAAGGCTGTGAAGTGTATCCTAAGATACTTGAGAAGGACTAAGGATACATTTCTGGTTTATGGAGGGTGAATTGAAACTCCGAGGCTTCACAGACTCGAGTTTTCAGTCAGATCCAGATGATAGCAAGTCTACATCTGGATTTATTTTTACCCTAAACAGAGGTGCAGTTTGCTGGAAAAGTTCTAAGCAAGAAACAACTGCAGATTCGACGACTGAAGCTGAGTACATTGCTGCAGCTGAAGCCGCCAAGGAAGCAGTGTGGTTGAAGAAATTCATCACCGATCTTGTGTCGTTCCTTCTATTTCAGATCCCATCCCACTGTTGTGTGACAACAATGGGGCTATTACACAAGCTAAAGAGCCGCGGTCTCATCAGAAGTCTAAGCACATTCTGAGGCGCTTTCATCTGATTAGAGAAATAATTGCCAGAGGAGATGTTGTGGTGGAAAAGTTCCATAACTGACAATGTAGCAGATCCACTGACAAAGCCTTTACCTCAAATATGTTTGAGCGTCACCTGACAGCTATGGGATTAGTGCATAAAGGTGATTGGCTTTAGTCCAAGTGGGAGATTGTTAGTCTTAGGTGGACAACAAGCCAATCTGATATTGTATCATTTTGTTCAGTTATTAATAAAATGACTTTTGTTTATTATTTTACTATTGGTATTATAATAAAGTCCATGAACATGTGCAATAGTGAGTAGACTATGATGTGTGATCATACTAATGAGACTGCTCACTTAATAAACACATATTCTAAATGTTCCTATTCGGTGGATACCTGAAAGGATATCAGATATCCGGATAGAATAGTATTGTTTACTCCTGCTCATGTGATGAGGATGACTGATCTCATAGTCATATGTGTGGAGACACTAAGGAGAAACAATAGGTGCTCTTTAGAGAAAGAGTTCACTGAACTGATCCGATAGAATCACTGGATGGAATTGTACCTAACTGTCAACCAGAAAGATTCGATTGTCACAGTTGTGTAGATGGTCTTTAGACCTGAGACACCAAAGACACCTTGTTGGTGGACTTCTGTGTTTTGAGCTTGGCCTAAGAATCTCTATCCAAGAGATTCTAAATAGTCAATGTTCGGACACAGCGGAAGACCTTCGAAGGGGATTGAGTGGTCAACAAGGGATCATTTGTCCTCGGTACACAGAGGGAGAATACTCAAGGGAACGATGTATGGAATCCCTGGCCAGGGCAGACAAAAATCAAAAAGGGAGTTTTTGATATTAATCTAAAGCATCGAATTCCAATGGAACATAAGTTAGGATTTGACAGTATACCATATCCTAAGTTGTTCCAAGAGTATTGTGCAAATGAGAGATATATCTACACGGTAACTGATGACGGAAAGGTTCCTTGTGAGGGTTGCAGAACCCCAATACCTTCCGGATTCACGTGGTGTTGCTTGGCACCCAACGTGTTCGGAGTCCAGCTGAGTCGACTAGATAAAGTTGATTCGGATTATTAATTAGATAATATGAGATATTAACTAATTAATCAAGTTAGTAAGTGTACTAATTTATTGGGCCATTAACTGGATTGGTACTTGGGCTAGAGTCACACACAATAGGTGTTCAGGCGACGGTCTAATTATATAAGATCAGTGGTTTTTATGAAAAACTGTAATCTTTATATAATGATGTGATGGGACAACCCTGGCCAAGTATCAGGGTTTTCTCTTGGCCGCCCCCCTCTCTCCCCCTCTCTCTCCCTCTCTCTTGCGTCACATGTCGCGGAGATCGGCATAGATCCAAGCTCAGTCTTCGAGCGTTGCGGAACCCGAGGGAGCGAGCGTGGTCAGTCGCGAGGGAGCGGGCGTGGATCGTCGCGAGGAAGACCGCGTGGACACCGCTGGAGGCCGGACGGTTGAGCGGCTTGTGGCGTCACCTCCACGGAATCCTACGAACGCAGATCCGATTCCGCGCAAGGTGATTTCGACTATCCGATAATCAGGTTGCGAATCCCAAAACAGATCGAGATCAAATTTTAAATCTCATTTTCCACTGCGTTTTCTTGATCTCGGGTCGCTGTAGGTCCTCACACACACCCTCATAGTACATTATATTTTATCATATTTGTCATTTAGTTAACTTAATTTTAAATGGATGAAGACTAATTAGAAAAAGACTAATTTACCCTTATTTATTTTTTTGCATAATTAAAAAGAAAATGTCCATATCTCTGAAATATGCTTTGTTCTCTTATTATTATTATTATTTAGTTGTAGTCCAATGACTTACGTCATTGGGTGAAATCAACTTGTCCTGAATTCGAAACCTAGGACCCCCCCCCTCCGGACCCATGCCCCTCTTTAAACCATCCAAGAGAAAATCTTCAAAATGTACAAAACGCAGCCTCCGCAGAAATTGAACTCTTGCCACCGAATGTGTAGCGGCGTGCCCCACCGTTTGGATACCTTCGCGCACACTTTGTTCCCTAATCCTTTTATAGTACTGTACTTTACACGTATAACAGAATATTCAAATAACTTCGACAATGTGCAGCCTAAAGAGTTTCGAACAGTATTCATTAACACAGAGGTATTCATAATAACATACTTAAAGGACATACGCACATAAAATAAAATACTCAAGATTATAGGGGAATAATCTTTTCCGGATCGATATCGGAAAATTTTACCATTGATCATGTGAAAAATGAGAAATATCTTTAAATCAAGGGATTCAACTTAGTGTAAACTTTACATATTTTATGGTTTACCCTCCCAAACTGCTATAGAGAGAAAGGTTTCTTCCCAAGGTCCATAGGGGTTTATCCGCACTGATAAAAATGTTGGTAGGAATATTTTGTATATAAATTTCTTATTTAAAATAAGCTCTTGATATTAATTATGTCCATACAATATTTAACCATCTTGTTAAGATAATGATTATTTATCGGAGAAGGAAAACCCAAAAGCGATCTCTTCGGAAACTGTTACCCCTTCCCATCATCAAACAGAGCGTTCTCACGAGCACGAGCTTAATTTGGCATGGAAAATGGTTTAGTAACACCATTTGATAATATATTAAAATAACACACCAATCAAAATATACTACAACCTCATCATTTACGAAGTATTTTTAATTTTTTTATTTCAGTTGCTGATGTGGTATAATTTTAATGGTGATGTTCCCGAATGATATTACCAAATGGTTACAAAACTGTTTCTCATTTGGCAGCAGCCAATTCCAACCTCTTTATTGATTTGAGAAGAAAAAGAACAGAAACGTTTTCCAAAGCTCTCTTCCCACCTAATCGTGCAGGTGAGAGAGAAGAAGGGCAAGTGAGAACGGCAAAGTGAGAGGAAGCCATGTCCGAGGCGTATCACCCTCCCCTTCCTCCAAGTTTTAAACGCCCTCAACTATCTCCTTCCTAATTGGCCTTCACGGCCCTGCATTAGCTAGCTGCTCCATCGCACTCGATCGCCGTCAATGGTCGGGCCACGGCCGGAGGTATACGTGGAGGCTTCTCTCCTTCACGTCGGCCACTACGAGCGGGGCGACTGCTGCAGCTCCTGCTGTCACACCCTGGGGGATCTGTACAGCCTAGGGCTATTACTCCTTGTGTATCATCTTCTTCACAAGTAAATCGACCCCTCGTCCGTCGTCATCCATCTTATTACTACTCTTTGCTTCATCAACAATGGGTTCTAGATGGCTATAGCTAGATCTTCTGAAGAGATGATATATATGGAGGTTGATCATGTTGCTGCTAATTACCTGATCTCTTTCTTTCTTTCTTCATATATAGTTTGAAGCACTGCTGCTGCAGCTGGCTGCTCGACATCTTGTGCTGTGGCTGCTGCCTTCCATTTGGTCGTGGGTCACCGGGCTCGCCGCCGGCACCGCCAATTTGAGTAGAGTGGTGTTTTGCTTCGCTTTGAAATGATGTAACCTTTCGTTTTTTTTTCAATTTTAGAATCACTGGGTTTTTTTATAAACATGTTTAATTTCTCCTATACTAACACCAATCATGGTTTAAGATTTGAGTCTAAAGACATCGCCATGGAAACTTACCTTTACGTGAAGATTTACCGAGTTGATATTAAGAACATGTATTCTCTTTTTTTACATGTTTTGTACTAATTAAAAGAGAAAATGCATAATTTTTTTTTACTGAAATAAACGTACAAATGCACTTCAAGCGTAACTTCTACATATATGCTGGAGCATTTTATTTCTGAACCTTTTTGATCTCTCCCATCAACATGTTCTGGCTCCGACCCTTTTCATAGAGCACCCTGGCCATGAGATGAAACAATTACAAATTGAGTACGTGTCTGTTTAATTAAAAAAAAACAATTTCAATGCGTCATCTTGTGTGATAATTAGATGACTTTTTGACAAGTAGTGGATTGATCTCACATTCAAAAGAAGAGAGAGAGAGAGAGGAGAGAGGAGAGAGAGAGGAGAGAGAGAGAGAGAGAGAGGAATGATTAAACAAAATATGTGTACGTAATGAAATGTGCCACTCTAATAAATTCCCTTTTTGCAAATTTGCAATATTTATAAGAAAAATGAGAGCAAAGGATCTCATATTTGCTCTCTTTCTTCGTGTATTCTTCTGATCAGGAAGATCCCATCAACTGAAGTCGTATATGTTTATATTCGACAAAGAAAGTCATGTGCCACTGTCCATCGCTTATGCCATGCCAGTGAATGGACCGAGGATAGAAAGCATATCCAAGGAGGACCAAAACATTATATATTTTATTTTTAAATAATATTCCTTTATTTTTTTATTTATATTTGAAAAAATTATTAATGCACACCAATCTTTTGACATATTACCTTTTTATTGGTCCAATTAAGTAGTAGGACAGTAACTGAAATCTCCATTTATAGGCACAGGTCTTTCTTTCTTAATAAGAGTAATATGTGTTAAGCGCTTGCTTACTGTAAGACATAAAATAGGCATCAATAAAGTAAGAGACACCACAAGTTTTTATTTGAAAAATAAATAAAAATGTCATTATGACATGTCTCATATTTTATCACCCTATATAAAATATCAGTCAGCTAAAATAAAGTAAATTAATATGCACTTACAATACACCTAAATATAAGATAGATACTATTACATTTTTGACTTGGTACAATGTACTCATAATCAAGAGAGACCCAAAGTATACTGAAAATATATTATGAAAGTGTAATAAAATGTCTCTACTCTATATATATATTTGGACCATATTAATAAAAAAATCATTTTGGGCAAAAAATGTGCAATTGTTAAGGAGGGCCTGCCTTCTGCGAACTTTATACTGGGAAGGATAGGTGGATTTTTTTTTTAAGGTTTTGGATGTACCATTCACTCTCTTTCATATTATGCATGGTTCATGTGTGACGATACCCCCTATGTGCCATGGATCTAGAGCGGTGAGGATAGTGGCAAAGCGGAATCAGAAATAGGGGTGTTCACGGTTCAGTTCAATTTGTACATTTTTTTTCAGAAAATCGAACCAAACCGAATTTAAGGTCAAACCGAACCAGAACGGAACTAAAAAAAAAACAGAAAAAAAATGTGTAAAACGGAACTAGAAAAAAAAGAAAAAAAATGTGTAAAGAGGAGGTTGATACCAGACGCCTCCAACCACTACACCACTGTTGTTTATAATATAATATATATTTATATTATATATACATATATTCGATTCATTTCGATTCTCCAACTCTAAATCAATTGAACTGGGCTGCTCTCCAAACCGAATCGAACCGGTCGATTTGGTTCGATTTTTCGATTTGGACCGATTTTAAACACCCCTAACTGGAGATAGCGGATGATAACATGGCCTCATACCCAATGGTCTCACGCTAAACGGCCTCATATCAACCTTTCTCATAAAAGATCGCGCTTCTCACGTAAGAGAAAGAGAGGGAAAAAAATACAAGCTTCATTCCATTTCTACCATCATATTTATTCTCTTCAAAAGACTCCTCTTTTTATAGAGGGTAAGTTAAAAGACAAAAGATTATTTTACTATTTCATCATTTAAAATCATACCTACTAACTAATAATTACTGGGTCTTTAATATCAAAATGGGTCCAAAGTCTCTTTAGCAGGTTTATAACAGGCTACTCACTTTACATAATATAAAGACATAAAATGACGAGTGAAATATAGCCCAATATGATAACGTCCATATGATTGCGATACTGCAAGTCTCCACGCCAAAAAAATTTTGTGATTAATTGCCCAAAAAAAAAATCTTTAAAATTATTTGACAACGATACACATATAAGATCAGTGCCGGATCCACCATGTATTTAGTAAGATTTTAAGATCTCACTGAATTGCAAAACATACATTATAAGAATAACTTTTCACCATAAATAATTTTATTAAATTTATATAGGTGCACTATAAGACCCATTAAAATAAAATTCTACATCCACCACTGAATAAGATGTCATCTTATCTCCACGGTGGCCTTAAGACCCATTAAAATAAAATCTACATCCACCACTGAATAAGATGTCATCTTATCTCCACGGTGGCCAAATATGCTCCACTAGTTGTTGGCTGCATGCATGGCCCAACTGCTTTGGATATTTATAAAGGGAACGCACTGTAAGAACTAAGGATGAACAAAGTTATAATGGGTGCTTGCCAGTGTGTGTTGAATGAAATTAATGCTTGGACAGGACTGAGTTGTGATGCCCAAATTATAAAAAAATTGCATCTTTACAAAAATAATTGCAGTAAATTCAGTCAAGAAAATTTGTTTGTCCCAGCTTTCACAAATTAAGCATCTTATATGAACAGCTGCGTCACAATTGGATACCAATATTCTTGCTTGACCAAGGATGGTCACTCCCAACAGAGACCATCTAACATGATCAATACAGCTGGTGTGAGCTGGAATTATTCCTTTTTCACTTTTCTTATCCTTCTAGACATATTTGGCCAGACATTCTTAATGGAGAATTACCATAGAACTAAGAGGAAGATATATACTCCCAATCGCATCACAAAAAGAAAAAGAAAAAGGAAAACCATCTAATGGGTACTACTAATGTGAATCAAAATCTTTTTCAGTTTTCTTTCCTTTCAAAATATTTAACAAATAATATATAAATATATTACTTTTCTTATCCCTTAATTGGTCTCATTACTCTCACCCCATTAGAGCTGGATAAGCCTCCGACTAAAATACAAAGAAATGGGCCGAACCCATCAAGCCTGTGCCACCTCGTTGTCTCCTCCAAAACTCTCTCTCTTCTCTCTCTCTCTCTCTCTCTCTCCCTCTGTATGCGTTTTTTGTTGTTTGGTAGGCCGTCGCGTTCAGATAGTCTCTCCAAGTTCTCCGACGGGGCTTCGCCAAAACGGAAGAGCTCTGTTGGAGAACCGCATCACTGGTGAAGAGCGTGGAAGCACACACGCACACAAGCAGACACAGACACAGACACACACAGAAGAGCACTGAGAAACATGGCATTCTCTTCTGCAAGTCGTCATCCCGCGCTCCTCCTCCTCGTTTTCACCTTCTGCCTCGCCGTTTCTTACGGGTTCCAAAACGCACCCACGTTCCAGATAGCGACCATTAGAGGTATTATCTTAAAAAAAAAACGCTTATTTTCTCTTCTTCTTTGTTCTTTCTGGTTTCGTCTCTCCATGGCTTCTGTGGTGCGAAGCAAAACCCTGTTTCTGGATGCGTTAGAGTGTGCTTTGCCGGTTGTGGGCACGGTGTCGCAGAAAGGGGATGCCTTGGTGGTATGGTCTGAGAGCTCTGCATGGCTCACTAATTTCTTCTTTGTTTTACCATTTGTTTGTGCGAAGGCGCTTATGCGGAACAGGCGTTGGCGCGGCGGTCTGCTGCCGAAGACGTGGTCCCTTCGCCCAGCGTATCCCCACTGCCCAACACCTCGTCCTCCCTGGCCTCGGAGAGGACCCGCAGAAGAGACCCCCTCGACGACTACAAGCACTATACTGGCGGGTGGAATTTGAGCGACCAGCATTACTGGGCTGTAAGCTCCTGAAGATTTTCCTGCTTATTCTTCCATTTAACTATCCACTGAGGAGAAAGAGAGAGGGAACATGGGAGAGGAAATGAAATGAACCTTATTGTTCTTGTTTCCTGGCCTATTGTTGTCACGTAATTCCTTGTTGCTGTTATTTTCATTGTTGGGGCACTTGGTGTTCTGTTTTCTTACATGAATTCTATTTTTTCTTCTGATGGCAGTCTGTTGGGTTCACTTCTGCTACACTCTTCCTCATTGGAATCCTATGGTTTTTGGGGTTTGGCTTGGCTTTGATCATTATTGGCTTTTATTATTGTTGCTGCCGACGAAGGAATTTTTCATATTCTCGGAAGGCTTATGCACTATCTCTCGTTTTGCTCATTTTCTTCACATGTGCTGCAATGTAAATCCATACAGCTCAATTTTGGAGGTTTGTGTTTTAATCACTCGTAAAGGGTGGAAACATGCTTTCTTTGTGACATGCTTCTTGTTTGATGTGCTTTCTTCAGCATTGGATGTGTTGTCCTGTACACTGGTCAGGGGAAGTTTCACAGTTGCACTTCAGATACCTTGGATTATATTGTCGGACAAGCAAATTATACTGTGGAAAAGCTTTAGAACTTCTCAGATTATTGGCTGCTGCAAAGGCAATCAACGTGGATAAAATTTTCCTTTCTGAGGATGTGCGGAAAAACATTGATGCTATTGAAACCAAGCTCCACTCTTCTGCCAATGACCTTGGTTATCGAACAAAGGATAATTCGAGGAAGATTGCGGATGTGTTGGATTCTGTGTTAGATTTTGCCCAAATCCATTGTTGATTCCATCTGTAAAAGTTTCTTCTTAATTCCTATTAAATTTTCTATGCTATCTTCCTAGTAACTTATGTGTTGTTATGCTTGCAGGACACTGGATCTAATCATTATTGCAGCTGTGATGCTTCTTTTAGCATTCCTTGGATTCTGTGAGGATACATTTTCCTACAATTTTTTTTATGCAGAATACAGTTTCTGGTGCTTCTTTTGACGTTCTCTTCTTTCTGCAGTATTTTCAATCCTTGGGCTGCAATTTCTTGTGTACATGTGAGTAAGGAAACTTGTTCAAGTTGCTAGATGCCATTTTCGTGAGCATCTTCTCACGCCATACCTGTGTTGTAGCTCATGGTAACTTGCTTATTTAACTGCTGCAGCTTGGTCCTCGCTGGATGGGTTCTTGTAGCTGGCACCTTCATCTTGTGTGGTGTTTTTTCTCCTTTTTCACAAGTAAGTTTTCTGGAATTGGTTAACCCTGTTCCATTATTGGAGACCAACTTATCTATAGTTCAGAACAATACCTTATAGAAACCATTGTTTCATTTTATGATCTTTCTTGTACCAGATTCTAGTAGTGTCAGGAACAAATAATAATAGTCTTTCTCTTCTCATGACTTTTTAACCTCTTGTAGTTTAGAATCTAGGCTCCCTTAGGTTTTTTTTTTCTTTTGGAAAGAGCAGCAGGGTCAGCGACCGGTCGAGTGCACTCCCCCCAGTAGCATGGATGGAGAAGTCGGGTCGGGTGGCTAGGTCGGCCCCAGCCGACCCGAGTCTGGCCGGAGTCGGGCTAAGTCGTGCAGTGGACTTTGCAAACCTAGTCCCGTGGGTGGGTGGGTGTCCCCCCCCCAAGTCGGGTTGGCGATTTTGCCATCCTGCCCAGCAGGGGGGAATGGTCTCACCCCCCCCAGGAGATCAAACCTGCAGCTCCAAATTTATTCTTCGGAGCATACCCTGTATTGCAGTCTGATGATAGGATGGGAAGACCATCAAAAGGAAAAGGAAACTAGACAACTCTTAAATTAACATGGCCTTGGCTATCCCCAACCAGAGGGCCAAAACAAACTCGAGGCATACTAGTAGCAGAAAAATAAACTTCATTCCCATAATGATTGTGATGCGGGACAACACACGTGGACTACACTAACTGACGAACTACGACTTTCCAAAGACGCGATCAGCACTAAGCAACAAAGAATAGCAGATTCATACCAACTAAACAAGTAAGCGACAAGAAAATAATCACGTCCAAAGAAGTACGTAGCCCACAAAGTCGTCCCTCGTGGAGGGAAACGCGGGACCAAGGTAGCTAAGAAGCCACCAACAACTAGGGTAGTCGATCCACAGTCAAGGTCCAAACGGAGCCTCCGGGAAATAGGTTCTCGCACTCTCAAGCCGGCTGTGACGCACATTACGGGCTAGATGTCCTACCTCACAAGTCGGCGGCAAATATGAGCGTATACGAGAAAAGCAAGTAAAGGGCTAGAGTAGAGAGTGCGTACCTCCACGTCTGTGCGTGGGGAAGAACCCGACCGTCATGAATCCCGAGTACAAAATAAAAAAAATTAATATTACAAACTATGTGGCCCACTCCACGCAGGGAGGTAAAAGGCTGCAGATTAAAAGCTCGGGATTTGAGACAGGGCACACGCAAAGGGCGCTGATCGGCTGGCGAAGGGAGAACGCGGGCATTGGGGGCGGGCTGGCGCAGGCGCTGTGGCAAAGCGGCAGACTTGGGCGGGTGCGGGGCTGTGGCGGCGGCGCACGGGAGAGGGGCCACGGAGGCAGGGCAGCCGTGGCGCTCACGAGGGCGGCGGCTGGCTGACGCGGCGCTGGCGAGGCCTGGGCGGGTGCACGTGGGCAGTGCAGCGCGAAGAGGAGGCGCCGACATTGGCGCTGGCGCGAGTAGGGGAGGGACGGGGCGGACGTGGCTCTGGCGTGAGGCGGGAGGGGCTCGTGGAGGCGGGCTGGCGCGTGGCGTGGAGGGGGATCGCGGAGGCGGGCTGGCGCGCGGCGTGGAGGGGGCTCGCGGCGCTCGCGAGGGCAGTGGCTGGGGCGCTTTGGGGTGGCAGGGGGTGAGGTAGGGTGACGCTGGCGGCTGGTTGAGCCGGGTGCTGGGCTGTGGCAGTGGCGTGCGAGCAGGGGGAGGCGCGAGGAAGGGAGAACACGGTGGGGAGGCAGTGGCGACAGAAGAGAACCAGGGAAGGGCCTTCGCGGGAGGCTTCTTGCCCGACCCTCATAGACACTGCTCCGTCGCGGAGGGAAAGGCAGAGGCGCAGGCTCTCAACTCAATGCAAGAAAATCTGTTCTATTCCTCAAAATCGGGAGTTTACAACTATTTAAAGAAGTTTGGGCTAATCCCAAACTAATAAAACTAAACACCTAAATACCTACCATATTAAAACACGTCAAAGTAATCCTATCAGGACTGGAAAATATTAATTCGAAACAGAAAATAAGAGAAAATAGGAAAGATACTAAATGAACCCTAATTGGGCCATAACTACTGTCTATGGACTCCTGGATGAACTCTACACCATGGGCTCGTCGCCCAACCAGATCGACGCCTCTGTAGCGTGTTGTGCTCTCCGATGGCGATAAACCAGGTCCGGGTTGAAGCGGACCCGGGCTCTCGTGTCCTCACCAGATTGCAAGCATAATTCGCGAGTGCATCAGCAACCCGATTAGCTTCCCTAAAACATGAGTAATTCTGATATTGTATTTATTGATACTCAATTGATTCTCGCCACCATCTCCGGTACTCCAGCCAAACATCATCAAGAAAGTTCACCCTTCTGCCATCTCCAATAATCCATCTAGTATTCTTCTGCAATCTGCATAGCCTCATACGCCGCTGAAAACACATGCTTAGCAATGCCATGGGGTTTTGCTCGTTGAAAAGGTTCTCCCACATCAATGCGGAAGACGCCTAGCGTAGGCAGCCCAAAGAGCAGACCATGTAAAATATTCCAGATTTGCTTCACAGCAAGTGATAGCTGCACACTCCATATGCTTCGAACTCCCAGGCCACCTTCCCATATCGGACTTTGAATTTTCCTCTAGGAAACCCAGTGTTTTACGGTGATCCTCATTTATACCTCCCCAGAAAAGGTAGCACATAAGCGTTCAATATACTTGTTACCGTTTTGGAATAGATGCAGCGGCAGCAAGGTATACAGGATGGAATTAAGAACAGAGTTAATAAGAGTTAGTCTAAGGTTTGGCATGGCGAATCGAATTGGAGCGGATCAGGGGAAACCCGATTCGCAATTCACCTGATTAGGTCCGGTTCGCATGTGTGTGTGTATATATATATATAAAATACAATCATATATGTATATAATGAGTATATATTACATATATATGTATATTAAGCATATATGCATGGATATATGCTACATATGTATGACAGATATGAAATGTGCTCAATGATCACATGAGATTACATGAAACTCATACTTATTTACATTTCATATCATTTAAGTTATAACATTTACTTAAGATATTACATGTAAATAAAGAAGAACCCATAGTTGTCAAGGCGGACGCCTAGGCGAGCCTAGGCGTCGCTTAAGCGCTAAGGCGCAGGATGGCAAAATCGGCCGACTCCGCTCCGAGTCGGCCGACTCGAGCGGAATCGGCCCATGTCGACCCGACTTGGGGGGGGGGGGGAACACCCACCCACCCACGGGACTAGGTTTGCAAAATCCACTGCCCAACTCGGCACGACTCAGCCCGACTCCGGCCCGACTCGGGGTCGGGATCGGCTGGGGCCGACCCAGCCACCCGACCCGACTCTGCCATCCTTGCTAAGGCGCTTCCTTAGCCGCTTAAAAGCACCCTGCCTTTTTAAGAGTAAAAAAGGCGCCCCAAGGCGCCGCTAAAGCGGCCAAGGCGCACGTTCGTTAGGGGTCGATTTTCAGGTATCTGATCCGGCTCGTGGTAACCTTGCCGGGGGCTAAGTCCAGCCTGATTTCAGGAAACATCTTATTTACCTGAATATCATTTAAGTAAATGTTAGTATTTATAGTTTTATTACTTAAGATGTAAATAAGAAAGTACCCCCCATTTGAATCCAATAAAAATATCAAAAAAATCATATCTCTTATCAATAAAGTCAACTCTCTCATCCAAGAAGAAAATTGCCATTTTGGTGATTCCATCAAAATAATGTCTTTCTATCCCTTATAATTGGCGTAACTAAAAATTTTATAATTCAAATAAACCACATGGAATATAAAAAATTTAAAGTCCGGTGAAAATAGTCAAACGTACATGTGACTTCTCCAAGGGATCCACTCTCCTACTGACAACACTTAGTCTGCTTGAGACCTCTCAAGATTTGGTCAAACCTAAACTATCATCACTTAAACTCATGAGAATTGTCATTTTCTAGTTTCTTTTCAATTTTTAGACATATTGTGGGATTATGTAATGGACTCATTTAATTTTTACTTGTTTTAAGTGTGTTAAGATATTGCACTTCCTATTTTTATTTAACATATTTACATGTATGTGTATTTACTGTTTTGTTTTAAAAATTGGAAATTAGTTTTCTGATGATAGGATGATATTTGCACTTCTTGTTCTTATTTAGTGTGCTTATTTATTTGAAGATGTCAATTAAGATTTTTTATGACTTTATGATATACAATGTGAGTTTTTTACTTGTAATTTAAATTTTGTTGCTTTCATAGAATTTTGACCTTTTTGTTGTGACATTTTATTTTTTTGCAAGTTTTGTTTTTGTGATACATAGCTATTATCTATATTTTTCAATTTTATGTATTATTTTAATAATATATCTGCCATATTATGATATGTCATTGTCTTTATGTTTGTCATATTATGATATTTTTATTGAATTTTCATCATCATATATATTTTAGAGACATAAATATCATATAAGTGCTTAGGTGATCCGAGACCCCGACTACGCCTTAGTCGCCTTGACGCCTTGACAACTATGGAAGTATCCCCCATTTGAATCCGATAAAAATATCAAAAAAATCATATCTCTTACAATAAAAAGTCAACTCTCCCATCTAAGAAGAAAATCGCGATTTTGGTGATTCCATCAAAATAGTGACTTTCTAATCTCTCATAATTTGGCCTATCTAAAAATTTCATAATTTAAATAAATCCAATAGAACACTAAAAATCTAAAATCTAGTGAAAATAGTCAAACTTACATATGACTTCTGCTCACTAGGAGAAGTCATATACACGTTTGACTCTCTCCTCACTAGGAAAAGTTATATGTACATTTGACTTTTTTCACTAAATTTTAGATTTTCATGTTCTATTAGATTTATTTGAATTATGAAATATTTAGATAGACCAAATTATGAGAGATTGGAAAGTCGCTATTTTGATAGAATCACCAAAATCGTGATTTTTTTCTTAGATGAGAGAGTTGACTTTTTATTGGTAAGAGATATGATTTTTTTTTGATATTTTTATTGGATTTAAATGGGGGGTACTTTCTTATTTATATGTAATATCTTAAGTAAATGAAACAACATAAGGTATGAGTTCCATGTCATCCCATGTGAATCATTGAGCCCATTCTCATATCTGTCATACATATGTTAGATATATCCATGCATATATGCCTTACATATACATATATATGTAATATATACTCATTATATACATATATAATGTATATTATATATATATATATGTATATATATATATATATATATACACATGCGAATCGGATCGAATTAGGGCGAATCCGTTTCGCCCCGAATCGGCACTCCAGTAAACCATGTTGGCTACCTGCTTGTGAAAGAAGTCTAGTTTTCCAGGAAGAAATTCTGCCTGTTAGCTTGTCCAGAAGAGGCTTATGGTCATCCACCAGAAGACTCTGATCGGAATCCCCAAATAATTGTTAGCTCCTTGCTGGTGCTGCAATCCAGTAAGACTTGTGTGATCCTAGGTGCAACCTGCATAGGAGCTTTCTTAGATAACATGAAACAACTTTTGGAAGAATTAACCTTTTGCCCCAAAGAGCCTTCATATTCCTGAATAAAGTCCACAACTTTCCTAACATTTGAAGCCTGGCCATTCAGAAAAATCAACGTGTCATCCGCATACAGCAAATGTTAAATACCCGGGCACCCTCTGGGACCTGAAAAAGGTTTGGTTTTGCCAATAGCCTGTAATTGCTTGAGACCTCTACTAAGTACTTCCTCCATAATAATGAAAAGCACCGGAGCAACAGGATCACCCTGTCGTAAGCCCCTAGTAGAATGGAAATAACCCAATGCTGAACCATTAAAGGAGACCGAAAACCAACAATTAGCAATGAGCATTCCAACATAAGAGTTAAATCTACAAGAGAAACCAAAACTCCAGAGCACTGCCAGTAAAAAATCCCATTCCACTCTATTATAGGCTTTCATCATACCAAGTTTAAATAGCACATTGTGACCACACACTTTCCTTGGAAGATCACTAATAAGCTGTCTGGACATGAAGACATTATCGAGAATATATCTGCCTTTAACAAAGGCACCCTATTTTTCAGAGATAATCTGAGGTAAAATAGAAGTCAACCTGGTACAATGATCTTAGACACAAATTTGTGGCTAAAATTACGTAAGCTTACTGGTCTAAAAGCACCAAAGTTACTAGGATTTCCAATTTTGGGGATTAAAGCAATAATAGTGGAAGTTACCCTTTTAGGGACGGGTAACCCTCAAAGAAACCGCGAACTGCATTTTCCACGTCCCTGGAAACAATGTCCCAACAAGAGGTGTAAAAAATTCCGGTAAAACTATCAGAATCTGGAGCACTATCACCATTCATTTCCCAGTCGGCGTTTTTAATCTCTTCCGATGTAGGCAGATCACAAAGCCTTTGGTTCTGTTCATCAGTAATAAGAGAAGGGATCACACTTAGCAGAGGAACATTCTCATCATGGCATTCCGTTGTGAGGAGATTCTGATAAACATTAACAGCTTCCTTCCTCAGAGTATCCTGGTCCTCACACCAGTTTTCACCAACCTTTAGCCTATGGATATAGCTTCTTCTACACCGCCCTTGTACCACAGCGTGATAGAAACCTGTGTTGCAATCTCCATCACCTAGCCACTGCACCCTTGCCTTTTGGGCCCAAAATACTTCTTGGTTATGCAAAGCCTTGCGGAGAATTGCATTAGCCTCATTCAAAGCCATATGATTAGTCTCCAACGGGTCCTCATCAAATTGTTGCTCTTTGTTATGCACTTGGTCCTCTGCTTCTTTAAGCATCACCCCCACACACCCGAAAACTTGTTTGTTCCATAGCTGAAGAGCCTTCTTAACTGCTTTTAGTTTTATCTGCAACTTGGCAAAAGGATTAGGACTCCATCCAGTCTCCCCCTCCCAGACTTCCTGCACACATTGCTTAAAAGTTTCATGGTTAGTCCACATTTTTTGGAAAATAAAGCGTGAAGTTTGCATGGACAAATCACTCATACGAAGCAACAGAGGAGCATGGTCAGATGGACCACGGGTCAGATGATGAACAGAGAGCCCTGGATAAATATCCTGGATAAGAGGATTTATAAGGATACGATCAGGTCTTGCTTTGATAGCAGCTGGGCCAACACGGTTATTAGACCAGGTGAACCTTGGACCCCTGAAACCAGCATCAATCAAACCTGAGGCCGAGATAAAGCTGTTGAAGTCCATTATGGAGTTCATATTTGGCCTGAAACCACCCTTTTTCTCACAAGACTATGCAACACAGTTGAAGTCGCCTCCCACCAATCTAGGAACTTGCATATACTCCCCCGCAGTATCTAATAAGTCATCAAAAAGCACCCTCCTCACAGCCACATCACAACTCGCATAGATTGCAGATACCATGCAAATAGTAACATCCCCTCTCTTCAAAACTCCTGTGATATGTTGGGAAGAACTAGATATTAAAGTGAATTCTAAAGAGTCCTTTCATACTAGCCAAATACTGGAAGCTTCACCTGCATTGCCTTTAAAATCATCCATATGTAAATACCTACATAACTCTTCCACTTTATTCAAAGCCATCATAGGTTCACAGAGAGCAATAAATTCCAGCTTATGTTACTGCATCAACATCTTTAAGGTTCTCTTAGAGGGGTTGTTAGCAATGCCTCGGATATTCCAAGAAAGTGAAGAAATCATGAGGAAACATACCCAGTTTGCTCTTCAGTGGTTTGGCTTTAGATCTCGTATGAACACCAACATGTTGAACTACCTGTCCTTCCCTATTGATTTCCACCCCCGGCATAAATATATTCTCAGCATAAGCCCTATCAGATGCTATAGCACGAGTTGGTGGAGGTTCAAAGATCACCGTTGCCCTTGATGAAGTTTCCTCCTGCAGATCACGCTCCTCCTGTTGCAATATTATAATTTATATCTTCCTTCTCCGCGTGCACATCCTCCATAATTGTTTCCGCAGGAGGTACAGTTCCCTGCTCCACCTGCTCTATACCTGCTGCATGTGGACAAGACGGGGACGTGCATTTCCCTGCTCCATGTGAACAGTACCATGCAAAGGAGTAGCAACAGTGTCAGAGGTCTCCTTAATGTTATCAGAGCTGTTAACCTGGTCATAAATCTCCTTAGATGCTTCTTCAGTACCCTGATCCTCTCCCTGGACGGCCAGACTAAGATTTCCATCCCCTCCTGCATGGGTAACAGAATTCACAGGCTGGACGATCTCTCTGTCCTCCGCCATATCATGGATCTGTAAATTCCTTCCCTCAAGATGTAGGTTTGTCTGCAGCCGATCAAAAGCATTGTGTACCGGAATCGTAGCCTGGATCGGAGCTGTCTTTGGTCGAAATTCCTTCTTACTGCGCACCTGCTTCCATCCTGCAGTTTTTCCAGAGTCCCTACCATGAAGGATTCTAGTACTCTCCATTGCCTCAGCAGACGCATCCATCCTGATCTCTCCTTTAGCCTTCTTTTTACATGCATCTTCTAGATGGCCTATGCGATTACAGAAAGCGCACAAAGATGGAACACGATGGTATCTAACCTTCTGCTAGAAACCTTGATCCCCATAGCCTATTCAGATGCGGTCTTGCGGCGGATGTGCTATATCATTATCAACGCATACCAGGGCTTCCGTAGTCTGCATCCATGTAAGGGTAGCATCATGGATACGAAGCACCAGCCCCAAGTTGCTAGCAATAGAGCAGAGATAGTTCTCATTATATAGACTGACCCAGAGACCAGGAAAACCAACCCATGTAGGAATCAAAGTGGGGTCCTTGTTGAAATCGAAGTTAGCAGACCATCTGAAAAAGCGAAATAAATAGCCTTTAATGTAGAGGCTTTTCTGCACCAGAATCTTTAGGAAATCTTCCTCCACTTCAAAGCAGAACAGCATGTGCCTGGGACTTAAGACACTAACAATAAATGCACCCTGCAGCGCAAGTCTCTGGGAGAGTCATGACTTAATTTCTGTTATAGAAGGTCTCCCATAAGAACACTTCACAATAATGGACTTGCTCAGTGTTTCCTCCGACTTTTCAATCTTCTCCTGTGTGAAGAAGACCACTGGCTCTCCTGCATCCGTAAAAGCAAGTGCTTTGACTTGCAGATCCACCTTTTTGGGCCGAAGGTTAGCAGACAAATCCTGCACAAAGGATCTCCGCCTAGGGTCCCCTGTGTTACCACCAACACCAGAAGGAGGACCCTGGCCCTCCGTTCCAGGGTCTCCAGCACTACCACCAGCGCTAGAAGAAGCTTGGCCCACTGTCGCCATCACAAGAGCCCCGCCGCCTAGGCGACGGAAGGGAGAGAAAACCTAGCAGAGCCGCCGCCCACTGTTGGATGTGGAAATAAACTTCTCATTGTTTTTGCTATTATTATTATTTTTGTTTGCTTGTGGGCATGCCAGTCTGTCAATCAGACAGAATTTGAAATCCTCTTAATGCAGGAAACTTTTATGTCCATTTATTGGACGAGTGAGCCTATTGTTATTTTTAACACATTTGTTCCGTGTATTTATTTTATCAGGCGATTTAGGTTTCATGTATTGGACCCTTTCTCCATCGACTAGAATCGATGTTAATTTACATCGGATTGAATCCGAATGCCCTTGATAGTAAAGTCGAGGTTTACATTTCATAGAAACAAAGATACGATGAATTTATTTTAACAGACGAAATAGGCTTTTAAAAAGGGGCATGGACTTCGTTTGTGAGTTTAACATGCACTTTTGATAGGACAAATGGGCATGAACCCAAGAATTTATTTAATATTTGAACGAGTCGTGTCTTGAGCAGAGTTTTCACATGGACGGACTTTCCGCATAAAGACACACACGAACATATGTGATGAACATATGGTCGTACTTTAGGCAGAGTCTCCGTATGGACATAGTCTCCCTATAGAGGTACGCACATATGAACATATATTGTGAACATATGAGTATGCATTGGACAAAGTTCCTGCTTGGGCAGAGTCTCCTTATGGAGGCATGCACATATGAACACACACACATTTTACCCTCATGGAGTCTCACTCGACATGAGGGAAATGAACACGAACATGTTTAAATATTTTATACTCATAGAGACTCGCTCAACATGAAAAATATTTAAACATTAGAACACATGAAGGCATGAACACATGACATTTTCATCTCCATGGAGTCTCGCTCAACATGGAGATATAAACATGTATATATAAAATTTAAACCCCCCATGGAGTCTAGCTCGACATGGGGGGTGAATTTACACAAAGGTTTTACAGTCAGAGGAGACGACCTTGGCTTGCCGGAGACGAATATCTTTACACCGAACACGAGTAGAGGTTTCAAAATTTTCTCCAACAAGATCCCCCACTTTTTTCTTCAGGAATCCGACCCCCTGGCCATCCGGTTATTAGGGTATTTATAGGGGTTTATCCCTTTTGAGAGAGGAGGAGAGAGATCTACCCGGAGAGGGGTGTCTCTCCGAGTAGACTACTCGGAGAGACCCCTATCCGAGTAGGAAATCTCCTACTCAGAGGGGAGTCCCTCCGGGTAGGACCCCCTCTCCGGGTAGGGGACCTCCTTACCTGGAGAGGGGGAGGGCTTCCTACCCGGAGGGAGGTCCCTCCGGGTAGGGGGAACCCTCCTACCCGGAGGGGTCTTCTCCTTCTTGGCTTCCCTATAAATATAACCCCCTGGGCCTCACCGGGGGTTGTTTGGTACCCTCCGTGTTTCTTATGACGAGAGGACCTTTGGGCTTCATTCTTCGGTGTTCCTCCGACAAAGAGTTGTTTGTTTCTTTGCAAGTGTTTGGTACTTCCCTTGCAAATGGATCTGAAGTTGTAATCTTCTTTGAACCTCTGGTTTTGTTGACCTCGCGCCGTCAAAGATTTTTGAAATTATCTTCTTCTTCGAAGCGTTGTTCTTCTTGAACTTGTACTCCGTTGAAGGATTTGAAGTCGGCCTTCATAATAAGTCTTTTCTTGACTTAAAAGACCAAGATCCAATATTACTTAGTAAATATCGAATCAGTATGAGTGTTTTCCAGCATTCCTATATAGATGCCCATTGTAAATTTTCGGGGTCCAACACCCACCAACATGAAAATTTCTTAAAATCTTATTTTCACTAATGACTCCCTTAAGTTTGAGCTAGTTGATCACCATGGTTCTTCTTTTCTTTCATTAACAAGTCCTTTCCTTGAGCGAAAAAGATAAAATTTTCTGCCAAATATTCTATTGGAATTGTGCAGCCATTGACTAAATTGCATTATCATCTGCCCTAGTCTCTCCCTAATCCACACAAGAACATGTTTGGATTATGTGCTGAGCTGATCATTTGCATATGAACTGCAGGTCAAAGAAGTTTTATATCCCTCTTGATTTGATATGAATTGCTATCCGTTGTAATCTCATCATATATCAGAAATTTGTGGGAGTTTGACCTCTATATATGTAGAGGATTCCCTCAATGCCTAGGTTTTGGATTAGAGTTCGGACATTTAATATGGTATTAGAGCTAATTTACTCATTGGATCCTCTTTATGTATGTGGACACTTGTCTTGACCCATATTGCACCCCAAACCGGTTGTTTTGGTGCGAGGGAGGCATGTTGTGATTTAGTCCAATATTGAAAATCCGTTGGGAGTTTTACCTCTATATATGTAGTGGATTCTCTCAATTTATTGCCTAGGTTTTGGATTAGAATTCAAGTCCTTAATGCATTCCATAAATGATTTGGACAAATGACTAATTCTTGATCTATGATTGTGTGCTTGTGATTAAATTGTCTTCAGATCTGACCCAACTCACTGTTGGATCGAAATGGAGCTAAGATGTCCTAGAGGGGGGCAAATAGGACTTCCCTTTTCTGAAATTTCTGTTAATAATAATTAGATCTGAAACTCACTAAACAAAATATGTTAGAGGTTAATGTAGTGTGTGAAATAAATGTAGATAAGCGGAAGCAAACACACACAAAGGAACAAGCGATTCATCTTGGTTTGGATCTCCTCTCAATCAGGAGTCCTACGTCCAGTTTCCAAACAACTCTTGGGATTTTTCACTAACTACCAAGCAAACATTGGTCTTCCCTTCAACAAGGGGTATACAACACTTGCTTCTAAGTAAATCTTCCTTTCACCAAGGGGAAACACACCTCCTACCTAATTAGGCCCTCCTTTTTACAAAAGGGGAAACACACAGGGAGCAAACCTTTTGTTGGTTACAAGAACTGAAGATGCTTAAACAGGTGCTGCTCAGATGATGAGTAAAACACAGATAGAAAGAGAGCTATGAGAATGTAAGAAAGAAACGCTCCTCTTCCTAGCTCTAAGTGGACTAGCTAGATCATCTTATGAGAGTTGTCCACTCAACAAAGAAGACTTCAGAACTTGAAGGCTTGAACGCGCAGATGAATAAAGTGTTGGCCTTTATCTCATGTCTCTTCTTCTTCTATCTATATTTTCTTCAAGAGCTTCGACTTCTTTATATAGAGCCTTCAAAGTCTTTTTCTACTATCCGTTTGAATTTGACCGTTTGGACTGGGACAAGTTGTTATTGAGCATTTGAGTGTAACGCATTTCACATCTTCAGTCTAACGATCAACTGCATTACTATTCAAGGATAACGTGCACACTCCTAAAGCATGTCGCATTAAATACCTGCATGTACAAAATAAGTGCAAAGATGCCTTCTTTCTTCCCTAAAACATGCAAGAGTTGTTACACATTTGAATAGAATGGACAATTGTACGGCGTGCAATAGCTAGCTACGGAAGACATAAAACATCAAAAGCTTGTCAGGTTAGAAAGACATTTGCAGATTTCTTTTGATTTAAGTGATTGGAGTAAATCAAAACGTCTTCTTCAGGCTCTTAAGCAATGAGAGATTTACGGTTTGTAATAGTGTCAATCAAAGGACGACATGTCCAGATAGATTTGATTAAAAGAACTTAACTTTTAAAAGTGGTAAGTTTAAGATTGAAGACATCATTAATGCGAGTCGAAAATCTAATAAAGAATAGTTGACTTCGACTCTTAGATACTGATAGCAGTCGGAGTAAGACTTTGACTTACGTATAAGTCTTCTGTCAGTCGGAGTTGGACTTCCACAGCGGAGACCTTTATACATCAATCGATGTTACACTTTGACTGGCCATGAGTCGAAATAGGACTTCAACTTACGTATAAGTCTTCCGTCAATTGTAGTTAGACTTCGACTGCTGAGAGTCTTACACTGTAGTCGATGTTATACTTCAACTAGTCATGAGTCAAAGTAGGACTTCGATTTACGTATAGTCTTCCATCAGTCGGAGTTGGACTTCGACTATTGAGAGTCCTACACTATAGTCAATATTATACTTTGACTTCTTAGTAAGAGTCGATTTTATACTTGGCCAATTATTCGCACTTACTGAGACTTTTATAAAGAAGAATATGATGTATTTAATATAGAGAATAAACATTGATTTCAAGTTATTATTATAACGCATAATCAGATTGGTTTGTTATTTCAATAAGATTTTGTTATTATCAAAACAATATGTAATGCTTAGTATTGTATGATTACATATGTGTTCAACACTCACTTCCAATCCTAGCCTTTCATTTTCCTTTCCAAACATGGAAGGCAGAATCGACTACTCTAGATCGGTCGATTCAGGAACCAGATGTATATTTATTTACTTGAACATCATTTAAGTAAATGTTTATACTTAAGATATTACATATAAATAAGGAAGTACCTCCTATTTGAATCCAATAAATATATATATATATATATATATATATATATATATAATCTCTTACTAATAAAAAGTCAACTCTCCTATAGAAGAAGAAAATCACGATTTTAGTGATTTCATCAAATGCCGACTTTTTAATCTCTCATAATTTGGCCTAGCTAAAAATTTCATAATTCAAATAAACCACATAGATACTAAAAATCCAAAATCCGGTGAAATAAGTCAAACATACTTTAATCTGGCCGATCCAAGATCGGCCAAATTTCCCAAGGATCGGCCCATCCGCCGATCCAATCCCGATCCGGATCAGGATTGGCCCTGACCGATTCAGGGGTCCGATCCGATCCTGCCTTTGTTTCCAAAGGCTACAGTCATGCCAAGTCAAGTCTTGATCTCACGTCCTTCAGGAATTTGTATAGGTTGGCAATGTCCTGTGACGCAATGACAGAGGCAAAACCAAGTTAATACAGGTACAATTGAGTCTCATGGGAAAGTGTGAAAAAAATGGACACTATTGAAGGCATGTGAAGCTCTGCGATGGTGTCTCAATTTGACAATAGCAAGTGCAGAAATGTTGCATAGAGTGCATGAGAGAGAGAGTATTTTATTTTCTGAACATAAGGGCTGCAAGATTACCATCTACACCTAACCATTGATTTGGATATCCAACCATTATTCAAAACAGCATATTGATGTTTTCTGCTTGGCCTATTTAGACATCAGAAGGCTGTCTTGGCTGTGAAATGTTCTGATGTACAGAACAAAATTGGCTGACAGACCTGTAACCTGCATGACTTTTTGTAGGTTGGGCTGATTTACTTTTTGGAAAGAACTTCATTGACCTCATTGTTTCTCCAATAAAGTTTGCAGTACTTTATAATTTTGGGTCTTCTGCTAAACATAAGATCTGTTAATAATGTTTCACCATTATTTTTGAGTTCTATCTGATATTTTCTCTGTGACCCACTTTTACCACACATTTTGTGTAGTTAGCTGCAATATCTTGACGGGAACCCATTAAAACTATCATAGTATCATAGTTTGAAATATGAGTAGGTGCACTGATGATTGACACTGTCAAATCACAAAGTGACTGTGAGAATCATTTTTTAACACTTTTAAAATTTTAAATTTATCTTTGGATTTGATTTATTTGGCTTTTTATTTATTTACATGGACATGGTCTTATTTAATTCGTTTGACCTCCCCCACTAACCTCGGTTAGTGTTATTACATCAGCACAAAGGCTGAATACTCTTGATTAACCATCAGACAACCCCTTTGAACAGAAGAGCGTGACCCACAATTGAATGACATGAATTGTACAAGAAAGAAAATAAAGTTACAAGCATGCAATCTATTTTTTTTTGGGATTTTCTGATATTTGTTTCATTTTTATTGATTTTTAAATCCATTTGTTCATTTTTTGGTATTTTAAAATCATTGATTTCATTTTTAAATTATTTTTGTCATTTATTTATTTAAATTATGATTATGTGGATTAAATTAATGTTTTTATTTATTTATTTGATTTAAAAGGTGATTAACTTAAGGTGGATCAAAAATAACATGAGACATAATTTGTTTGTTATTTTTATGTTATTGAAAATTAAATAACAATGTTTGTGAAATATTTTGTTAAGGTTGGTTGAAAAATTGATTGATTTTGATTAAGAAACAAGTAGTGAAAAGTTCGAAATAAATGTGACACTACGTGTAATTATTTATATAAGGCATGATTAAATAAGTGAAATTAGCCCATAGGCCCGTTAAGCATGACACATGAGAATACGTCAAATGCCGGCCTAATTAAACATCATTAGGCCCACTAAGTATGAAACATCATAATCATTTGCATGAAAAATACAAGTTCGGCCCAATAAACAATTTGAGGCCCAATAAGAAGTTTGGCTCAATAAAGGAAGCCCAATGGACTTTGCTTAAAATTTGAGAAAATTCAAATTGTGCCTTGCATAATGTTCTTTAGGGCTGCCTTGCAGACCCTTTTCCCAGACCGCCTTGCAGTCCCAGAGCCTTGCTCTGTGTTGAAGCTTCCGAAAATCCTCCTCCCCAGCTTGGGCGCCCCTCCTCCTTTTATAGGGAGTGGGGGAGACCCCGTCCCGGTCATTTGAAGACCCCGTCCCAGTCATTTGCAGGCCCGTCCCAGTCATTTGCACATGGCTTTTTTCACATTTCCCCTTGTTTCCTTTTTTCTTTTTACTTCTCTTCTTTTTTCTTTTTGTGTTTATGCCCTTTAGGGCATCGGGAGAGAGACAAAGAGAGCGCGGCTGGGAGGGAGGAGCTGCGCGACCTCCTCCTCCTCTCTTCTTCCTTGCTTGACCGGTGGGGGCTTGCAAGGGCGACAGCAGCGGCTCCTGCGGCTCCTGCGGCGACGAGCAGAGGCAGGGGCAAACGGCGAGGGTGAGTAGGGCAGCAGCTGCGCTGGCACGTGCCTGGGGCCCCGACGATCGTCGTGCTCAAGGAGGCGGCAATAGTTGCCGCGACCAGGGGAGGCAGTGGCGCGTGCTTAGGGCGCCAGCGGCTGTTGTGCTCATGGGGGGGTGGTGCGGCTTACTGTGCAGGGCGATGGTGGTTGCGCCAAACCACAACGACAGAGGTACGGTCCCCTCCCCTTTTTCGCTTTCTTATTTTTTTTCTTCTCTTCTGTCTTCTTTTCTTCTTCTTTTCTTTGGGCAAAAATCGGTGCAACAAATGCCCCCCACGATATTGGCGTCCGAGAGCGAAGCATTGGGTGACTGTCTCCTGTGAATCTTTCCAACTTTATTTTAGCACATGTTACCCCTCAGAGGGTCTATTTCATCTATTTTGCCAATGCATTTCAGTCATTTTGACTTTCTTGAGATTTATGGTCGAGATGTCATATTTGTGAACTTGAGATGTTGCAACTTATGACATACTTGCAGTAAACTTCTCATTTCTTTTAGACTTACGGTGCCAATGACCACCATTTCATGACAACAATGCGAAATTTTACTTTATGTATCGAGAATTGTAACTTTGCTGTAATGTATCTTCTGATAAGCTGCTTTATCCTTTCCTTTTCTCGTTCTTTTGTGGCAAAAATATGATCTCCTGTTGTTTTGACCTTGCAGAGTTGGATCAGGTATATGACATTGAAGGAGGTTACTTGGAGCCAAAAATCATGGAGACCTAGCTGGCTGTTTTGCAAACAGAGACTGCCATAACTTCTACAAAAATCGTGCAAGCCATGAATTAACGTAAGATGACAACCTTGCTTATGCATGACGGAGCCGTTTGTACCATTCTTTTGCACACGTTGATCTTTTGAGGGCAGGCGACACTGGAGCTTAGCGTGGCTTGAGGGATGTTATTTTTAGCATCAGCACATGCTATCTATTCATTTTGACTTCTCTTTTTTGGGCTATCCCAAGGGCTTGTCTTGGGACGATGACTTTTATTTGCTATATACATCGTGCTTCTGCGTTCCACCATCAACATGTGATCTTTATTGTAACAGGGGTTTTAAGGCTTCCCTAAAAGCCGTGAGTTTTTTCATTTAGAGGATTAGGGCTCCTTTGGGGCCATAACATGCTTGTGTTAGAGAATTAAGGCTTCTCTAGGGCCATAATTTTGATGAGAGGATTGAGGCTCCCTCGAGCTCGTGGTTTTGGGTGAGAGGATTGAGGCTCCCTCAGGCACGTATTTTGTTTGAGAGGATTGAGGCTCCCTCGGGCACATATTTTGGTTGAGAGGATTGAGGTTCCCTCGGGCACGTAATTTGGGTGAGAGGATTGAGACTTTCTCGGGCTCGTGATTTAAGTTGAGAGAGGATCGAGGCTCCCTCGGGCACGTAATTTGGCTGAGAGGATCGAGGCTCCCTCGGGCACGTGATTTGGGTGAGAGGATTGAGGCTCCATTAGGCATGTAATTTGGGTGAGAGGATTGAGGCTCCCTTGGGCACATATTTGGGTTGAGAGGATTGAGGCTCCCTCGGGCTCGTATTTGGGTGAGAGGATTGAGGCTCCCTCGGGCACGTATTTGGGTTGAGAGGATTGAGGCTCCCTCGGGCTCGTATTGGGTGAGAGGATTGAGGCTCCCTCGGGCATGTCTTTTGGTTGAGAGGATTGAGGCTCCCTCGGGCGCATATTTGGGTGAGAGGATTGAGGCTCCCTCGGCACATATTTTGGTTGAGAGGATTGAGGCTCTCGGGCACGTATTTGGGTGAGAGGATTAAGGCTCCCCCGGACACGTGATTTGACTTTTGGCTGGTCTTGACGACTTGTTAGCCAAAAGATGTAAATTTTGACTTGGCCGGCCATTATGGATAGGGAATGTCCATAACAGTACGGCTGACAGGTTTTGCTCTTTCTTCTTTTTTTTTTCTTTCTTCTTTTTTTTTGTTCACATTACCAACCTC
The DNA here is from genome assembly GCA_014218235.1 of Colocasia esculenta. NCBI lineage: Eukaryota > Viridiplantae > Streptophyta > Magnoliopsida > Alismatales > Araceae > Colocasia > Colocasia esculenta. The sequence continues at coordinate 143,782,361 of CM024756.1, read as the reverse complement.
AGCGCCCTTTCGGGTTTTCGCCAAGATTGGCCCCCTCTAGCTTTTTCTAACACGTTTTTGCAGGTTTTCGTGTTGAGGGTTTACCCATTTTTGCCTGAGGCGCCCTTTCGGGTTTTCACTTCAGCCGGGTTTTAGATCTTTTTACCCTTGATCCATCATGATGAAGTGGTAGACCAAGTCTGTCGGGGCACCTCCTTTTTAAGCCCTTATTTATTTTATTTCTTCTGTTTTTTTGGTAGGGAATTAGAGGCTTCCCTAAGAGCCATGAGATTTTGGATGCGGTAAGGAATTAAAGGCTTCCCTGAGATCCGTGAGGCTTTGAATGCGGTAAGGAATTAGAGGCTTCCTGAGAGTCGTGGGATTTGGATTTTAGATAATTGGGTTGGCCGATCTTGACGGTGTATTGGCCAGAAGCTTGGGTTTATATTCGGTTGGGAATTAAAGGCTTCCCTAAGAGCCATTAGAATTTGAATTTGTATACGGTAGGGAATTAAAGGCTTCCCTGAGAGCCGTGAGAATTTGGATTTGGATTTTGGCTGACTTGGCCGACCTTGATGGTGTGTTGGCCAAGGGTTTGGGTTTATGTGCGGTAGGGAATTAAAGGCTTCCCTGAAAGCTGTAGGATTTGACTTTGAATTTATGTAGGATAGGGAATTAGAGGCTTCTCTGAGAGCCATGGATTGAGAGTTTAGATTTGTGTATGGTAGGGAATTATAGGCTTCCCTGAGAGCCATGAATTGTGGGTTTGGGTTTATGTATGGTAGGGAATTAAAGACTTCCCTGAGAGCCATGGATTGAGAGTTTGGATTCATGTATGGTAGGGAATTAAAGGCTTCTCTGAGAGCTGTGAATATGTTTAGAGGATTGAGGCTCCTCTAGGGCTCGTGATTTGACTTTTGACCGGTCTTGGCGACTTGTTAGCCAAAAGGTTTGGATTTTGAGCTTTGGCTGGCCTTAGCGGCTTGTTAGCCAAGGGGTTTGGATTTTGAGCTTTTTGACTTGCCATGACGGCTTGTTAGCCAAAGAAGCTCGGGATTTGACTTTTGACTGGCCTTGACAGCTTGTTAACCAAAAGACATGGATTTTGACCTTTGACTGGCATTGACGGCTTGTTAGCAAAGAGGTCAGGATTTTGAGCTTTTTGATTGGCCTTGACGGCTTGTTAGCCAAAGAAGCTCGGGATTTGACTTTTGACTGGCCTTGACGGTTTGTTAGCCAAAAGACGTGGATTTCGACCTTTGACTGGCCTTGATGGCTTGTTAGTCAAGAGGTTTGGATTTTGAGCTTTTTGACTGGCCATGACGGCTTGTTAGCCAAGAAGCTCGGGATTTGACTTTTGACTGGCTTGACGGCTTGTTAGCCAAGAGGTCAGGATTTTGAACTTTTTGACTGGCCTTGACGGCTTATTAGCCAAGAGGTCTGGATTTTGAGCTTTTTGACTGGCCTTGACGGCTTGTAGCCAAAGAGGCTCGGGTCGTGACTTTTGACTGGCCTTGATGGCTTGTTAGCCAAAGAAGCTTGGAATTTGACTTTTGGCTGGCCATGACAGCTTGTTAGCCAAAAGACATGGATTTCGACCTTTGACTGGCCTTGACGGCTTGTTAGCCAAGAGGTCAGGATTTTGAGCTTTTTGACTGGCCTTGACGGCTTGTTAGCCAAAGAAGCTCGGGTCTTGACTTTTGACTGGCCTTGGCGGCTTGTTAGCCAAAAGACATAGGTTTCGACCATTGACTGGCCATGATGGCTTGTTAGCCAAGAGGTCTGGATTTTGAGCTTTTTGACTGGCGATGACGGCTTGTTAGCCAAGAAGCTCGAGATTTGACTTTTGACTGCCTTGACGGCTTGTTAGCAAAAGACGTGGATTTCGACTTTTAACTGGCCTTGACGGCTTGTTAGCCAAGAGGTCTGGATTTTGAACTTTTTGACTGACCATGACGGCTTGTTAGCCAAGAAGCTCGGGATTTGACTTTTGACTGGCCTTGACGGCTTGTTAGCCAAAAGACGTGGATTTTGACCTTTGACTGGCCTTGACGACTTGTTAGCCAAGATGTCTGGATTTTGAGCTTTTTGACTGGCCTTGACGGCTTGTTAGCCAAAGAAGCTCGGTCGTGACTTTTGACTGGCCTTGACGGCTTGTTAGCCAAGAGGTCTGAATTTTGAGCTCTTTGACTGGATATGACGGCTTGTTAGCCAAAGAAGCTCGGGATTTGATTCTTTTTTTTTTTTTTTTTTTGAATGGGAGTTTTCCTCTTTTGATTGGTTCTCCTTCTCTCTCTTTCTTCGAGTAGAGTTCGAGTTTCTCACACTTCTTATAAGGGCGGAAAGACACAATCATCGTTGTCTCGGTTGTAGCCCCTGAATTTTATTTTTCATTTGAATGAACTTAAGGGTTATTTCGTCATTGACAACTCTTGTGTCTTTCCTTTTATAAGGAATGCTGGATAACTCAATCTCACTCTAAGAAAGGTCGAGAGAGTACCCTCCTTTTCTTCTTTTTTTTTTTTGATATATCAATTGTGATGCCCTTTTGGGTTTTCACCACAATTAGCCCCCCTCTACTTTTGCCTGCACGCCCTTTCGGGTTTCATGCAACGGGGTTTTCCATTTTTGCCTGAGGCGCCCTTCGGGTTTTCACCTCAGCTGGGTTTTAGGCCTTTTTGCCCTTGATCCATCTTAAAAGAGTGATGAATCATCTGTCGGGGCACCTCGTTTTTAAGCCCCTTTTCTTTTTTTTTCTTTCTTTTTTTTTCTTTTTTATTCATTTGGAAGATCTTGCAGCAATCACTTCTTCTGTATCTTCCATGTGTACCGAAGCCGGATCTACTTGTTGCATTGTATAGACATACTCACACTCGGGAGTATGGTACAATTTCATGGTTTGCCATTTAAAGGCGGAAACATAACATTTCCCTTTTGATTGACTACCGTGTAGGCGCCACCTTCAAACACTTTGTCGACCACAAATGGGCCACGCCAATTGGCTATGAATTACTTTTGGGTTGAGAAACCATAACGTCTTTTTGCTTGACCATGACAAGATCTCCCTTTTTGAAAGCTCTTTCTTTCACTAGCTTGTCAAAAGCGCGGGACATCCGTGCTTGATAATTTTGCAGACGTTGGTATGCAACCAAACATTTTTCTTCCAAATTTGACAACTCTTCAGCCGTCTTTCAATTTCGCTCCCCTCGTCATAGAGAGCCTGTAGTGGAGAGCTACCCTATAGGATGAGAGCTTAATTCACAGGGATGACTGCTTCGTCCCATAACTAGGAAAAAGGCGAACATCCTGTAGACGTTTTGTAGATGGTGCGATAGGCCCATAGAGCTTCATGCATCTTTTCGTCCCAATCGTGCTTTCGGCCATTTACCAATTTGACCATGATCTTGCATAAAGTTTTGTTGAAGGCTTCGGCTAACCCGTTGGCTTGCGGGTAATAAACCGTTGATGTCCTCCACTCAATATGGAATTTTTCTATCATTTGTATATTGTCTGATTTTTGAATGGAGTACCATTATCAGATATGATTCGACTCGGAACCCCAAATTGATATATGGTGTGGTGTCGGACAAAGCGAGCCACCGCTTCTCCAGTAGTTTCTTTCAAAGGTATGCCTCAGCCCATCTTGAGAAATAATCTATGGCAGCCAGTATATATTTGTATCCCTTGGATGATGTGGGGAGGGGACCCACTATGTCCATTCCCTATTCAGCAAATGGCCATGTAGGCGTTGTTGGATGGAGCTTGCTTGGCGGTTTTCCTAGCACGGGCCCATAGGCTTAGCATTGAGGGCAGTTCGAGCAAATCGCTTGCAATCTGCAAACATTGTTGGCCATATAAGCCTTTGCTTTTTATGTTGATTTTCATTTTTGAGCTAGATTGGTGGGTTCCACATAATCCTGCATGTACTTCCCGCATGACCATCTTGGCTTCTTTCGAAGAGAGGCATCTCAGCAGTACTGACTTATCCTTTTCAGGTGTGAACTTATATAATGTGTCATTTATCAACTTGTAGGAAGCAGCTCTTCGCAGCAATTGCACTCGCTCCCCTCTTTTGTCTGGTAGCCATCCATTTTTGATCTTGATAATGGGAACACGCCAATCATCTTCTTCTTGAGTTTCATTTTCTTCCAGTGCATTTGCCTCAAAGGTTGTCAAACCATCATGGCGATTCAAGGTACTTGGAATCAATCTTCTGTTTTTTATGGTAATTTCCAATTCACCTTCCGGAGGAAGTTAAGGGCAGATGCGAGCTTGGCCAATGCGTGTGACGGCCCCATTATACCGGTACGGTTATATCAACCCACGTCGGTATAGCAAGCGTCATCACAGTGGGACATTTACCCAAACGATACAAACAGCTGAGATACACGCGAATATACGAACAGAGTAGCGGAAGTAAAAAGAACTACTGTCTTTATTCATTCATCATCCACATTTAACATACATGAATTGCAATAACATTAAAGAACTTAAAAGTTCACATAATTGAATTGCTAAAAATTTAATACATGGATGTCCACAATAATGTCTTTTTCCATGATAAACTAATACAATATTCAAGTTCTTACATACTATGAAAACACAAAAGGGGTACACTACTCCAACAATCTAAACTCCGCGCTCGGAGTCCGTCTCTACCGTCTCCTCCACGAGAGTCTCGTCACCGTCTATACCTGTACGCCGAAGCAAGAAGTGAGTCTTAAAGACTCAGCAAGCACACCACTCATAACCAAGGTTTGCCATATCGGATCTCGGCTTCGTCTCGGGAGGGTCAAGAGAAGAGATCTCGAAGAGATCTCGGAGAGATCTCGGTAAGATCTCGGGAGATCAGGATAACATAAAAGTGTGGATCACATAGGTTCACATAGATAATTCCTTAAGGAACATAGATAATTGCATATATTCCCAGTCTCAACTGTGGATGACATACGTTCACATCATGGTTTGCTGGAGCGGCGATTTGGACCGAATCGGGTTCGTCTTGATTCTATCCGATTCGTATGGAATCGATCCGATTCGCATAGGATTATTATATATATATTTAATATAACACAGGTAAATAAATAAAGAACTAGGAAGTGAATTTTCATGAGTTTGGGTGATGATAGTTTATGTTTGACCAAATCTTGAGAGGTCTCAAACAGACTAAGTGCTGTCAGTAGGAGAGTGGCTCCCTTGGAGAAGTCACATGCACGTTTGACTTTTTTACCGGACTTTGAATTTTTAGTGTTCCATGTGGTTTATTTGAATTATCAATTTTTAGATAGGCTAAATTATGAGAGATTAGAAAGTTAGCATTTCGCTAAAATCACCAAAATCACGATTTTTCTTCTTCGGGAGAGTTGACTTTTTATTGGTAAGAGATATGAGTTTTCTGATATTTTTATTGGATTCAAATGGGGGTACTTCCTTATTTACATGTAATATCTTAAGTAAATGTTAGTATAAATACTAACATTTACTTAAATGATATTCAGGTAAATAAGGGATCCTGACAACCCTGCCTGAAGAGATCCTCACAACCCTGACTCATCTCGGCCTTCTCGTTTCTCGGGAAGGGCCGAGACCGATATTCTCGCGAGATCTCGCGAGAATCTCGCGAGATTGCATACCATGCTCATAACATCACGTATAAGTCATAGCGTTTTCTACATGCACATTCACAAATTTCAACATATGGCATGCTAGTCATTTGAAAGTTGCAACCTATCATGAAAGTTCTACAATTTAATACTTAGATCATGCTTTCAGATTTCTAAGAATAAAACTTACTATCACATGCTCTTTATTCAATTTACTCGTGAAATTTTGCTTTAGAGAACCAAGACATGAGAGCTACCAACATGAACACTGTGCATATATGAAGGAAAACACAACTAGCATGGATTTTACATGTTCTTAAGCACATACATAGACATTTCACATGCTTTAAGTTGCTGTTTCACATGATTTAATGGCTGTAAACCTACACATGAGAACTACAATGTTGTTTAAAATATACCATGTGAACAACTAATCATGTTATTTTGTACACGTGCTCATCAATTATCCCTAACATGGATTCTAGACATTTTCGCACATATAAACATAATGATAACAACATGAATTACTGATTTCACATGGTTTCAGATTTGTCTCACATGGATTTCAATGTCATATTCTCACATTTTAGTTTCACATTTTCTTTACACAAGTTTCCAATTCACATGGTTGCACTTTGCACATACACATTTCACATTGTTCCCTTACACGTTAACACATGAACACATACACATTACACATTCACATTTTAGGTGCCGTGACACATAGTCCAAACCACCAAAGAAGGACATATACACATCACATTACACATAGACGCCATCTAGGCATTACAATGGCGACTCTTGGACTGCGCAGACCGGGAGAACAAGTCTCCCCCTAACCAGTGGTACTTGTCCCCTCCAGGATTTTCCCTAATTCCCTTATGGTCACTTACACATTGAACTTTCTCAGGGGGACTTTTCCCTGATACAGTTCCACTGCCCTCTACGGAAGCAGTGTCACATTGGCACAGTTACACATTTACACATTTACCGATTTTACACATGGTTTTACACATATCACTTTCATTCCATTCACTTCCTCACTCACATGCATATTTCTGTTTTCCTGACATGACACTACAGATTTCAGGAGTTTAACACACAGTAAATTCACCAATCAGGTTGGGTTTAAAACGATATCTAATCACTTTACGATGACATGCATAAATTTTTACCTTTTACATGGAAAAGTGCATAATCCTTATATACTGGTCCAAATGACCTGGAAATTTAACCACATGCTATTTTCGGTTCAAGATCATACATTCAATTTTTCAGATTTCTGAGCTAATAGAATTTACAGAAAATCAAATACCTATTTAGCATGCCATTCATAATTAAGTTGACATGGAGTTTAACACCATCATACATTTTTGCCACTTACTGTCTGAACCCTAACATGCCCACAATCATAGAATTTCTTCAGAGTTTTCTGAGCAACATATCATTTTCTCAAGGTTTTATAACCCTACACATGCTTTTCTAAATTCATTTTCAAAGCGTAATAATTCAGATAAGTATGGAGATTTTCCAAAATTTCCGAACAGAGACTAACTGTTATATGCATGATCTGAAATACAGAATTACCCTAAATCATACAACCGTAGATCGATCACAACATTCTTTCTTGCATGCCTCTTTATTTACCGAACCGAAATTAATAGCAATTTATGCAAGCATGGGCAATTTATCAAAATTTGAGTACACATATACTGATCCACTAACTTCATGATCTGACAAAATTTAGGGCCTCAGACTATCCTAATCATAAAACATGGATTGGCAAGATCACCAACAAATCATGCTTGAAATTTCATGGGATAATAATCTCTAACATTCACCACCACACATCATAACTCATCCACACACCACATTTACCAGTATACATAGTGTATAGGGTACCATATATCCTCATCACGGAAAACCCATCGAAAATAGTAGTATAGGAGGAGAGAATAGGCTTCTGTTCTGTCCTGAAGAACTAGACGTCAAGCTCTGGCCGTCAAAAGGAGGTTAACGGCATGATTGCTTGCGCCAAGCATAATTTAGCGACAAGGGATGTTGCCGTTAGTTCAAGTCTGTGCAAAACACAGACCCGAGCTCTTAATTGGGGTGAATTTGGGGTCAAGGACACGAAGAAAAATACACAAAAATGTTAAACCATCCTAGACTCATACGGGAACCTTATGGCAGGGTCACTTGCCTCTAGAAAATTGCTTCAATGGATCTAAATGCTCGGAGAAGCTCTCCTTGGGCCGTCCCAAGAAGTGCAGAAATGTCCTCCAAGATCTCCTTCCTCCGGGCTCTTGGATGATCACCACAGCAAAGAAATGTCGGGGAGGCCTTCCTCGATGATCCCTCTAGCCTCCAGTTGCAATAGAACGCCGGACAAAACTTCAGAAGTTCGGATTTTGGGCTGCAAAGATGGGTTTTTTCTCACAGTCCGAAATAGGGTTTTCTCCTCTTGTTTCTCTCTTGCAAAGGGTGAAGAGAGGGGTTGGGGAGCAGATTCGGTTTTGGATATATGGGAGAGGCTTCTCTCCCACTCCAGGGTGACAAGATGCTCTTAGAGCCGTTGGAGACAGCTCCCCAATGGGTGAGCTACCTTGTTTCCGGAATTTCTGGCTCTGCAACGCATGCAGGTCAGAGAAATCGGCGTCCACATCGTTAGACGTCAGGATTAGTGTTGGCGTCCATGGGTGGACGCTGACACCTCATCGACGTCCTGATATTGACGCCAATCTGGCCTTCGGCCAGAACTCTAAAACATGCAGAAAACTATGCATGACATGCATATATACATGCAATATGTATATGGTAGTGTATCCATACTATCACCATTCAATACATGCATTATTTACATATAGTATAAACACATGCACACGTAATTGTACTAATTAATACGTACGTAAATATGTATACACATACACAAGCACAAATATACACACACAAATACAAATAATGCGACGGAAATTCGAGGGCCTTACAATGCGTCAGCCTGCGAGTTTTGACTTCTTCTGACATGTTCTATTTGAAGTGGTAGAACCTGTCACTGAGTCTTGTAGCTGCCTCAAAGTGGGCTTTCAATTCTTCTTTTCGACTTCAAAAATGCCCAACATTTGTCTGACGACCAACAATGAATCGCCAAATACTTCAATACATCTTATGCCCATTTCTAAGGCGATTTCCAAGCCAACTATGAGGGCTTCATATTCTGCTTCATTATTGGTGAGAGATTCCATCAGAGCACATGAGTAATGCAAAATCCCTTTTTCTGGGGTCACGAAGACAATTCCTGCCCCTGTCATATTTGTTGATGTGCCATCAGCCTTGAGAGAAGCTCGTGCAGCCCCATCAAAATATAATTGCTAATATTCCACTTGAATTTCTTGTGCTTCATAAGTTTCTTGAGCGGGGAGCACCTCCTCGTCAATCAATCTATATTCAGGGGGGAGTCTTCTGGCACTGGATGGGCTGCTAAGAATCTGCCATATCCTGCCCTTTAATTGCTTTTTGCGCACATATGAGATATCAAACTCCATAAGAAGTAGTGCCCATTTCCCAGCCTCCTTGACAGGACCGGTTGCTTGAGCAGAAATTTGAGAGGGCCACATCGAGATGAGTTGGACCTTATGTGCCAGCAGATAATGCCTTAGTTTCTTAGCGCAAAAACCAATGCCAAGCATAATTTTTCCATTGGTGCATACCGGTGTTCTGGCCCGACTAGCATCCGACTGAGATAATAGAGGGGTTCTCTTTGCCCTCTTCATTTTCCTGAGCAAGCAATGCCCCCAGTGAAGCATCCATGGCTGCAATGTATAGAATTAAGGGTTTCCCTTTAATAGGTGCCCCCAGTACGGGCGGATTGAGAAGATACTCTTTGATTTTGTTCAAAGCATTTTGACATTTTCTTCCCAAATGAAAGGGGCTCCTTTCTTTGTCAATTTGCAGAAAGGTTGGCATCTTCTGACAAGTTGGATATGAATCGCTTGATGTAGGCCAGACGACCTTGGAGGGAGCGTAGCTCGGTAAGTGTCTTAGGGGGAGGCAATTCCCTAATGGCCTTGATCTTATCGGGGTCTATTTCAATGCCCCAATAACGAACAATGAATCCAAGAAACTTGCCGCTTGACATGCTAAAGGCACATTTCATGGGGTTCATTTTCAGCTTATATTTGCGGAGCTTTTCGAAGACCTTGTGCAAGTCTTCCACATGATTTTCTTTTTTCTCTGACTTGACAACCAAGTCGTCCACGTAACATTCGACTAAGTTATGGAGCATTTCATCAAATATCTTGGTCAATAGCCCTTTGGTAGGTGGCGCCTGCATTTTTCAGGCCAAAAAGCATTCTTTTGTAATTGAATATGCCTTTCGGCGATCGGAAGGCCGTGTGATTTTATCTTTGTTGGCCATTCGAATTTGGTTAAATCCTGAGCTTCCGTTCATAAAGGACAAGATTTCATGCCCTGTGGTAACATCCACCATTGTTTCTTTTAGACAAAGGAAAGTCATCCTTGGGCACACTTTATTTAAATCTCGGAAGTCAATACAGACCCGAACTTGTCCATTTTTCTTTTTTACTGGCACTATATTGGCAAGCCACATCGGGTACATGCAGGCTTCGATGAAATCGACATCTAGGATCTTGTTGATTTCATCCACCACTTTCTTTTCCAGTTCTAGATGCATCCTTCTTTGAGTTTGTTTCACAGGTCTGGCCTCTGGCAAAATGGCTAATTCATGTTCAGCCACAGATGGATCTAAATCTGGCATTTCTTTATAGGACCAAGCAAAACAATCTTTGAACTCTGAGAGTAGTTGTTCATATGATTGTCTTTCTTCCTCATTTAGCAATGCACTGATGAACACATGATGAGGATCGTCTAGTGCCCCCAGATTTATTTCCAAAAGTTCATCCACAGTGGCCTGCCCGCCATCTTCTAGTTCTTAGGGTGCAGGCTCTAAATCGACGAAGTCTTGTTCGTCATCTGTGTTAGTCATATATACTTCCCATTCTTGCTCTTGACAGGGGAAATTTTCATTTTCATTTCTCATGGGACTCTGCTCCCTTTGCTCTACAATTTCTATTCTCATGGGGGCAGGGTTTATGCTGACCATGTGCACTGCTAGTGCACCATAGGGCCTTCACGCGTCTCCACCCGAGACCTCTTTTGTCATTGTGAGAAAATGGTGGTTGCCCCCTGACATTTGTAGGGTACCACAGTTCTTGACAAATCTTACCTCTCAGACTACTCTGAGTTTGGGGGATATTTGTTTTTGGCACATGTTTTTGATGTACTGTGGCATATCTTCGAGTTCTCCAATATTTCTTGGGACCCAGCCATGGTGTGTTCCAGACCGAAGTCATCTTGTGGAGGTGTTTGGGTGTCGGCTCTCCCTTGTAGAACACTATCGGTCTACCATCTTTATGCCGAGCTACAAAGAACTTTATTGGCTCAACTGTATAGACTTCATGTCTGGTTGTCACTTGTATATGATCTTGTGGCAGCGGTATTCCGGCCCTTATCAACCAGCTGATGGTATTAGTTTCTAACCTAACAACTGGTCTTTCCAACTGGAGGGTTTTCGATTTGTATCTCCCGACTGCTGGATTTGCATGAGTACTGCCACCCTTTCTTTGTTGACTCTTATTTTGCCATTGCTCTTCAGGGAAGCCCCTGTAATTTGTTTGCCTTTGTCTTGCTTCTTAGGGGGATCAGCTGCCCCCTCAAAGTATAGCCTAGCATCAGCCAGGTGGCATTCATACACTTTAAATGGTTCTAGGTCTGCAAAGACCCGATGTTGCTCGCCTCCTTTGTGTATTTTAGGCATTGATGGAGAGTGGACGGCACCACTAAATTTTATGTAGCCATGGTCGCCCCAAGAGGGCTTAAAAGGAAGTATTAGTGTCAACCACATAGAATACAACCTTTGTCACAAAATCGCCTAAGGCTAGGTCCACATCCACGCGCACCAGGCTTCTTCAGAGTTCTGATTGAATCCCGCTATCTTGATTCCTTCCACCTTATGTAAATAAGGGGTAAGGAACATATTGTGAAATGTTTTTAGCGGGATAATGTTCGCTGCGGAACCAGCATCGACTAGATACGGTCTAATTCTCGCCCATTTATCTGCCCCCTCATGTATAGAGGCCTATTGTGACAGGGAGAGGTAGCAACATATCATCTTCTGTGAAGGTCACAGAGGCCGTTATGCTTCATATACATCTTCTTTCATCTCGGCCACATGGGCCTCATAGGTCTTCGGCTCTTACAGGGCTGCAATAAACGCCTCACGCAATTCTTTGCTTAATGCAAAGGCATCCCAAATGCTAAGGTTGGTCGGGAACCTTTTCAATGCTTGGAGCACTTTCCGATTAGCTCTATCTTTGACTTTTTCGAAGGGGGGCATTATTCCTGCCAAGCTTTTGGGTGCTTGTGATGGAAGGGGAATTGTGACATCGCCACTTATCCCCTCTTCTCGCTCCTTTTCTAGCAGCAGCTTTTCAGTTACGAGAGGTATCAAGTCTTCTACTCCCTCTTTGACTGGTGCTTGAAAGGGTCCTTCATTCATCGCCACTGCAGGCGTCGATCTATTTGCTTCAACGGCCGGTTCTTCCTCCTCCTCATCAGACGGGGGGAAGACATACTCATCTCCTCTTGTTTGAAGTGTAGGGACAGGCCCTGGTTTTTCCCCTCTGAAGTATATGACCTTCTGGGGTGGCTTTTTTCTTTAATAAATTTTGAATGGCTTTCTAGCTTCAGGGGATACACAACGGATCCCCGATTTGGATTGTTCCTTTGTTTGAGCGGTAAACACATAGGTCATATTGCATGAGAATGTTTACACTTTTTCGACTAAGTCTTCAACAGTGCAGTCAGTTCCCCCAAAACATTTCATTTTCACTGACAGAGGAAAGGGCATCCTCATGTTTTTGCATACGCTCCCGCAGCTCCACAAGCCATTTCTTCAGGCGCATTTTACGCTCTAGTTCTTCCCATGGTATGTATTTTTCCAGGGGGTTGCCTTGGTTGGCGACATTTGTTGATACTCTTCGAGTTCATCAATCAACCCTGGAGCCTTTTGAGAGGCCATTGACTTCATTTGCTGTGGAAGGCTCACAGATTTTAGCTTCCCTTTTCATTTTCCTTTTCTTATTCTTTCTTTGGTTCTTGATTCTCTTTCGCAAGATTGTCAATTTGGCAAAGTCTTTTCATTTGCTGCCTCCTTGGGTGGGGCGGCGCCACTGGGATATGACTTCCTGGGTTGTTGCTTTCTTTGGGGTTTTTTAGGGGCTGACCTCTTACTTGTATTCACCTGGGTCCAGCCTGCTTCCTCCTTCTGATTGTGGAACGTTGCATTAACGGCCTTTTCCACCATATCATCTGGGAGTTGTTGATATGTGGCAAATCCAGGGAGCTTTGTCGACTGTTTAACTTGTGCCACTTTTGTTTGAATTGTAGCATGGATTACATTCGCTGTGAATGTATTTGGTTGCTGATGTGGTTGAGGTGGATTTACCAAGTGCTTAGCCATGTCAATGATTCCTGCCTGAATCAATTTTTCTGCCCGATTTTTGAACAGGTAACGATTTTCCAAAGTATGGCCCAGCATACGATGGTACGCACAATAATTGGGCTTGTCCCATTGTTACTTCTTCTAGACGCTTAGGCTCGGGAGAGTAATTAGATTCTCTTGGAGACATATATCCAGCAATTCTTTGGTGTGCTCCCTAGTAAATGAATAGGGAGCGCTGAGTCTTTCACCCAATGAAAGTGTTGATCATTTTTCATTTTTCTTGGTATTTGAGGGAGCAGATGGCTCACCCTTGCCCCCCTTTTTGCCAAGAGCTGAGGGTAAGTCTACAACATTCACTTCTCGCGATCCCGAGCCTTTGTCTTTTGGCGGTTTGCCTTTCCCAAACACCGTGGTTGGATTTCTCTCCAAGAAGATTTCAATCTCCGCCACTGTGTTATTGAGGTGTTCAAATGTCCGGATATTAGCCCCTAAGAGCTTTTCCTTGATTTCCGGCTTCAGACTTCTTGGCATAGTTTCACCGCATCTTCATGTGCCGGTGGTTGTTCACATTTCATGCTCATATCACGCCACCTTTTGATGAGTCTAGAGCAGACTCATTTTTTGTTTTGTTTTAGAGATATGAGCTCTGCCAGGGTGACTCTTCTTTCTGTCACTCGGAAGCGCTCAAAGAACTTCTTTGCATGTCTTCCCAACCAACTATTGAGTTGGGTTTCAGTCGGGCGTACCACTGAAAGGCTGGCCCAGTAAGGGATGTTGAAAAATACCTCAAGAGGTATGACTCTTCAGTTGCCAATTCTCCCATGATGCTCATATAATGCTATATGTTCATGCGGTGACCCCTCCCCATTGAATTTTGAGAATTTTGGGACTTTTGGGTGTTCCGCTGGGAGCTTTTTAAAGAGGTAGTGTACAGGGTATGGTACCCTATACAGGTCATAGGTAGCAGACCCCTCGTTCTGCTTAGCCATCTTTGCTTCAATTATTTGTTCAATCGTGGCCCTCTGAGAGACCATTGTTCCTTCAAATGCAGTATTATTGTGGTGCATCATGCCTTTGTTCTGCAACATGCACCTCTTGAGTTTCCTCATGGCTTGAATTTAGATTCTCAATTGGTTGCTTAAACGCGAATTCTGTACGGGGTGTACTTGGTAGCACGTTCCCAGGCTGGGGTGCCATTGTAGGCAATGCTGGCTGGCTTGTTTGTTGAAGTTGCTGAGGCTGCAATGGTTGTTGTGCCGATTGTGGAGGCTGTAGTGGTGGTGATGGTTGTGGTGGCGGTGGTGCCGCCATTCCCAATTGTTGCATGAGGCTTTCCAGCATAGCCTTTAGCTTATGATTTTCTTGCATTTCCATTTCTAAATTTGGCAGTGAGGGTACCCTGATATTAAGGTTTTCAGTAGATCGACCCTGATCTAGAGGGTGATTTGATGTGGTGGCGATGTCGGCAACCCACATGGCACATGCCTCCTTCATTCTGAGGTGGTAAGCCCACCTCCACATTCACCTGGTCAAGCCAGGCTCGAGCTTGCTCTCTTCTGCGACTAGATATCGTGGGATGCTGCTCCATATTTGAGGTTTCTGCCTGGTCAGCTATTACAGGCAGATTGATGTTAGAGGCATAGCATGTGTATATCCTCATGCCTTCTTCAGTGATCTGTACTGTTCTTCTCTTCTTCTGCCTAGGGTGTACAGTGGCACCCAGGCGTTGGAAAACTGACTTTCTAGGGGTATCATCATCCCTCTTGTGTTCTTCTGACTTGAAATTTTTCCCTGTCTCCGGGCTTGCTTGTCTTCTTTCTGATATACCTCTTTCCTTTTAGATCCTCTTTGTAGATCAACAGATAAAGGAGTGCATTCTTTGGTCCACGACTCTTGGTCTGTCTGGGACATTCCTTCTCCCGAAAGTTCGCCAGTTTGTCGGGTCTTGCTTCATGATCATTCTTGCATTTTTTTCCGCCCTACAAGAGACTCCAGGCCCTTGTCCTTCGGAGTTCTTGAGCTTCTTCTCTGGTGACCCACACCTGTTTAACACGAGGTGGGCTACATATCTCATCCTTTCCAACATTGGCTTTGTATTTCTCGAAGCTAATTTTGTCAAATTTGGGGTTCTTGGTTTCAGCTTTCCTCCATTGCTTCTTCATTTTTTCACTTGAAACTTGGTTTGTCTTGCCGCACTTTAGGCAGTATGCCGAAGCCGTTCTTTATCGGTACAGTAGCTACATGCCGCTCCAGTATCATTAGGGTCTCACTCCCATCCAAGCGGATCCGAAGATCGCCAACTCGGACAGTCTTTCTAGAACCTGAAATTCCACGTGTTGTGGGCTTCTTGCTAGACTTGCGCCTTCTGTTCTTTCCATTAGTTGGAGTGTTGGTGAAGTTGACAGCATAGTTGTGAACATCTGGATCAAGTTGGCCTCCTGAGCTTGAGGCTCTTCCTTTGCTTGTTTGCTTCACGAGCTTTGGCAACAGTTGGTAGCACGGCTGGTATCACGCCGAGGCAGTATGGAGACTCCACCACCGGGGGAAATCTCCAAACCTAGTTGGCGTTGTGAGATAGCCGTTCCTTATGTGGTCCTGGACCACAAGTGGGCCGAAGAAAACACCCGGAGTGTGAGTTGCAGCCGCCATTGCAGGGTTATGACCTGCACAAAAAATTAAAATGTGAGTACATCTTATTGTTAGGGTGTTGTCTGATGGAGAGATGAAGGGAAGGGAGGTCTCCAGTGGAGTCGCCATCTCTGTGAGAATCATTTTTAACACTTTTAAATTTTAAATTTATCTTTGGATTTGATTTATTTGGTCTTTTATTTATTTACATGGACATGGTCTTATTTAATTCGTTTGACCTCCCACACTAACCTCGGTTAGTGTTAATAATACATCATCACAAAGGCTGAATACCGTTGATTAACCATCAGACAACCCCTTAAAAACAGAAGAGCGTGACCCACAATTGAATGACATGAATTGTACATGAAAGAAAATAAAGTTACAAGCATGCAATTTTTTTTTTTTGTTGGAATTTTCTGATATTTGTTTCATTTTTTATTGATTTTTAAATCCATTTGCTCATTTTTTTGGTATTTTAAAATCATTGATTTCATTTTTAATTATTTTCGTCATTTATTTATTTAAATTATGATTATGTGGATTAAATTAATGTTTTCATTTATTTATTTGATTTAAAAGGTGATTAACTTAAGGTGGATCAAAAATAACATGAGACATACTTGTTTGTTATTTTTATGTTATTGAAAATTAAATAACAATGTTTGTGAAATATTTTGTTAGGTTGGTTGAAAAATTGATTGATTTGATTAAGAAACCAAGTAGTGAAAAGTTTGAAATAAACGTGACATTACGTGTAATTATTCATATAAGACATGATTAAATAAGTGAAATTAGCCCAATAGGCCCGTTAAGCATGACACATGAGAATACGTCAAATGCCGGCCCAATTAAGCATCATTAGGCCCACTAAGCATGAAACATCATAATCATTTGCATGAAAAATACAAGTTCGGCCCAATGAGCAATTTGAGGCCCAATAAGAAGTTTGGCCCAATAAAGGAAGCCCAATGGACCTTGCTTAAGATTTGAGAAAATTCAAATTGTGCCTTGCACAATGTTCTTTAGGGCTGCCTTGCAGACCCTTTTCTCAGACCGCCTTGCAGTCCCAGAGCCTTGCTCTGTGTTGAAGCTTCCGAAAATCCTCCTCCCCAGCTTGGGCGCCCCTCCTCCTTTTATAGGGAGTGGGGGGAGACCTCGTCCCGGTCATTTGAAGACCCCGTCCCGGTCATTTGCAGACCCGTCCCGGTCATTTGCACATGGCTTTTTTTCACATTTCTCCTTGTTTCCTTTTTTTTTTTTACTTCTCTTCTTTTTTCTTTTTGTGTTTATGCCCTTTAGGGCATCGGGAGAGAGACAGAGAGAGCGCGGCTGGGAGGGAGGAGCTGTGCGACCTCCTCCTCCTCTCTTCTTCCTCGCTTGACCGGCGGGGGCTTGCAAGGGTGACAACAGCGGCTCCTGCGGCGGCGAGCAGAGGCAGGGGCGAGCGGCGAGGGTGAGCAGGGCAGCAGCTGCGCCGACGCGTGCCTGGGGCCCCGATGATCATCGCGCTCAAGGGAGGCAGCAGTAGTTGCCGCGACCAGGGGAGGCAGTGGCGCATGGTTAGGGCGCCAGCGGCTGTTGTGCTCATGGGGGGGTGGTGCGGCTTGCTGCGCAGGGCGATGGTGGCTGCGCCAAACCACAACGACAGAGGTAAGGTCCCCTCCCCTTTTTTGCTTTCTTATTTTTTTTCTTCTCTTCTGTCTTCTTTTCTTTGGGCAAAAATCGGTGCAACAGTGACATGGCAGACCTACCAATAATAACCAGGTTTCCTTTTTAGAAAAAAGGGTGTGGATTCTATCAACAGTTTTGTTCAAAAATAAATAAAGAGAGAAGATGAAAGTCTATCACAGTAAAAGATTAATTAAAGGACTCCATTTCATGCCATTGGTTGCTGGAATTCTGTCTCATAAGCCATAAGGAGACCCACATTTTGAGTGTCCTTTACCGGAGGCCAGATCAGTAAGCTATGTTAATTGAAGATTTTGATAATTGCATTACTTAGAGATACAATCTTTTAAAAAGAACCGTGAATGGATACAATGGAAACGCCTATGTCATTGAGTGTGGTGAAGAAGCATACTACCTTAGTATTCCTCTTAACACACCATCTGAGAATTGTTGTTCCCTTTGTTTTTAATTTGTACTAGTAGCTCCAATCCTCATGCATTACACTGTTGGTTATGGACGTTATTGTATGCTTTTGTCGGTTGTGCACTGGTGCTGGCCATGGATCAAAACATCCCCATTACCAACAATGGCAATAGTTCTCTGTCATCAGTTGCTCTTGCTACATGGAATGCTTCACCTAGACAGTAGCATCAACCATTCTATGCCTAAGTTTTGGGTGAACTTACTATGTGATGGGGTATCCTTTGGGGCTAAGATTGCACTAATAAAAAGTTCCCCTTAGTTCACCCTTTTTAGTTGATCATAATAAGGAACTGAACCTCAAATTAACAAATTGACTAAGTTCTCTCTCACTGGTTGATTAGGTTGAAGATGACATTCACATTACACTTCATTGTGGTAATTTTATGAGGAATTCTCAAATACAGTGTCATCATCACTATTACCATGAGCCTTATTCCATCAATTTTGTGGGGTTGTAGACCTATGGAGGACCCAGAGGATTTGACAAGTTCTCATGACTGGCTGCCTACCTGATGTGATCCTTATACAAAATTTTGCCAGGTTCTTCACCAAGATAATTTCAGACAGGAAAGTGTCCATCAGAAATCCTAGGAGGCTGATTACATGTAGACATCTAGCCTTAACCTGATACAACCAGGGGCAACTCTCAAGTCCCCTAGCACAAGAAAGTGTATAGTTAATGAAGGGAAGGAGCCAAGTCTTGTGTAGGATTGTAGATTTATCTAGGACACCTATCAACTGCTTGCCTACATACTGTCTTTCCATCTTCAGAATTCCAAAGACTGTAGCATACACATTGCAATCTATTCAAGTGAGGTTTTTCCGGCATGGAAATGAGGAGGAGCCAAGTCTTGTGTAGGATTGTAGATTTATCTAAGGTCCTGTCAATGGGTGGCCGGTTGATACTTTGCAGAGCAGTCTTGGATAGCTTGCCTAACTACTATCTTTCCATCTTCAGAATTCCAAAGACTCTGGTATACACATTGCAATCTATTCAAGCGAGGTTTTTCTGGCATGGAAATGGGAAGGAGAGAGGCTGGCATGACATTCCTTGGGGAAGGATTTACCTTCCCAAGGAGGTAGGGGGACTTGCAATCAGAAACATCACAACATTTAATATGGCGCTGTTATGTAAATAGTGGTGGAGAATCGTGTCAGAAGAAGGGGGTTTGTGGCACGATATAATCCAGCACAGATATTTAGGGTCCTCCATAGGGTGGGACTTGGGGTCCACTCCTCGGTACTGATGCTCACCAGTGTGGAAGATTCTGCAGAGTTTGGATTTTGTCGGGGTGAGTGTCAGCATTTCACTGGGTGATGGGCAGAGGTGCTCCTTCTGGTCAGACAGGTGGTGTGGGGATTTGACACTGGATCATCTTTTCCCTGATTTGTTTGCCATTACTTCTGCCTCGATGGCCACTGCTGCTGACTTTTTTGAGGTCAGCCATGCCGGTGCGACTTGGGGTGCCAACTTTTAGAAGGAACCTCTTAGTGGAGGAGACTGCACAACTTCTGCAAATGTTCGCCGTACTAGCCCCCTTCAGGTTGACAGCAAACAGGGAGGACCAGTGGTCTTGGAGATGGGAGAAATCTGGTCACTTTTCAGTCAAATTTGCTTATCTCATGTTTGTTGATGGGGGATTGAGACATGAGGGGAAGGCTCAGATCTGGGACACCAGGAACCCCCTCAGGATCAAGATATTCATATAGAGGGTTTTGCATGGAAAGTTGCCCACTTGCGATAAGATATCTAGGTTTCTCTCGTATATTCCATCTTCATGCTGTCTTTGTGGGGTCGAGGAGGACAATTTGGATCATCATCTAACAGCCTGCTCATATTCTAAAGTGATTTGGGATGAAATTGGGCAGTGTATTCAGATTATCATCCCTTCTTTTACAGGAGCGAAGGAATTATTATTGGGCTGGAGCAGGAAATTTTCTAGCAAGGCTGACCGGGTATTGTGGTGGATCATTTTGCATACTACTATTTGGGCCATCTGGATCGAAAGAAACAACAGAATCTTCAGGAGAGAATCAAGACCGGAAGAAGCAGTGATTCAAGGATTAAGAGTAATGTTTTGGTTTGGGCTAAACTATTGGGAAACTTAGAGTCCTCAATCACCTCTCCTTTTGTTCCTGGGGAGGTGAGGTATTTTTGTGTTGGTAAGGTTGAAGAGAGGCTTTTTGTGTAGAGTTTTTTGTTGCTTTCACCTCTACACTCGTACATTCTTCTATATTCAATATACTACGTGGTACCATCCACATTTAAAAAAAAAAACTATCAACTGAAGAATCTACTAGATACAATCATTAGACTTCCCTTGTTCTTTGATGCTGTGTGTAAACATAAACTTGCCATTTCTTTTCCTTCACCCATATGATTTTCTGTAAAAGTCACTATCAGAATTTGGGGTAAGAACATCCCTCTTCTTATTTTTCCCTCTTGGACAAACGTCTATCTTTCCCTATGTGGAAAACATGGCTTTATGTTGTTGTCCATAGGGCACTAGCACTTCATACCTTTTTGCTTTTTGCATGTTACAGAAGAATAAGGAGATATATGAAATGAACATTGTTTACCAGGACAACAAGGACACCTTTGGAAAGCAACAATCCAGCATACATCACAGACACATCTCAAAATATGTTTTTTATTCACTTGCTGCTCATCAGAATAGAGTTTATTGGTGCATCTCTAGCCTTTCTCTTTTAGAAGAGTTGGTTACTTCATGTCATTTTCCGTATTCATGCTTCCCAAGTTTTGTGCAAGTAGATAGCCTAGCCTGATCCAAACTAATGAACTACAATTAGGATTAATGGGTATGCTTATGCTTTTATGTATTTCAGTTTTAGACTTTAGTTGCTGTGTGTCCCATGGTCCTTAGGTGGACTGGCCCATTAAAGGGTTTAAGGATGCCCCTCTATAGAGGGGACTGTTAGGATTTTTGGAGCAGATGCATGATGAGTTAAGAGTTTGTTGGAAGTGGGTGGGAGGCCTCAGCCATATCGGGTCCGGCCGGCCACCATTGCCGTCACCCTTCACTGCGCCGCGCAACCCTCACGTCCTCTTCCCCTCTCTGCGGCTGTTCTCCCTGCGAGGGGGAGATTGGTCCGCTGCTGCCCCACCGCAACCCCGCCTAGAAGCCCATTGCTGGCAGCCACCAGACCGCCCAACTGTGATCGGCCTCTGCGCAACTCCTCTCAGCATGCGGCACTGTGTCATCCTCTGTCTCGCTGCCGTCTGCCCATGAAAGGAAGGACGGCCCTTGCGCCACCTTCTACACCTGGCCACCCAGCACAGCCTGACTGTGCCACGTCCACCCCAGGTCAGCAGGCCAGTCGGCCTCTTCAGGGCCTATGGTGGCGCACACCTGCTGTTCGAAAGATTGCAGCTCACTGTGGTGCACCAGCCGGCAATGCCTGGCCATTTTAAGCATGCCAGTACCAGCCCAAGCACCGACCAAGTGCCCGTGGACAGTGCCAACCCATCCAGCATGCCTGCCGGCCAGTTTCACATTTGTCCTGCCTAGTGATACCGCTTCCCTGATGTGTGCAAACCCATGCCAGCACCGCCCATTAGCTGGTGCCAACAGTGGAACCGACATGTCAATTTCGATCAGCAACAGTCCGAGCACTGGACCCGCATGCCAACACCACCTGTCACCCAAGCCCGTGAGCATTTGGTCTTGATTTGTCAACTGCTTTTTAGATGTTTGGTGATTTGCCTAGCCTGAGGATAGCGTGTAGACTCCACGTCAGGTGCTCAACAAATTGTCTCGCATCATAAACATATGCGGATATGCAGCTAAGAAGCAACAAGTTCTCTTTCACGTACATTATTTGTGTTTACAGCCCATATAATGTCGTAAAGTAAATGAAATGGTTGGACCTGAAAGTTCACACACAAGTTTTCTTTCCTCCGAGTTTTAGTTGTCGTCTGTCAAGCTTCATCATTGCTGTTGCCTCATAATGCATGCCACTGTGTGGAAATATATTTCAT
>CM024756.1:143750478-143755478 GCA_014218235.1 Colocasia esculenta | reverse complement strand
CTATACCTGCCTTCTAATTATATCCTTTGGCAACCAATCGGGCCTTGTACTTATCAATGGACCTATTATCTCAAAGTTTTTTTTCTTAAACACCCACTTGCATCCTATAGTCTTCCTATTCTTGGGTAATTCACCTAGTTCTCATACATTGTTCTTTTTAATGGAATCAATTTCTTCCTCCATAGCTATCCACTATAGATAAAATTCATGAGATCTCATTGCATTAGTATAATTTATGGATCTATGTGATTATCCTTATTAATGTCCATTGATAGACAAGAAGGTTCACAAGAATACAAGTTATAATCATCCATCCATGTTGGTGGAGTTCTAATAATCATCCATCCATATTGGTGGAGTTCTAGATCTCTTGTTGCCAATTGCAAGTTGCTCACTTTGCATTTCATTCATAAGTATTTGTTCATTTTCCATAATTGGTTAAGGTTCATCCTCATTTCTAGATCATTTCTAGGATCATCTATTACAATTAGAGGTTCATTTACCTCTTGTTGAGGTTCTTCTCCTTCCACATTTTCTAGAAATGTAGCATCCCTATATTCAATGATCCCTTTTTCATTGTGAAAAAATTATAGCCAGATGACTTATCACAATATCTTATGAATTTTCACTTTAATGTTCTAAATTCCAACTTATCTCTAAGTTGACTTGGAATGAGAACATGGGCTATAGATCCCCATTTCTTGAGATGTCTCAAATTGGTTTCCTCCCATTCCAAAGTTCACAAGGTGTACTATCGATAGACTTATAGGGAATCTATTTAAAGTATGGTTTCTCGTGAGCAATGCCTCTCCCTAAAATTTTCTAGAGAGACACGAATGTGATAGCATACATTTAACATCATTCATCAATGTGTTATTCTTCCTTTCTACCACACCATTCTGTTGTGGCATGTAAGTCATGGTAACATACCTTTTTATTCCATACTCTTGGCAATATACTTCAAATTCTTTTGAATTGTATTCCCCACTTCTTTCAGTTCTTAGCACCTTAATATTCCTGCCTAATTATTTTTCTACTTCTACTCTATATTTCTTAAAACAACTAAGTGTTTCTGACTCAGTAGAAATAAGATACACATAGGCATATCGAGAAAAGCCATCTATGAATGTTATGAAATATTTCTTGTTGTCATATGTTCTTACACTTAGAGAACCACAAATGTACACCTTCTTCCAACCACACACACATAACATATAACTTCTGTTCGGAAGAGGGGTTACACTGACAAAATTCATTATGGGCAGACAAATCTGCGTTATGCATAAGACTAGCAAACCATTCCACAAAGTCATCATTAAAAGTATTATACATTGACAAGGTTCTTTTATACTAACATCCAAAATTTACATAAGCCAAACACTCTATCTCAAGACTTTTAAAACTACAACAAAAATTCCTAGAGAGTCCCTAAGATTATCCTCTTCTTCTTGATCTACAGCGGAAAAGAAAGTACTCTGTAGCCGAAGTTGCATCCACCTTCAATCAGAAAGGGGTTTGAGAAAATAAAGGCATGAGTCGGGAGACTCAGTAGGTGGAAGTAAGCATAAGTCTTTCAATCAAATCTTGAATAGAGCTTTTGTAGGACATGATATCTTCATTTCGAATGTCTAGAATTCAAGAGTTGAATGTATGAAAGTTGTACAAAGTATTGATTTAATCTGGTGTTAGAACAAAAATCATAAGCCAAATTTCATAACTTGATCTGATAAAACTTGAGCGATTAAGAATAGGAATTCAAATTGCACAGAGAAAATGAATGTTCAGAAAGTGTGCATATGGATCAAAGACATACTAGCTCATGAACTTTCAAACTTAGCATGACAAATAGCCCAATTTGATTTCATAACGGGCCCAAACGAATTTCAGAACAAAAGTCACATATGTCTTTCAAAATTCAGATCATAACTTAATTCACAAAATGAATTCGATAGGCATCATACTACTCTCAAGAGATTAATAAATAACGTAAATACATCTTTGGTGCCTAGGCGATTCCAGCACCTCGGATCTTGTTCATTGCGCAAGAACGGGGTTTATTACCCACCATCACTAGACCATTGACTTAGATTTACTTACAAACTGTCGCCCACAGCTGACCACAAGTGACTAGTGCTACTACAAGTGATCCTAATTCCCTCTTTGAAGAGAGCACTGTCTTAAGATCATAAGTCATATTTCATGAGCACAATAGAGATAGAGATTCAAAGATGGGTTGGTTGATGGTTAAACAAGTCATCTTGGTGGTATAATAGTTTAGAATCCAAGAAAATAGGAAAGACAACTTGTTTGGACAATGCAGAAGTGTATCAACTTGAATTGATGAAGAAATAGTTCTGTTTGTCAACAAATACTGGTGGTTGTCGACAACTACTGATTGGTTGTCGACAGCTATTATTCCATCCAGAACTGTATTCATGAATCTGGACTTTAGTTGTTGACAACTACTGGTGGTTGTCGACAGACGACTGGTGGTTGTCGACAGCTACTGGTTGGTTGTCAACAACTCTAATTTCTGGGTTCTGGAATCATGGGTATCTGTCGACAGATACAATCTGTTTGTCGACAGATACTGGTCTTCTTTTTGGGAGGGGTTAAAATCAACTGGAAAGACACTTTTAAAGTGATCTTACTCTATATTGAAGCTCAACCAATGGTTTTGGGTCTTGAGCACATTCCTATACATAAGATTCCATGATCAACATGATGAAACAACTTGAAGGATGAAGTGAGGAGACCTTCACAGTATGGATAACATGTGGGGGAAATAGAAGAGAGATGAAGGTAATAACTGATAATTGCAAAATTTTTCGTGTTAAATTTCATACATATAGTTGACTTGAGAGATCATTTGTGTATAAATAAAGTACATTCTACCTTTAATTTTTATTTCTATTCATGTATAAATTTTTGAGCATATTAGTTAAATTTTTGGGTAGAACACAAAGTTAGATTTTCATTTAATAAAGTCAATGCCTTTTAAATAGTTTGACTAATAAAAGTGTTTTCTCTTTTTGTAGGTACATTGTACATAAATAATTATTGGTCTTATATTTTCATAATATCTTCTAATAATTTTGTAAATATTAATTTGTAAATAAATCAGATTTTAAATAAATTTTAGTTAAATAAACAACCCCACCCAATTCCATCATGCCACATACCCTTTCTCTCATCTCACCAGAATTAGCCACGCACACCACTGAAACCTTGCTTTCTTCTCATCAGGTCGTCTGAGGAGTCCTAAAGGCAGTGGCAAGGTGTGAAGAAGCCGGGCGTGCAGAGCCTGGGTGTGAGGAGCTCGGGTGTGCGAGCTGGCGTGTGCGGAGCTGTGGAGCTCGCGATGGAGGCGGGAAGAAGAGCTGGGGCGTGCGCTGCGGATCTGGTGGTGAGCTGGGGTGTGTGGAGCTCGGGTGCCAGGGGAAAAGTGGTGCGCGACAGCTGCAGGATGGCTGCGGAGCGGGAAGCAGAGCTCGTGCGCACTCAGCTCGTGCGGGAGGAGTTCGTGCATAAGGAGCCAGGCGCCTATTTAAGGACCCCAAGGTCCTCAAAAGCGGGGAGTTCAGCTGCAGTGAGGGGGATCGAGTTTTTTTTTCTTGTCTTCTGTAGGTTGTGAATTGGGCGGGAGAGGGAGATGTTTTTTTCTTTTCTTCTGTAAAGGGTTGGGTAGATCGATCCAGGGGATGTCTTCTTCCTCTCTTTTGTAAGCTGTTGGAGGAGTTCGACTGCTTTTTTCTTTTCTTCTGTGAGGGCTAGGTAGATCGATCCAGGGGATGGCTTCTTTCTCTCTTCTGTAAGATGCTGGGAGGAGTTCGACTGCTTTCTTCTTTTCTTCTGTGAGGGTTGGGTAGATCGATCCAGGGGATGGCTTCTTCCTTTCTTCTGTAAGCTGCTAGGAGGGGGATTGAGGTTTGTCTTCCTCTCTTATGTGGACTGCTGGGAGAGACTATTCAGCGTCTGGAAGGAGAACCTTGAGAGGTCAGTGCGTTGTGGAGCTTCCGGAGGTAGCAGAGAGCATTTGAGAGATCAGAGAGCTTGGCTCCTCTTCTGTTTTTTTTTTTCTTATTTGAGATTTCTATTTAGTTGGTGTTCTTCTTCTTCCCTCTGGACAGAACAGGAGTTTGACATTACGGTTTTATATTTCTTCTACTGTTTTCTTGCTGAAACATCAGAGATTGTGAGGGAGACGAGAGATCTACTATGTTTCTTCTTGCTGTTCTAAAGCTTATTGCATCCTACTCCCCTTTTGTTCTTCATCCCTCGAGCTGTGAGGGTATAGTGATCTGAATTTCTTATAGTTCATATTGTTCTCAGTGTAAAGAATGTTTAATTTGATCTGTCATCAAGAGTTCTTAGTTCAGTTTTAACGCATTGAGAATTTAAGTCTTGTTGGTGCTTATTTGAGTAGTATCATTAGGAATTTGAGTTAGCAACAATAAATTTTTGCTCTTATTTTCTGTCCGATCCTTAAGCTGTGAGGGTAGTGATTTGGTGTTTGTGGAGAGCTACTATTACTGATTGTTCATCCCCTGAGCTGTAGGGGTAAATTGATATGAGAATTTTCTTTTGAAAATCTTATTCTGCCATTTTTTATTCTCTTTTGAGATCCAGATTGTTTCAGAATTAGAGGTTGCATATGTGTGTAATTTTCAGTCATGGATTGAGCAATCGGAGAGGTGAAAGTGTTCTTTGTCTAGCTTTTATTCAATCTGTTCATCCAGTCATTTAAGGATTTTTAGTTCAGATTTCTATCTACCTGTTTGATCCCTCAACTGTGAGGGTACAGTGATACCAATTTTCTTTTATTCTCCATTCTGCTTGTTCTTTTATTATGTTTGACCTGTCGAGTTGTGAGTGATTGGTGCTATTATAGAATAAGTTCTAATGCAATGTTATCTTGGTGAACAAGTGTCTGTTAGAGTTGTTTCAAAAAGCAATTTCTTAAGTCAGACTTTATTCAACCTCTCTGTGGATATGACATG
>CM024756.1:143635468-143750378 GCA_014218235.1 Colocasia esculenta | reverse complement strand
AAGAAATAGCACAACCAGAACAATAAAGGATTGACCATATACGAAATAGCATGTATAGTTGCACAAAGTGCACTAGTCACGAATAGCACATTGGTTGATCTTCTTTCAACCGTGAGAACATAGTACTTGTATTGATTGTCATAGATTAATCTTGATAGTACAGTACTTAGATGTTATGTCATACACCTTAAATCATTAAACAAACCCTTCCCATGGGCACTAGCACTTTTCGAGCGATCGGGCCCTTATAATGTTGTCTGGCATTGATCCTGCTTTTATCTTAGACAATCAACAGATGGCCAAATAGAGTACCAAGAATAGATGAGAGTAATTGAAGATGATAGTATAGAAAGAACGTGAATAGATGAGAGTATAGAGAAAGTAGATAAGAACGATGGTCATATTCTAGAACAACGTAAACATGTGATAGTAACAGTTGCACCACATACACTATCGTGTGTCGGCAGTCTAGTGGAAGTCACTACCTGCCATTAGCTTGCTACGAACACAGGCCAGAGGTCCCGCGTGATCTCAGGTAAGAGAGAAAATCTAATGTCGTTGGAACATGCTGATCCCTAAGGTAAAATGGGTATTGATGGTACAACCTGCTCGTTGACAATGGACGTCTGTCAAAGCCAAGGAGGTCTTACGAGGCCTCGAAAAGGAGTTCCTGGTCCATTTAGAAGTATTCCTAATAGAGAGGTCGTCCAAGCCAAGTAAAGTGTTTATAGAATGATTGTCCATCTAGCCTTGAGTGCTCAAGACAGAGGGACGTGATAACGGTATTAATTCGATGCATAAAATGAAGACAAGTCCATTAAAATATAGGAGAAATTTACATGAATAATTACACTTAATTACCAGATATATATTGAGTAATTACAGTAAGGTTTCATGGCAAAAAATCAAGTTTGGTGTTGCATGTGAGAGAAAATCAATGATAGCATATGAGGGATTGTGCACACATCTTTTAATATAAAAATCGTATGTATATTATGAAAAATATGTTAACATGTCTTATTGTTCATGACAAAGCTTTATGAGGGTTAAACATGATTAAGGAACATGGATTTACAAGCTTTAATTAAATTAGGATTTCTGAAAACACAGTCAAAACGCTACGGGTGTACTAGTCGCGTTCAAATCGCGAGGGGTAGGTCTATCGCATTCACATAATTGGGTTTGTCGCATTCAGGGCGGTCAGTACAGGATAGGTAATCGCGACATGTCGGGCTGTCGTGTTCTCAGAGACCCTAGCCGAACCCAAAAGTGCAATGGATCACTTTCGGTTTGCAGTCCAGTCCTCCAAGGCACTTGACATAAGGGTCTTTTAAAATTCATACAAAATTGTATACTTAATGAAAATCATGAAACCAATTTTAAACAAAACTATACTTACATATTATCAACAGTAAAGAGTAATTAGACATTTAACATGGTATGGGATGCTATGATCAGGTTACTTCACAATGAACTAAAAATAGACATAGTGATGAAAATGATTTAATTGGAAAGGTTACTTAATAGAAATTGAGGGAAATAGAATTATTATATTCCTGACATCAAGTAGCATGTACAATAAAGTTTCAAGACACAGATCAAGCATGGACATGGATTTAAAAAGGAACAGAGTCAAGTCAGGTACATGTTCTTGACAGAACTTTGATAATAAAATACTCCTAAATGACATGATAGGAATTGGGGAAATCATGGGGCTTTTGAGATAGGATCATGGACTATCTAGGGTCGAAATTAATTTACTTTTGCTTGAGATATTGTCTACCTTGAGCACTTTGAATTTCTAGGGCAAAGAAAGTGAAAATCTTCGAAGATCTCCTTGTTCCTAGCCTCCTCCTCTAAGATCTGCACGTCCAAAAGCTTCTCCTCCTCGTCCTCCAAGCTCCAAGGTTTCAATAGGGTGCTAGAGATGAAATGAATGTGTATTTGTATCTTTAAGGTTAGAAAAACTCGTAAAAATCTTTCCTCTCTCCAACTCCGAATTTCCCATAATTATCTCACTTTTTCCTAGTATTGTCCTTCCATTTGATAGGGGTGGGCTCTAGATCGTGGTCAAGGGGTTAGGATAGAGTTAGGACTCTTTTAGGATAATTATGAGTAAAATAGTGATTATCTTGCCCCTTTTTAATTTATTAATAATTTAGTTATTGAAATTAGGCTTAATTATCCTCAATTCAACAATGGGCTCTAGCTTTTGGCCCATTAGTTCCAGCATGGACCATTAGTGTAAACCCATCACTCATTTTTACTTATAGATTTTAAATAAATTCATAATTTCTTTTAATTTATCTATTTATCTCAATTTAAAAATTGAGAGTTGCTACACTTCCTAATGGAGAGAGAGCGCACCTTCGGCCCCCCTCTCAGAATAACCTAGAGGTAGGAATCCTCCTCTGGGATTTGAGTGGCGGTTTGTAGAGGAGGAGTATCACATCACCACCTTATAGGAGGAAAGGCAGAGCAGGTCATTACCTGACAGTGTAGTTATTGAGGCGCATCGGATAACTTATAACGATATGGGTGAGTGATAGGGATTTTAAGAAATTTTCACATTACATATTATATCCTTTGAACAAACTTTATATTACTTCATTACAAGGGTCTACTTAGTGCAGTGGGATGAAGACCAACAACATTAAAATAAAAGAAACCTAAGGTCATGTGTAAAATAGCAAATAGGTTCCTCATCACTTCCCTGATCTCAGCTAACTCCTACCTTAGAAACCACGTGAAAATAATGAGAAAACTAGAATGATATAAAATTTTCCGTAGGATTTACCCTTCTAAAATAATGTCAAATTAGATAGTTGCGAGAAGAATAATCATGTCAAGAAGAAAGAATAATTCATATCTAAAATTTTATTGAATAAATGCAAGAAGATGTAAAGAATCATGTACAAATATAAATGATTCAATAGACTGGCCAGATGATACTAATTATTTTCTAAAATTTTCACAATCAAATATTCAACCAAAAGATAATAGAATTGTCAAATGAATAAAGAAAATAATCTAATTTATAGCAAGTTGTGGTGGCCATCTCAGCCACCCAGGCCCATCATGGCCCATCACTGCCCGTCAGGGCCTGACAAGGTCTTGTGGGCAGGCGTGGTCCTCCCCCGGAGCACCACGTGTTCTCAAGTACCCGCTTTAGAACAGGACTCCATGGCGCATCTCCGAACATCATTCGCCCTATTCAAGATGAGGCTCAAGTTACCGAGTAAGGTCATCACCCTGGCGTCTTGTAGCCTGCTCGGTCCAGGCTCCCCGGCCTGCCGAACAGGTCCCTTACTCCGAACATGCTTATCCCGCTGCTTTACCACCGCCCGGGTATGTGCGCACCAAGCAGCCACTGTAGTTACCGAATAGCGGGGGTCGGCCTTTGTACAGGCTACCCGCTCGGTGACCCTAGCCAAGTGCGTCCGAACAGGCTCTTCGCCTCCCCCCGACGGTTGTAACCGCTGCAGACACGCGCCCCATGTCCTGGGCATATTAACTGCCGGACATCCCTCGGGTACGGTGCCTCAAGGATAACTCCTCGGACGACGCACCACCAATGCGACCTCTTAGGCACGATCCAGAGACGTTTCACCCTTCTCCTCAATGCTCATGCCTATAAAAGCCGGGTACAGCACCATGAAAAATGTATGCGTTATCACGCAATCTTCTCACACCAGCCACGGATCACACACGAGAACCCCCTCCTCTCAAGTCTACTACGATTAGGCATCGGAGGGTTCTCCCGGTTCTTCAACCGGGCCCCCTGATCCTATTCTGGTTTTACAGGTCTGCACCCACTATCGGCAGTCGTCTTCCCTTTCCTCCAAGTGTAGGCCCATTCGGCTCTGACCCAAATAGGAAAAAGCCTCACACTTTTGGCACCGTCTGTGGGAAACGACGACAGCCATGGCTCGTGAGCGACCTCCTACCAGAATGTTGGGAGCAGGGCGCGAGGTCCCACCAATCAAGGGCGGAATCCCGCCGTCGAGACCCTCCCGTCGACGTCGCCATAGCCTCTGCCGGCGGAGTCGGCGACGTCCTTCCATCAGCAGCCGCCATGCCTGCTGCCCAAGAAATGGCAGAGCTCCGGGGTCAGATGCAACATCTGACGGGCATTTGCCTGGGCCTGCAAGCCCAGTTGGCAAGACCATAGGCTCCGGCGGCTCCTCTTCCGCAGGAGCGTCGGGCGGAATCATCTTACTGTCGATCTCCGCGCCCCTTCTGCGCCCCG
The DNA here is from genome assembly GCA_014218235.1 of Colocasia esculenta. Lineage (NCBI taxonomy): Eukaryota > Viridiplantae > Streptophyta > Magnoliopsida > Alismatales > Araceae > Colocasia > Colocasia esculenta. Next base: position 143,746,129 of record CM024756.1, on the reverse strand, counting down.
CGAGCAGCAGGTGGACTCGCCGCGGCGATCGCACCGCGCCCCCTCCGAGGAACGGGCGCCGGAGCGCCGTGGCCGTTCACCCCGCCGCTCCACAATGGCCCCACGTCCGGCGCGCTCAGTTGTGGGAGCCAACTCCCACAAGACCGGTCAAGAAAACTCCGCCATTCCGAGCAGGAGTTGGCCAGGCGCTTGCGCCGCGTGGTGGACCTCGAGCGTCGCGTAGATGCGATGGTTCAGCACGCAGAGGGTAAAGCACCAGCGGAAGAGGACCTGGACTTCTGCTCCCCCTTTAGCGTGGAAATCCTGGAAGCTCGGGTCTATCCTAAGCTCCCCTATACCCACTATCGCACCTTATGACGGCACCACCGACCCGGCGGATCACATCCACGGGTTTGAGTCGCATATGGTGTTCCATGGAGCATCAGACGCGGCCAAATGCCAGGCCTTCCCGGCCACCCTCAAGGAGACCGCCAGAGCCTAGTTCGAAGCATTGCCTGCGGGCTCTATCTCCTCCTTCCGCCAACTGAAGAAGTCCTTCCGGGACAATTTCCTCGGCGGAAGGTCGCAGCCGCGCACAGCGGCCTCCCTCCTGGTCGTCCGCCAGAAGAAGGGCGAGGCGCTCTGGGACTTCGTTAAAAGATTTCGGACTGAGGCGCTTCGCATCACATGCCTGGACGTTCCTCTCGCCACTAGTGCCCTCATCCAGGGCACTCGCGATGGATTTCTGCAGAGGACTCTCAGCGTCCAGTAGCCAGCCACTTTGGCCGAGCTACTCTCCATCGCCCAACGCCATGCGGCATGCGAGAAAGTCTAGCCACCGGCCGAGCAGAGCAAGGCGAGAAGTCGGACAAGAAGAGACCCTCTGATAACGGATCAGACCGTGATCGGAAGAAAGGACAAGGAGTGCAACGGCACCTCGCCACGCGACCGCGTCCCTTCACCGACTACACTCCTCTCACTGTGACTCCTAAACAGATCCTGGCTGAGATCGGAGATCAACCCTACATCGGTGGCCGCCGAGGATGCGCTCGAATCCTCGGAGGCGCGACCAGGACAAGTACTGTCACTTTCATCGCGACCACGGCCACGACACCTCCGAATGCTGCCAGCTTAAGGCGAAATTGAAGACATCATCAAGCGCGGCTATCTCAGACGGTTCGTGCGCCAAAACGAAGGCCGCCCCAGACGCCGAGAGAGGACTCCCGAACGGCCGATCAACAACGAACCTAATGGGCAGGAAATCAATGTGATCGCAGGAGGGTTCGATGTAGGCGGAGAGAGCACTCAAAGCCGACGCGATTACGCAAGGCGAGTGCACGTCGTGGACAGGCCTCTACACCCCGGCCAGCTCCATATCCCACCAATTCCGCACGCGCACAGTCCGAGGAGGCTATAACATTCTCGGACAAAGATTTTTAGGGGTACCACCCCACACACTGATGCGCTGGTCGTTTCGGCCACCATCAATCACTGTAATGTGCGCGGATATGGTGGAAATGGAAGTGCTCCGGACGTGTTGGCCTACGATTGTTGCCTTCTTATGAGCCTTAAGACCGATTAGCTCACCCCTGCAAGTTCCCACTGTACGGCTTCTCGGGGGTTTCGGTTCAGCCCATGGGAAGAATTCGCCTCCCAATAACTCTTGGGATGGCACCGAGGAATGTGACCAAGATGGTAACTTCTTGGTCATCAAGAACATGCCAGGCTACAACGCCATCCCGGTAGAGGTCTGATCGGGGGATCAAGGCGGTACCTTCATCCTTCACCAAAGATGAAGTTTCTGACTCCGAGCGGGATTAGGGAGGTGCTCGGGTGCCAACGCGAGTCTCGACGGTGGTGCTACTCGTCTCCTTAAGAGACAAGCAACCCTCGCCGCCCCAGTGCCTATTCCACCCCAACCGACCAGCCTTCCACTAGACGAGGAACACCTGCTGAAGATCTGCTTCCAGTACAGGTGGATGATAACCCCGAGCATGTCCTCTATATTGGCGTCTTACTAGCGGAAGCCGAGCAGCAATGCTACAGGGCCTTCCTGCTCTCCAACCTGGATGTGTTCGCGTGGTCCGACGACGAGCTTCCGGGCATTCCTCGGAGGTGATGGTGCACCGCCTCCGTTTGGACCCACGAGTCCCACCAGTTCAGCAAAGGAGGCGACCGATCAACCGAGAACGGCAGACCGTGATCCAGGATCATGTCGTCAAAAGTCGATCCATAGGGCTCCTCCGGGAAGCCCAGTACCCGAAGTGGATCTCCAATGTGGTCTCATGCGCAAGGCCAATGGCAAATGGCGTGTGTGCGTAGACTACAAGGATCTCAACAAGGCAACGCCCAAGGATAATTTTCCCCTCCCGCGCATCGACCAGTTGGTGGACGCCACATCCGACACGAGCTTCTCAGCTTTCTGGACGCCTACTCTGGTTATCTCCAGATCAGCATGCATCCTCCGATCAAGACGCCACCACGTTCGTCACAGACTTAGGGTTATATGTTCATCAGGATGCCTTTGGTCTGAAGAACGCTGGTGCCACATATCAGCGGCTGGTCAACAAGATGTTCAAGCAGCAGATCGGGCGCAACATGGAAGTCTACGTCGACGCATGCTGGTCAAAATGCTCCCGAGCATCGACCACATCTCCGATCTCGAAGAAACCTTCGCAACCTTGCGGAAATATAATATGAGACTCAACCAGCCAAGTGTGCGTTTGGAGTGCGCTCGGGTAAGTTCCTCGGCTTCCTCGTTTCAATAGAGGGATAGAGGCAAACCTAGAGAAAATCCAAGCCGTATTTGAAATGGGTAGTCCGAAAACAGTGCGTGACGTCCAGCGTCTCACTGGACGCCTCGCTGCGCTAAATCGGTTCATGTCCCGAGCAGCTGAAAGAAGTTTCAACTTCTTCAAGTTGCTGCGAGTCCCCAAGGGCACCTCCAGCAAGGGGGGGCATGTACGGTGGACTGAAGAGTGTGAAGCCGCCTTCACCGAGCTGAAGGCAACTTGGCAGCCCCACCTATTCTCTCGAAGTTCGTGCTCGGAGAACCACTGTTCGTATACCTTTCGGTCACCGAACACTCCATTACCGCGGTCTTGATCAGAGAAGAGGGAGCAGCGCAGCATCCAGTATACTACATCAGTAGGGTCCTCCAAGAAGCTGAGAAGAGGTACCCCCGAGCAGAGAAACTCGTCCTTGCCTTGGTCACGGCTGCTCGGAAGCTTAGGCCCTATTTTTAGGCCCACTCCATTACGGTCCTTACCGACCACCGCTAAAGTCCATCCTTCAGCGGCCAAAGGCTTCCGGTAGGCTAATTAAATGGGTCATAGAGCTTGGTGAGGTTGACATCAGTTTTCGCCCTAGGACAGCAATCAAGGCGCAAGCATTGGCGAACTTTGTTGCGGAATGTACTCTCCCTACAGAGCAGGATCCTCCGCTGGCTGACGAGCCCCCATGGGAGCTTTACATTGATGGGTCCTCTTGTGTCACAGGGAGCGGAGCAGGCTTGGTCCTCACCTCTCCAGAGGGGTGGAGGTTCCAATACGCCCTCCGGTTTCGCTTCGCTGCTTCCAACAACGTTGCCGAGTACGAAGTGCTGTGTCCGGTATCCGCATGGCTAGGCACCTCGGAGCCCTTCGGCTTAGGGTCTTCAACGACTCTCAGTTGGTAGCCAGTCAGGTGAACGGGCTGTTCGAAGCAAGGGAACCCCGCATGCTTAATACCTCCAGCAGGTCAAGAGCCAAGCAGAGGGCCTCCTCTATTTCGAGGTCATACATGTCCGCGGGAGCAGAACGCGCGTGCCGATGCACTAGCCAAGCTGGCGTCTTCAGGTGACATCGCCCCCTTCTTGCTCCGTATTCATTGAAGAGCTCGCCTCGCCAAGCACTGAAGTAGATATCGCAGCCATCGAGGTAGGTCCACCAGCTCCGAGCTGGATGGACTCTCTCCTGGCCTATATACTTCGAGGCGAGCTTCCTCCGAGCAAGGCGAAGCTCGGAAGATCAAGATGCGCTCCCAGCATTTTACCCTCATAGAAGGCAAGATGTACCGATGATCTCTTTCTAGACCTCTCTTACGGTGCCTCAATCTCGAAGAGGCTCTTGCGGCCACCGAAGAGGTTCACGAAGGACTATGCAGAAGCCACTTGGGGGGTAGAACGCTAGCGCGCAGCATCATTCAGGCAGGATTCTGGTGGCCTTCATTGCAAAGGACTGCATGACCTTTGTTCGAAGGTGTCCGGAATGTCAGAAGTTTGGGCAGCTCATTAATCAGCCTGCCGAACAACTTCACAGCCTGTTCGAAACCTCGCCCTTTTGCCAGATGGGGTATCGACATCCTAGGCCCCTTTCCAGAGGCCCAAGGTCGAAAAAAGTTCATGTTCGTGGCTATCGACTACTTCACCAAGTGGATCGAAGCAGAACCCGTTGCCACGATCACCGAGCAGGCTGCGTGGAAGTTCGTCTGGAAGAACATCCTCTGTCGGTTTGGAGTTCCAAGGGTTATGACCTCCGACAACGGAAGACAGTTCGATAGCACCTTCTTCAAGCAAAAGTGTGCTGAGCTAGGCATCTACAACCACTTCACCTATGTTGCGCATCCCCAGGCAAACAGTTGGTCGAAAACGCCAACCGAACACTGCTGCACGGGATTCGTACAAGGGTGGAGGCCGCAGGTGGATCGTGGATAGACGAGCTCCCAATGTGCTTTGGTGCCACCGAACAACAGCACGAGTGGCAACGGGAGAAACACCTTTTCACTTGGCATACGGCTCGGAAGTTGTTGTGCCTTTAGAAGTGGCTCTCCCCACTCTTCAAACAACCTATTTCGACGAAGTCGCCAACAACCGTGCTCTTAGGGAAACCTCGACATGCTCGGCGAACGTCAGAACGACGCCAGCATTCGTCTTGTCTCCTATCAGCAATGACTTGCGCAATACTACAATGCTCGAGTTCGGAAAGGCACTTCTGCGTGGGCGACTTGGTTCTACGCACTGCTCGGCTTCGGATCCCTGAAGAGCCTTCGGTAAGCTCGCTCCCAAATGGGAAGGACCTTATCAGGTCACACAGGTCCTCAGAAAAGGCTCTTATAAGCTCACTGCTCCTAGCGGCGAAGCCATACCCAGGACTTGGCATGTATCAAACTTGAAGGCTTATTATTTATAAAGGCCTTCGTTCGGCATCCTACTTCTCTTCACCAGGCGAACAAGAGTTTAGCATACACACCTGGTCGAAACCTGTTTGCGGTTTTCATCGATCTGCGCGGTACATGCAACTTACAAACCAGTGAATTCCGATTCGAGCAGGAACAATAGCAAAAGGGAGAAGATAGAAAAACGAAGCCATAGACGAGTTTAGAAAAGGAATTTTTCATAATTTTTTTTACAAAAGGCCCCTTGGGCCGGGTTACAAAATTCGACAGAAAAAGTAGCAAAATGCCGAAGTACATTTAAGGGGCCTACTTGGAGGGGCTGGTGCCATCATCGGTAGGAGGCATCCGCCCAGATTGAAACTGGGTGAATCGCACTCCGTCTAGGCGAGAGGTCGTTCGTGCGGCGTCGGCATCCCTCACCGTTGCCTTCGAAGGCTTCCCGGGTCACTCGGTGTTGCTAGCCTTTAGCCGAGCTCCTCTCCAGCTTTGAGGCCCACCTTGTAGCAGCGGGCCCCGAACTGCTCCAGGTCTGTCTTGAAGTCGACCCCGGCCTTATATTCGGCGACTCCCTGGGCCTTGTCTTCTGCCAAAACTTTGGCGATGGCCTCCTTCTCGGCCCGGGCCACGGCAAGATTTAGCTCGGAGGTATGGAGGGCAGCCTTGAGGCCTTCAACCTCACCCTGCAGCCCGGCCTCCCGGGCCTCGTGCTGCGCCACTAAGTCCCGACAGAAGGCATTTTGGGCCCCCACAGGGGTTTGTGGTTCTGAGCCCGAGCTGCAAGCCTTCGCAGCACCTTCAGCGACTTGGTGACTCCATCCATAAGTGCCCCGAGGTCGACGTCATCAACATCCTCGGCATCAGCCTGGCTCTTCGGACGATAACCCCGCTGGAGATCTCCGGGGCCTGATCGGGGCTCACCTGCTGACATCGCGCCAATATGTCGAGTTGCGACGCGCTAGGGCAAGGGGGCAGCTCTCTGGGCACTTGGTTGTCCAAACCCCCCAGTGCGGCTGCTAGTGCCTCCCTCAAGGGAACCTCGGAGAGGCCTCTTCATAAAACCTCGGATAGAGGTCGACGGTCGTCCCACGAGCCCTGCTCCTAGGCGTCAGCGGTCTCTTCCCTGCAGAAGGCCCTGCTTTCTCTGTAATCTGGTCGACGTTGGCACCGGTAGCTACTTCCTGGCCCTCCTCGGCACCAGCTAAGACCTGAATCCCTCCTCCTAGGAGCGAGCGCACTCTCGCCGACTAAATTTACCTCAGTAATTGCTTTGGCTGCACTCTCGCCGACTAGACAGCCCTCAGCAATCACTTCGGTGGGGGGCATGGGGGGCAGGACTTGTCCATCTCCTTGCAATGCATCCTCCGGCGAAGAACTACCTCGCCGGCACCAGGCACCGTGATCGTCCCAGGCGCGACGTCCTCGGACACGACGTCATTGTGAGCGCAGAGGCTCCTTTGACTCCTCCGCTCGGGTCCCCAAAGGTCCCTTCACCGTCACCAACACCTGCTCGGTGCTCGGTGGTTGAGACTCCTGTTAGAGCCATCTCCTCAGATTGGCCTTCGAACTCAGGAGTCCTTGCCCGCTCTCCAGAGCGTCCCGACCATCACTTACTCGATGAGGCCAAGCTCGGCGGCCATCTGGCAGTGGCCTCCGAACGATCCACGACCGAGGCCCGTGACATCCTCTGCTCCGTCGTCCTCACGACTTGGCGCTTCTTTCGTGCCACGAGGGGCTCGAGGTCCTCCTCCTCCTCCTCTCTTTCGACGTGCTCCTCAATTTGCGGCATTGCTTCAGCCGCCTTACGCTTCCTCTTCTTCTTTGCCTGAAGAGTAGGGGCTGACTTTGCAGCAGTCCCGTAACATCTGCTCAGTCGCTCTCTCTGTGGTGCCTTCAGCCGCCATGGTTTTTGTCTTCTTTGCAGGGCCGATCCGCAACGGCCTCTGCTTGGTCGTCGGAGGAGCAACGAGGCGATCTTCGGCCCTTGTGCGGGGAGCACCCTCGTCTAACCTTATCAATAAAGGTTAATGGGGATCGTCTCGACATAGTTGGCCATCTCTTTCTGGCCCCGACCAGCGGCCAGCTCCTCGGCATCTGAGAAAAAGAGAGACGGGTTAGAACACACACACACAAAAATTTAAGAGCAACAGAGAACTTACCCCATGCTCGGCTAAGCTTGTATTTCACAAGATTGTACTCAGTCAAATATCCTTCGGCATGGTGACCCCAACCATGTTCAGCGACTGGGATGCGGCGGCTGCCCTCTGGATGAGGAAGGGGGCCATGTCTGTTCTCTTCGGCAGCTCCACCACCTGAACCGGGAAGTCCCAATTTGGGATATTTGCCCCCTTCTTCTGGCCAACAAAGAAGAGGTGTAACGACCCAGAATCCGCATATACCAGTACCAACCAGTAACCCGAATTCTGACCGCTAACCCACGAGACAAGCTCGGAGGGGTAAAAAGTGAACGTCCGAGGAGACTATATATAAGAAGATACACACCATGTAAATCTGTAAAATTTCACTATACATGAACATAACATGTACAACTCAGAGTCCGAGCTAAGTATAGAGTACATAAGTACAACAAAAAGTACTACTCACTGCAGCTAGGGCGCACCAACACCGGAGTGGCTAGACTCGCCTGGAACGGGAGTCGACGACGACCCACCTGAAGGGAGGGAGTGAGTCTCAAGAAAAGAGACCCAGTAGGGAAAAGTAACCCCCACCGGCAACAGTACTAAGTGCGGAAAGTAAAAACATAAAGTAAATATACGTCGCATCACAACCCAAAACTGTAAACCTCGCGGCTCAGTAACACATAGTCACACACAGTAAGTAGGACTCAGCTAGGGTCTGTGGCTTGACGTCCCGTCACCACAGAGTCTCTCAACCCCAGCCACGTGTGCACACTACAGACGCTCTCTCTCGCGTCTGGTCCACGACTGGTTTCCCCCTACGCCTGACCCTAGCGGTAGAGAAGGGGCTCACGGAGACAGCTCAAAAACCACACAAGGAGTACGCACAGGACAGAGACGCTCTCAACGTCCTGGCTCACCGACGGAGGACCCCCACACGCCGGTCATCTAGACAGAGCGTCGCTCTATGTCCAGGTGACAAACAGAAATAGAAGCACGGTAACTCAACGTGAGTACAGATGGTAACACTCTCAACGTCTGAAACACCGTACAATAGACGGACATCTCATGTCACGTCAGACATAGTTAATTACACATATGCGCAGGAGGAGCCACACTCTAAGCCTGGCAGAATGTGTTAACAGGGCGGACATCACACATCAACACCTTGAAACACAAAATAGGACCAAAGCCTATTGGGGCATAGGATATTAACGGCAACATCGATTGTCGCCAATATTGATGAAGACGGCACTCACAATGCCGTTAACACTTAATTAACGGCAATCGACCTTGTCGTTTATATCAACTTTGAAGATCTCAGCGTCAACAGATGTGGACGTTAAGTTCTTCAGTCCCTTAGACCCAGAACAGCGCCGGTCAGACCAATTGGGTAGAATCACCCAATCAAAACACCTGCTGATGGAGGGAAATACTTCGTCACATCTTCTAACACTACCAGAACTTCGGAATAAACGATCCAACACTTGGATCGCCCAAAACACCCAAAATCCCGGCATGGTATAACCCAACCCTAAAAAGCAATTAGCATACTAATCTACATAAATAAGCATGCTAATCTGTAAGGGTGGTTAAAGGGGTTAAGTCCCTACCTCAGAACGCCCCAAAAACTCCTAAACAATCACCAATCGTGCCGGAACCCCTCGAAGTCCCCGCGCGAATTACACCAAATCTTCGCGTTTCCCGCTTGATCTATCACCGCCACACGTACCAGAGCCTTCCCACGAACTCCCGTCAACAATCAGAAGTGATGGAAACAGACAAAGACAGAAGTGGAGGGAAGGAAGGAAAGGAGAAGAAGAAGTTCTGCTCTCGGGCTGCCCTATTTCTAAAGGCGCGACCAATAGACGTCCACATCCCTCGCCGCCTACTGAACCGCCACTGGGTTGACGTCCGGACCGCTTGCCGTCAAGTTCAACGACAAACGTCCACATCGCTGGACGCTAACTCCGAGTCAACGGCTAACCTCTGACCGTCAACCACAAGTCAACGACAATGTCCCTTGTCGTCAACTACACAGAACCTCTACAAGACCCAATAAGGATCCACTAAGACCCGAGACCTTACAAGAGGCGTCCGGTCCACCCTTTGTTGTTGGACAGACGAGGCAAGAAGTTGATCTGCATCCGGTTTGTATGGTGTTTCACGTACACAATTCATATGCCGGACTGCGACGAACAGGCTAGGCTGAAGTGGCTCCGGAAGATCTCCGCGGTCGCTGGGATGCCCCTCTTCTCGCAGATGATGCAAAAGACAAGATGGTCCTCCAAGAGTTTGGCGTTAACTGTATTGGCGCCACCTTCCAGGCCCGAAGCAGCTCCTTCGTGATCTCTGGTATCGGCAACCAGAGACCAGCTTCCACTAGGTCCAAGGAGAGAACGAAGCATCTGGGCCTTGTGGTCAAATACGACTCGTCCTCTCGCATGAGGACGATATCGTAGTCCTCGCTGATGCGGAATCACTCCCTCGGGCCCTCAAAGCTACGATATTTCACCACCTTCGACTTCGCCGGAGGCATCCCGCTGGTCTCGACGGTCGCCTTCCCCTTGTGTGCCATCGCTGGAAGATCGCGCACACGGCGAACAGGAGGGTTGCAGTAGGCAGCAGGGCACCAGCGCAGAAGCGAGGGAAAAGAAGGCCACGAAGAAGAGGATACTGGAAGCATAGAGCTCAGGGAAGATTTCGAAGGCGTGACTCCCGCCTTCGCCCCTTCCCTTCCTTATAAGGAAGACAGGGCAGGAAATTCGAAGCAGACTCGAAATGGCATTTTTCCCCGCTCCGAATCTCCCCTCTGGCACGTCGATGGCGACCGTTCGAACGAAGCGTGCAGGGTCCTGGGTTCGACAAGACCCCCACGATCATCATGAATTCCATCCTCTGAAAAGACTCACCATTCGACGTCACCGTTTACGACGCCAAAGGCAGCATCGCATTAAATACGGAGGCGACGTCCGAGCAGGGAAGACCCCGAGCGATGTCACCACACAGCCATTCGAATCTCCGGGGGCAATCCCGCATTTAATGCGAAGGGGATGTTCGAGCAGGTTGCCGCCCTCAAGTGCTCCGGTACCCGAACCACTCAAGTGCGTGGGGGCAAGTGTGGTGGCCATTCTCAGCCACCCAAGCCCATCATGGCCCATCACGGCCCATCAAGGCCTGACAAGGTCTTGTGGCAGGCGTGGTCCTCCCCGGAGCACCACATGTTCTCAAGTACCGCTCGAACAGGACTCCAGGCGCATCTCTAAACATCATTCGCCCTATTCAAGACGAGGCTCAAGTTACCGAGTAAAGTATCACCTCTGGGTGTCCTGTAGCCTGTTCAGTCCAGGCTCCCCGGCCTGCCGAACAGGTCCCTTACTCCGAACACGCCTTATCCCGCTGGCTTTACCACCGCCCAGGTAGCGCGCACCGAGCAGCCACTACAGTTACCGAATAGCGGAGTCGGCCTTTGTACAGGCTACCCACTCGTGACCCTGGCCAAGTGCTTCCGAACAGGCTCTTCGCCTCCCCCCCGATGGTTGTAACCGCTGCGGCCACGCGCCCCTTGTCCTGGGGCATATTAACTACCGGACATCCCTACGGGCGCCTCAACGAATAACTCCCCGGACGATGCGCCAACCGGCGCGACCTCTCAGGCACGATCTAGGGACGTTTCACCCCTTCTCCTCAATGCTCATGCCTATAAAAGGCCCAGGTACAGCACCATGAAAAATGTATGCGTTATCACACAATCTTGCTCACACCAGCCACGGCATCACACACGAGAACCCCCTTCCCTCAAGTCCACTACTGACTTAGGCATCGGAGGGTTCTCCCCGGTTCTTCAATCGGGCCCCCTAATCCTATTCTGATTTTACAGGTCTGCGCCCACTATCGGCAACCGTCTTCCCTTTCTTTCAAGTGTAGGCCCATTCGGCTCCGGCCCAAACTGGAAAAAGCCTCCACAGATGCCATGTCTAAATACCAAACCTTTAGCTTTCTAGTTGGTCGTTTAAAGTTTTTAGGTGCTCCACATAGAACTAGATCTGGGCCTCTAGTTCAAAGGCAGAAGTTTAAAAGGTCTCTGATCCCAGCATCTATTCTTATGGCAATTTATGCACATAAATGGCCAAAAATTCTAAGAAATAGTTCAGAAATTACAGTAGGTAATTTCAAGAAATAACATAGTTCCAAGTATGTTAAGAAAAGGATAAGAGTTAATTACTAATAATCAAGGATAATCAATGAAAAGATAGAAATTAAAGATCACTTGAAATTGACTGAAGATTGACCAAATAGTCTTGGCAAAACTAGTTAAATCAACATGCTACGTGTGTTTAGTATATTAATAAATAAAGTTATTAAAATAATTTGGTAAAATAAGTAAGGATAAGTTGTCATATTGAAATTATTTTTCAAAAAAAAAATTAGCAATTGTACAAAATAAAGACACTTGTGAATCCAAACATTGTGATAGTTTAATGGTGGATAATTTCTTTGTATATTGGCATGCATCTAATCAATTCTTCACAATAGACTATTATATTTTATATCCATACATCTAGTAGTTTTATTTTAAAAAAATACTCATATATAAGTTTATGAATTTACATAAAATGTGTGTATATATATTTAATAAATTTGTATAATTTGATTTACATGCATAAAAATGGTCGCTCTATTCTTTGAAACTAATTGTGAGATTTTGAGTATTATTGTGAATACAATTGTAGATGATAATAAGAACATTCTATGTAAATTGTACATGTGTAAGAGCTAGACATACATTATGATGCAAGCTTTTCTATTATCACAAGGGAAATAAAGCAAAAGTTATGATGATACTTTTCATAAATAAAAAATTTATATTTTAAGTAAACTCTTTTACAAAATAAAAAATCTCATATTAATGAATGTAAATAATGTTTTGGAGAGAATTTAATTTCTTCTATAAATAATCATGTACGTATAGAAACTTATTTTTGTCAATATGAAACAGCCACTTAGATTGTCATACAATTATCATTGTTCCTTGGTGATAATGTGATATGAGAGTGTCCAACACAATTCAAAACTTTTGAAAGTAAATTTATTATAATAAATCAAAATTAGTTTGCATGCATAACTATAAATATTAATCCATGGTTGGTGGATATTAAAAAATAAAATGATGAAAAAGAATAAAGGAGAGAGAAAAAAATATCAACTAAAGAATATGGATGGAAGAACTTCATCTCCACAACTATGATATATGGAATGCAATTTTCTCTCTCTCTCTCTCTCTCTCTCTCTCTCTCTCTCTCTCCTCTCTCTCTCTCTCTCTCTCTCTCTCTCTCTCTCCTCTCTTGAATTGCACTCTATAATTATAGATATGTAATTTTTATTTTTATAAATAAATTATTAATTTAATTATTTTATATAAAACTTTATATCATTTTTTCTTATTATGAATGAAATTCTTTGTTTAGTAATACACCTGTTTATGCATTTTAAATATATTTTCATAAAAAAATTGTTGAATAATTATTGTTTGAAACTATATATTGGACTCACTCTCCCTCACTCAACTTCTTACCGCACTCTACATGATTCTATCATTCTATGTCTTTATACTTGTCATTATGGATGAGGCTTTTAGTCTAAAGTTTTTTCATCGCCAGTTTGCTTCGATGTTTCCTTTTTCTTGTTATTTTTAAGAATTTTGATCGGTTGGATTTTGCGCACTCTTCAATCTTTATATAATTGTATAAAATTAAGCTATTAATATTTTGTTTGATCTATGTAAAGAATATTTTTATTTTATTGTAAGCTATTTTTTTTTAACAGTGCAAGCTAAATTCTTAGTTTTTATTTATTTATATAGAGCATATTTGTGATAAAATCAAGTTTGTATTTTCTTATAGGTATTACAAAAATATTAATTTTTTTCTAATGCATTGATAAATAGTATATATACCAATATGTTCCAGCACACGAAGCTAACCTTTTCATTTTTAAGCATATAAAAATGTTAATTTAATTAATATTTTTAGTTCTCTACTAGCCTTCTCATTTTTAAGCATTTAAAAATGTTAATTTATTTAGTTCTCTCTCTCGCTCTCTGTTCAAGTTCATTTTAATTGAACAAAAAGGATAGCTTTGTTTTCCTTCTATGAGATGAGATTTTGTTTTTTATAACATAAAAACGTTATTGTTATATATGTATAATTACAATCACAAAAAACCTATCATGCAAGATTCTAATAACCATAAAAAGCCACATTATACTTTCTTATATAAAGTCCATTCAAAGACACATGACATTCAAAAAAATCATCTTACATACAATGAAATTTAAAGTAAATTAATTTAAAACTTTAACAATATATTATTTAAAAATAGTTTGATCTGCTTTGGAGTTCATTCCGTAATGAGATATAATGTTTCGAATACAAGATTACTTTAATATGAAGAAGATGTTATATTCCTCTTAAACTAAAAAAAAAAGGATTTTAGACCATTGTATGGGTATTTATTATCAAATTATTATATTTTGTGTAGGTAGAAAGGTGGAAAATAGAAAAATATCAGAAAAACTGCACATCATGGTGAGTTTTCTGAACTCTCTTCTGCGTAGAATTCTGAAGGACCATTTAAAAGTCTCTGCTGTTAGTAAAATATCCCTCCATATATAACCATGAGTATACAACGTATATACGTTTAAAAGCTACTTCTGGTATAAATCTAGAAAATCATGAAAAAAAAAGACACCCATACCTATTATAACATCAGAAAAACATGAAAAAGTTGTACCAATTTCGCAATTTTGTTCAAACAAAGAGTATCACATCACAATGGTACGATGGAAACAATCAATAGTACTGCGTACAACATCCAACTGCGAGAATTATTACAGAAAAGAAACAACTTTATAATTTCAAGTAGCAGGAGTGCTGTTCCTTAATTTTGAGAAAGGCGTCCCACATGCCCTCTCCATATTTCAGCTTTTCTTGCACTCATCAAATACATAGAAGTCTCGATCGGTACGAAAATAATTGGCATAGAGAAAAATTTTAGAATGTCTTTAATTTGGACTCCATCATGTGGATGATATTCTAAGTTTGTAGGGAGTATTACTTGGTACAGAATATTCCACAAAATGTACAATGGAACATGCATGCATGTTAAGAAAACGATATAAGTAGATCTATTAGTTTCTCAGTATAATGTGATAAAAGCCATCAACCAGTAATATATATCTTTCAAGAAGGATTAAAAACCATGGATTTTGTTGTGCTCCTTCACAATATATATATATATATATATATATATATATATATATATATATATATATATATCCCAGCTTGAGAACCCAAAATATAAGAAGGTGGAATTGGTGAGTACCTAAACAAGGGAACCTTCCCTGTGATCACCTTGCAACTAAATTACCTGCAAGATAATCTTGTTTCAATTAACAATATCAGAAGAGGCCATGTACTGCGCGCAAAAGTGATCACTTCTGTTGTTTTAATTAACAATAATTTCTTGTGCATATACTTCTTTTATTACCCGTAATTTTCTTGTGCATATATATACACACTTACTGAGAGTGGACCTTGCCGTAAGCACCATAATGGTCAGCTGCCCTTTATAATAGCAAGAAGAATAGATCAAGTACGTATGAATTGGTCAGACCTACCAAAAACACAAAATAAAACATGTAAGTGATGGAACTGCACAAAATGATGAATAGGGAACAAAGATGGATCACCATACAGTAGTACCAAGAGTATATCACTACGAAATCTCCAAAGAGATTGTATTTAAAACATAATTAATCTTTCCAGTCCTTATCAATATATAACCACTGGTAACTTATACTACCAGCTTAAACTGGCATAAAATCTAACCAAGAGTTAAAATATCGTGATATATTTTAGACAATATTCTAGACACCCAACTTTTCTCGGAAATCTAAAACATTTCTGAAGTTGCCTAGATCGCAGGTACCGAACACCCATACTTTCTCAGGAATCTGAAGTTACAGATAACATCAAAAACCTGAAAATATTCAACGAAAGAAAACTTCAAAATTTTACTGTCATGAATTAGAAGACTATCAGACGTCGATATAAAGAACAGAAGCATTCTTTACATTTACAGAAGAAAAAAAATCTAAAACATTCCCAATTAACTTCTAAGAAATTAAGCAGGTCATGTGGATAATTAATATAGTGAAAACATTAGAAAGTGAAAGCCAAATATTTTGGTAGCCACATACCTGGCTGGAACGAGATGGCCGATGATGATCATATATTCATAATAATATATAGGAACATGTTAACGGATCAAATAGATGGAGAACGGTGGCAGCATCCATTTTGCCTGCCCTGAGGGACATCTAGGAACTTTTGCATAGGTGATATAGAGTCTGAGTGAGAAAGAAAAAGAGAGAGACCGGGTGTTTTTTTTTTTTTTGTTAGATAGCTCAGTCCCTAAACCACTGGACGAACACAGCCCCGCCCCGAATTCGAGATCTCGGGCCCTCCCACCTGCCCTACCCCTATGGGAACCAACTTGGAAAAGTCTTCTTTGTAAAATCACTTGAAAGCGCTTGATAAATCTCCTAAAAAGCCAACCCAAAAGCGTTGAGCGCTGCCTAGTGTAGGTGTCGAAACCCGCTTGCCGGTACGTGCTAACAGGGTGCCCAACCACTGGGCTGCCCCTCCACGTCTTGAGGGGATAATTGATGTGACGGTCCTCGTCGTTCAAGCTCGTTAACCAATAACGAGTTTGACCCGACTTCGTCTCTCGCGAACCGGTCGAAGTCTCGCAAGGGATATCAACACACACATGTCTGTGAAAATATAAAAGAACGCGATGAACATATATGAGACTCCATATCTTACACATATTCACATGAAATGTACATATCCAATTCTGAACCAAAGACAAAGCACAGAGTACAACTGCCTGGGATAAAACCCCAAGGCACAATAGAAAGGAAATTACTCTACTGGTGGCGTAGGCCCGACTCTGCTATGGTGCAGTCCCGAACTAGAAGAGACGAGAACCCTCCTGCTCTCCTTCACCTGGAAGAAAATGGGTGAGTCTCACAAGTCACTGGCTCAGTAGAGACAACTCCCCAAAAGTCAAGAGAACGATAATCGTGCAGTAATATAAACAATGCATATATTCAAATGAAGGTAACACTACTTAAGCATGATACTACATCTGTAAGTAAATAAATGGCAATTTACGTACACGTGTACAAGCTAAAGAAGGGCACGACATAGACGAGTCACGAGAACTGATTCGCGACACTAGCCACTGAACCAGACAAACCACACAAGACTACCTCTACAGCCTCGCAGCTAAGGACGAAAGGTCCAGCTGCCGCTCCACCTCAACAAGGTCAAGAACTGTGGAGACCAACCAACACCACTCCTGCAGACCACACAGCTACAGGCCCATGTCTGGCACCTTTAGGGACTTCGGTCCGAGCTCCCTAAAATGAGACACTGGAAAACCGTACTAGCTAGGAACCAATACGTCTACTGGTGTCCGTCCCCCAACCACGAGCGCGCTACAAGCGACCACACACCCACAAACACAAGTCGCTACCCACTGCCGTCTTTCCCTCAGCCGGACGTACAACTCATATTCAGAAGTGAGGGTGTCCAGAAAGACGACACAAACCTTGATGGTACACACCGTACCGGGACAAACCCTGAGCACTCTGTGCTTGGCTCACAATGAACCTGGGGTATCCGACTTGAGAGGTAACCACGGAAGGCGTTAAACAACCAACTTGCTATGCACATATATCCAAGCAAACTCGATGTTTCCAACCACAATATAAGCCAACACACCCCCTTCATGCTCTACATTATTTAACCAACACTGCACAAGCAATGTATAATAGAAAACAGACAGACTGGCCACAAAACCCTACAGCTCAGGTGGCCACAATCTAAATCGCGACCAACACAGTGGACGCCATTAATAGCATGAAATGCGACGGACCAACCTATCACCTTAAAACCTGAATCGCGACGGATAGGTCATCGCGTTCAAAACGCGACGTCTGGGTTCGTCGCCTTTCAGACAGAAAAACCTACCTTGTTCTTTCATTCCGGAAATCACATTAAACAGCTATACATGATTGTAAAGCATGAATTAACCATTCACATGATATCCTAAGCATGCTTACTACCAAATATAAGCAATTCTACAATTGAAATACCTCTAACCTAATCCACACAATCCACACAACCAAATAAGGAGAAAGTTCCCCTACCGATACGAAGAACGAAATAACGACACCGTCTCGACGTTTCCCGCGCTCCGAAGTACCTCCTCGTGCCAGAAGCACGCCGAAAAATAATGCACCAACACCCCTCAATCGCTGGCAAAGCCTCCCCCAGCACTCCCTATAGCCGAACAGTGCAACCTACACTGTTTGGCCAAGGCTGGGAGTCCAAACAAAATGCTGGCTAAATAGCGACATATATATCGGGCTGTCGCGTTTAAAACACGGCGTACTTGGTCGTTGCAATTAAGCCATGACGTCTCTGCATGCGCCACGCGGTGCACATGTAGCCACGCCCACGTAAAAGCAGTGTTAAATAGTGACATAGCAGGCGCATTCATGAAGAATCTCGACACCTGTGTTGGTCGCGTTCTTAATGAGCACACCAAAGGTCTGTTGGGCGGGGATTTTCCAATCCTTCAGCCTCACACCCAGCTACACACCCACAAACATCCATGTACACACACAAACTCAACTAATGGGCCACACACTGGCCCCTAAACTCGATAAACTATGATTCGGAAGATCGAGATATTACAATTGGGGAGTGTGTGGGAGAGTCCGAGTGAGAGAGAAAAAGAATAGAGCTAATGTTTGAAGGACAACTGGGGAGTGCGTGGGAGAAAAACTTCGAGTGAAGTTAGAGTTGGGTGTTTGAGGGACACGTGGGGATGGGTCATCTTCATGTATAGGGGAGATAGAGTCCATGAGAGAGGGGGTGGGCGTGGAAAGAGAGAGTGACGAAAATGAGATGAATGCACTTCCATATATACTATAGATATAGATTTTAAGGTTCCAAGAAGACAAATTTAGGTTGATCAAACAATATGTTTCGAATGACCAATGTTTTTTTATTATTTCTTAAAGTGACAATTGATTTTTAAATGAAGCAGTCGATTTTGTAGATCTAAGAATCAATTTTTATGTATGTTCAAGGAGTCAATTCTTATAAAAGAGTAGAGAATCAATTTTTATTTAAAATGAGGGAGGTGATTCCTATTTACAGTGAGAGTCAGTTCTTATTCAAAGTGAGAGAATCGATTCTTACAGAGTTAGGAAGTCGATTCTGGCAATAGTTTGAAAGTCAATTTTATTACAAGAGTCGATTTATTGGGAGTTGATTATTTAAATATTTAGAGAGTTGATTCTTTAAAAAAGTTCAAAGAGTCGATTCTTGTATTAGTGAGAGAGTCGATTAATCTTTAGAGAGTAGATTCTATGGACTTAAAGGGAGTCGATTCTATGACTTAAAGTCAAGGAATCGATTATTCTATTTAGGTAGTCAATTTTTTTTATAACTTAAATAGGGAGTCAATTTTTATGAGTATCAAGCTTTAATAAAGCCAATAAGTCAATTTTCTTTATAACTTAAGTGAGGAGTCAATTCAGGGTTGTGTCTGGGAGTCGATTCTAATTATTTGGGATTTATTAGTCAACTAATATTCAGTGTTCGGTCGACCAAACAGCCTAACAAGCTCTACAGTTTCTAGAAGATAGACTTTGGTCGACCAAATAATCATTTTCGATCGACTAAATAATCTCACAGATTCTTAGAGTTTATTGGTTGTGTTAAGAAGTTGTTTCTGGTAGACTTTGCTAGTAGAAATTAATTTTAAATAGGAATTTTACAGGAATAAACATAATCTAATTGGTATTGTTATTTTACATAGATATTAGGTAGTGAAGAATAAAGATGTTACAAGGTTTTCTTACAGATATGCAAGGACAACTTCAATAGTAAGATGTTAGAAATTTAAGAGAGAGACTCTAGACCAAAATTAGAGTTCAAAGAAATCTCTAAATTATAGCTCAATAGAACACTTGAACATAGTCTCAAATTTAAAATATCATTAAAAAAAGAATGATAAAGCCATGTAGAATAAGAAGAAAACAATCTTTCATGAAATAATACAAGTAATTCAAACAAAAGATTGTGATATTATCATAATTTGACTTTGCTGAAAGGTATATACCTTAGTTCTAGAAGATTAAAACTAGAAAAACTGAAAAATCTCCTTAATTTTCTCCTCTGGTTGCTTGAAGAATTGCTCCCGTACAAGCAGTGGAAAAAAGGAAGTCTCGAGGGTTCACTTATTTATATAAACATTTACTTAAGAGTCTAGGTCTGTTAGAAGTTATTCTGTGGTTTGGTTGCTAACACATCACCTGTGGATGAGAGGCATAAATTTTAAGGTGACCTTTTCTTTTTAACAAGGGTTAAATTAGCTAATTAACTAGGTCTCTTTGATAATGAAATAAGGGGATCGAAGATAAGCTATCCATGTATAGGTTATACATGTTTATCTTCAGTTTGGAATGGTTTAATCAGAGATAGTTATCAAAGATAAGGGGGATTATTTTTAATGTGCTGCGATGTGACAGAGTTATCATCTTTTTATTCCTAATTTGACACCATATTATCCATGTATAAGAGGAGATACACGATTGTCTAGAGTGACAGTATAGTATTTAATGAGCTATCTCTAGGGGAGTGATATCTATCTCCTCCCTTAACACTCGTATATAAAAATTATCACCCTAAGTGTATTTTAAATCGGTTTCCAAAATGAGCAAAAACTTATCACCGGGGGTGGAGTCCCCCTATCCGGTTATCAAACACATAACCAATGGTTACTTTACACTTATCTTTGGGTTGATGGTTCTTGCTACCCAAGAATTGATTCTTATAACTTTAAAGACCTAAAGAGTCAATTCTCATCTTAATATTATTTATTGATGTTTCATTCTTCCCTTCCCACTTTTATATTGTGTTTTTATCCTTTTATATTTGTTTTAATATTTAGAGGTGTTATAAAACAACCACACCAACAATGAGGAGATGCCATCACATTTCACTCGAGAAATCCTAGAGGCCCCTCTACCTCCCAAGATTCAAATCCCCATGTGATGTTATACGATTTCTTGGGTGGCTTGACCGACCACTATGACAATTTTGAGACACTCATGATGCTACAGTGTGCCTCCAACACTATCAAGTGTCAGGCCTTTGTCGCCACTTTGGTGCAAAGTGCCCAAGTTTGGTTTGAAGTCTTTTCACATGGCTACATCACCAACTTTTGACAATTGGGTAAGCTTTTCAAGGAGAGTTTTGCCGGAAGCAGATCACCAAGGATTGTCTCCTCAGGCTTGTTGGCCCTTTTGGTATGGCAGCAAGCTAACCTAGAGGGGGTGGATAGGTTTTTCTGAAATCTGAAATAGAAACTTAAACACAGAAATTAACACTTGAAGGTTGGTTAGTTTAGTGTGATAAAGAGTAGTAGTGTGGAAGCAAATAAACAATCACACAAAAGACACAAGGAATTTATCCTGGTTCGGCCCTTCCCACATGGAAGTCCTACGTCCAGTCCCCAAGCAACCTCTTGGGATTTCACTAACCAAGGGTACAGTCCCCCTTAAGGACACTACAACACCCAGCACCCCAACTGGTCTTCTTCTCTTTCCGGGCAAGAAGGCAGCCCACTTCTTTTCTAGGCTCAGAAGCAAACCTACTGGTACAAACCCCAGTGCAGTCTGCTAGACACAAACCCCTAGCTAGGCTACACACTGTATACAGTCCTACAGCTGGACAGAAATCTTTCTTAGAAAAGAAATATCAGACTGAGAGCTATTACAAGATGAACACTCAGAACTTAGCTCACAGTCACAGACTATCCCCCAAGATTACAATGAGCACAGGGAGAAAAAGAAGAGAGAAGAAAGGAAGCTTGAAAGCTCGAATGCTTCAAATACTTGAACACTTTTTCTTGGGCTCAGGCTCTTTCTCTCTTTTCCTTTGAGTGTATTTGGAGTTCAGGTTCCTCAAAGATCTTCAGAAAAGCTCTCTTCTGTTCTTCAGCATGCTTCATCTTTTATATGAGCAATTTAAATAAATCCGTTGAGGAGATCCGTTGGAGTTCTAGCCGTTGCTCATGTTCTCTTTCTTCTGATATTTTATGGTCTACGAGGTCTGCAAGCATAGAAGAAAGTGTTTAGTTAAAAGAGTGTTTCTGTCAAAAAGGCTCATACATCTATGTTTCCTGTTGCCACCCAGAAGTAGTAAGTAATCCCCTTTTTGTTGGCAGGAAAGAAGAGATCTAGAATGATAAGCAAAAAAAAAGATCTCCTGTCAGAAAGATAGAGGATTATACAAATCAAGAATATTTGACTTTTTCACTAGATGCCAAAAAAATATTTTGGAATATAAAGGAAATCTATGTTTAAAAGATCAAAACCATATTTCACTTATGAAATCCATGTTCTTTCAAAGGAATCCATGTTTTACAAAGGAATCCATGTTTCACTTACTAAATCCTTATGAGAGCGATTCTTATAGTAGTGAATCCTTATGAGAGCGAATCCTTATAGCAGTGAATCCTTATGAGGCGAATCCTTATAGCAGTGAATCCTTATGAGAGAGAATCCTTATAGCAGTGAATCCTTATGAAAGCGAATCGTTATGAGAGTGAATCCTTATGAGAGCGAATCCTTATGAGAGCGAATAGTTATGAGAGCGAATCATTATGAGAGTGAATCGTTATGATAGTGAATCGTTATGATAGTGAATCCTTATGAGAGCAAATCGTTATGACACTTTGTAAACTAAATCAATGTATGTTGAATGAACATCGATTTATCGTTTTAGTGCAAATCACACATCAATAATGTCATAAAATTATATTTATTATAAAATCATGATATTTAATTTATTATTAGAAAATCATGGTATTAAATATATTTAATATTCAATTAATCACGTAAATTTATATTTATTAAGAAAAACATGATATTAAATATTTTTAATAATAATTAATTAAACATAAATTTTGTTATCACCAAAATAAAAGGGTAAAATATAAGAGTGGTTCAACAATCTCCCCTTTTTGGTGATGACAAAATTTATGAGAATTTTCTGACAAAATACGTAAAGTATAGAAAATACAAAAATTCAAAGATAATGCATACCATGCATACTCTCCCCCTTTTTGTCACAAACCAAAAAGGAAGGTTCTTACCATTGCATTCTCTCCCCTTTGTGAAAGAAATTCTTACCATTAAGGGGTTCAACAATGATTGACATAAATGAATAACTCCCCCTTAGTCTGTGCTCCCCCTAAATGAGAGACTCCACCTGAATGAAACTTGCAAATAATTGTTAGTAATAAAGACCAATTCAATTTTGTGACTACTCTTTCTTCATATGTGATTTGAATGAAGAGTCTGCAGTCACTCTTGCCTTGAGCATCCTTGGTTTTTGATGCTCCAAGGCTAACCTGCGAGTAAATTACTCAAAGGTAGGTACCCAAATCCTTTTGGGTCCTTGATGGTTAGATGCATGAAAATATCCTTTAGGGATCCAAACTAAGTGCCTTGTTGTGCAGGTGTTTACAGTGTGTCCTAGTTTATTGCAATGAGAACAACAATGAATATAGATTGTTTTACTGTTCTTATTTTCTTTGTGCTGAGTTTTTAGAACGTGATTTCTGTAAACTTTTTCTTTTACAGAGGCCTTTATCTGGGGCATCTTGGTTTCTTTTACAAATTTTGGTAGTGGATATTTTTCTGGAATCATGGCTTGTTTTCCTTTTTCTTGAGGTATGTATCCAAGCCCTTGTTTGTTATTTCCAGATTTTGATCCTTTTAAGCATAGGGCTAAAGATATTTTTCCTTCAGTTAATTTTCTAACTGATTCTTTTAAATACATATTTTCTTCAGTTAGAGTTTTTAATTTTTCTTCTAACTCTAACTTCTCATTATTCTTGCTTTTCAAATCTTCATTTAAAAGATATTTTTATCTTTACATCTTTTAATTGTTCTTCTAGTTGCTCCAATTCGGATTTAAGATCAGAATTGGTGTTTTCCAAGCAAGTCGAGTTGTTTAGATTTTTTAGTTCTTTTACAACCCTCTGATGTTTTTCATACAGTTCATTAAAGACTTCTTCTAAGTCTTCTGATTCTGACCCTGAATCTGTGCAAGAATTAAAACATGAGTCAGAATGTACCTCATCTAGTCCCACCATGAGAGCTAGATTTACCTGCTCCTTTTCGAAATCTGAGCTTGATGATTCTGAGCTTGTGACCTCATCATTTTCCCAAGCAGCCGCCATGCCTCTTCTTTTAAATTTCTTGCGCTGCTTCTTGGGCTTCTCGGTTTGACTAGTCTTCTTGAATCTTGGACAATCCGGTCTCAGATGCCTAGGTTTTCTGCATTCATAGCAGACTGGTTCTTTCTCCTTTTTCTCCTTTCTTTAGATCCTTCTTGATTTGTTTTTCTTCTTCTTTAAAATCTTCTGAAGCTTTTATAATACTTCATCAGCATCATTATCTTCAGAATCTGCATTTTGGGAACTAGAAGAGGAAGAGGTGGAAGGAGCAGCTACAACCTTAAGAGCATCAGTACATTTCTTCTTAGATGAGCTTTCAGACAATCGCTCCATATTTATTTCATGTGTCATGAGAGAACTTATTAAATTATCAATCGACAATTTGGTTAAATCATGGGCCTCTTCAATAGCAGTTACTTTAGGTGTCCATGAAATAGTTAAGGACCTAAGTATTTTTCTAACGGTTTCTTCATTAGAAAGAATTTTTCCAAGAGAATTTAAACCTACTACTATGCTTGAAAATCTATTATACATAGTAGTGATATTTTCGTTTTGAAGCATTTTAAATTGTTCGTATTGTGAAACAAGAATATCTATCCTAGTTTGTTTCACTTTATCTGTTCCTTCATAAGTTATCTGCAGCTTATCCCATATTTCTTTGGCTGATTTACATGCAATACTCTACTAAATTCTCTTTTGGATAAAGCACAACATAAGTAGTTCTTAGCTTTAAAGTTTAAAGATAATTTACTTTTATCTGCTGCTATAATGGCAGTAGTGCCTAGAATAGGAACAATAACATAATCACCTACCTCGATTACCTGCCATATATCAAAGTCTGTGCCTCGAATGAAGCATTCCATTCTCATCTTCCAATATTGGTAGTCCTCTCCATCAAAGAATGGAGGTCTGGTGACTGATTAACCTTCAGCATATCCTTGAGCTGCCATGGATCTTCTCTAAGATCGTTAGATCTTCTTGATTGATCAGAGAACCTCGCTCTGATACCACTTGTTGGCCCTTTTGGTATGGCAGCAAGCTAACCTAGAGGGGGGTGAATAGGTTTTTCTGAAATCTGAAATAGAAGACACAGAAGTTAACACTTGAAGGTTTGGTTAGTTTAGTGTGATAAAGAGTAGTAGTGCGGAAGCAAATAAACAATCACATAAAAGACATAAGGAATTTATCCTGGTTCGGCCCTTCCCACATGGAAGTCCTACGTCTAGTCCCCAAGCAACCTCTTGGGATTTCACTAACCAAGGGTACAGTCCCCCTTAAGGACACTACAACACCCAGCACCCCAGCTGGTCTTCTTCTCTTTCCCGGGCAAGAAGGCAGCCCACTTCTTTTCTAGGCTCAGAAGCAAACCTACTAGTACAAACCCCAATGCGGTTCTGCTAGACACAAACCCCTAGCTGGGTTACACACTGTATACAGTTCTACAGCTGGACAGAAATCTTTCTTAAAAAAGAAAGATCAGACTGAGAGCTATTACAAGATGAACACTCAGGACTTAGCTCACAATCACAAGGTTTGCCCCCTGGTCAACCATGGAGAATGAAGAACCAAAAATAAGAAAAGTAGGGGACAAACGAGGAACCCCAATACTTGGAAGACTAGAGAGGAAAAGAAAACAAGATGACGATCACAACAAGAGAAAAAGACCCAAAAGTCGAAGCTTTAGGAGAAGCAAAGGATGGTATATGAATGAGAGTCTTTGTGAGTCATGGGAGGACTCACCAAATCAAGAGCTCCAGAGCAGAAGAAAGTAGAAATGAGGATGCTGGAGTTGCTGAGGAAGAAGTGGGAACATAAGCAGCAAAAGGAAAAGCTAAAGCAATAGGAATGCATAGAGTAGCATGAATAAAAAGCAAGTGTAGCAACCTTAAAAGATGAACAAATTCAAGGGATTTTCAAAAATCTCATCTCCTCGAACATTGAAAAGCCTATACGAGAATTGAGGAGAAGTAGAGATCGCAGTCAAGATATGCAATTACTATGCATAAGCCCTGAAAAGTGTGATGATTATGAAAGTGTCTACGTGGCAAGGCTGCAATGAATCTATGAAGGAAAATGTGACAATAGACGTCATCCTTTTGTATTTTAGCAGATTAGCACCGATGTCTCCCAAGCCAATGTAAGGCCCTATTTTTATGTGCATTTTATGACTTGTTATGTTTTAATTACTGGTCGAATTTCTTCTCAACATCAACACCTCGTGACGTTAACAGCTGGTTGACGGCATGCTATGTGCTGTTTACTATCAGACTTGAGGATCTTGACGTCAAAATCGATTGACATCTACTTCATGTAGACGACAACAAAATGGACGTCAACTTCTCCAGTTGTGTTTGGGTTTCTTTCCTGAAATCGTCCCGATTTCTCTGTAGATAAACATAGAACCCCACGTAGAGTTGGGATTCTCTTTCCTATGATAACCACGACCCAAACCCCTATAAAACTAAGTCATCTCTGCAAAGAGATGACTTTTGCTCAGCTAGGGTTATTGGGTTTCGGAGAGAGGAAAAGAGAGGGTGTTAAGGTGATAGATCCGGCGAACCAGAAGCTACACCGACATTTTTCTGCAAGAGGGAGGCCCTTCAGAACGTGGGGAAGCTCTCTCGTCGTTGGAAGATCGTCTGCTAAGTCGTGGAGGTCGAATCAAGTTAGGAGAGGTCACCTCTTTGGCTTGGCCGAGGAGGGCTTCATCACCCTAATTTGATCTTCTGGGAGTTTTCTAGAGGTAAATAACTTAGGGGTTTCTCATCCCTATGCATCACCTAGGGTTTTACAAATTTAAAGATTTTTGTCTCGTGTCCTGGACTCTCAAATTCTCCTTTTGTTTGGTTTCGGTCTACACTTTCTGCAGACAGGAGGTTGATAGAAACATCCTTGCCGTCAAGTTTCTATGTTGACAGGAATCGATCATACCGTTAATCACCCTTGATGACAATTCTCTTGTCGTTAAGTTTTTTAGATTTTTCCATAAATATGTTTTAACATATGTGATGTGATCTTTCGGAGATTTCGAATGTGTGCATGGGTTTTGGAATCTTTATCTTGTTAGGTACATTTAGTAGATTGATTCACGAATTTTTGATATTTTTCTGATCATATTTGTAATTTTATAAATTCTGTCATGAGTAAATGAGCATACCATATTAGGTTTAAATCATATAAATTAAGTGTGTGACTTATTACTGTCTCGGTATTTTTCCATGAACCTAGGGTTCCTGTGTACATGTTTCAAAATAGATAGAGTCGTCGGTTTCCTGTCTACCATGTTTAAATAAATTATCTTGTTATTTGCCAGGATATGTTTTAAATGTTTAAAATAGATATGCTATCATGAAATTCTGAAAAATTAGACATCTAACATACTCTATGTATAAGATCTGTGATTAAAAGTTGAGAATGTTCTGACACTTGTGACCACTATTTTCAGTTATAAGTCATAATGACCATGTTAAGCATGATTAACTAAAGTATATTTGTTGTTGCCCTGTTGACAAGCCCAGAGGGGGGGGTGAATGGGTTTTTATAAATTCAATCTTGGAGATACCTGTAACCAAAAACAATCACACAAACGATCTTCGAACTACGTTAGTTACTTGTTAGTTTAAATAACAATTACGCAATGAAGACAATCACACAACACAAGGATTATCCTGGTTCGGACTTCCTTTTCTTAGGAGTCCTACGTCCAGTCCCTGAGCAACAACTCAGGATTGCACTAACTAGGGTACAGTCCCCCTAAGGATGCTACAACACCCAGCTCAGCTGGTCTTCCTTCACACACGAAGGGAACAACACCCTGGATGCCACCAGGTCTTCCTTTACAACCAAGGGGAGCAACACCCTGGATACCACCAGGTCTTCCTTCACACCCGAAGGGAACAGCACAGAGAAGAATGAAAAAGACTTTCACGCCCTAGATCCAGCTTTTGATAAGAGAGGATCTGAAGCAACTAGAACTGAGAGCGAAGATTAAGAACTATTCACACTCTCAGAACTGTACAGGCTCTCTCAAGATTTTCACAAGAACTAGCGGAGAGCAAGAGAGCAAAAGAGCAAAAACGGAGTGAAGGATCTTGGCTCTTGATTTTCTTCAGAAGAATTTCAAAATGGTCTCTAGATCCTATTTGCTTCTATTCTTCTGTCTTGTATATATATCTTCAATTTGAAATCTAGTCGTTGAAGAGATCGTTGTCTCTCTCTTGAGTAGCCGTTAGACTGAATGACATCTGGAGTCTCGGAAGCTTCCTGTCACAGTCTTTTGATCACTTGAGTACGCAAAGAGATGAGATCTTCACAGAGATCCGTTGGCTTCTATTGTCTAACGTTGTACAATGAAGCTACATCAAAGGTCTGCACAGATGTCAAGCTCAAACAGCAGACAGATAGGCTGTCTCTGATATCAGTCAACGTCAGTAGCAATAGTCAAGAAAATAGTAATACCAACTGGCTTAAGTCTAAAGGACGTTATCAGAATAAGCACGATTAAGGAAGATATAGTCTGCATGCATGCAGAGATACGTTCAGATCTCATAAATGCAAAAGCGTCAGAGAGATGTCTACGTGGATTTTGACTGGTCAATACTTTAAGATGAATAAGATATCAAAATGTGAAGTTGAAGACTATATGACTTATGAAATCGTTATGAGTTATAGCAAATCGTTCTATAACAGAGGATATAAGAAATCGTTATGATTATGGCAAGTCATTTTGATTCTAAAGAAATCGATGTGAAATACTTAACAATCGTTACATAAAGCAAGTCATTACGAGTATCAAAGAAATCGTTACGAGAACTAAAGAAATCGTTGCGACTATCAAGTCGTTACGAACTTCAAAGAAATCGTTGTGATAACTTATGAAGTCGTTACAACAAGCAAGTCGTTGCGAGTTCTAAAGAAATCGTTATGATAACTTATGAAGTCGTTATAACAAGTAAGTCGTTGCGAGTTCTAAAGAATCGTTATGATAACTTATGAAGTCGTTACAACAAGCAAGTTGTTGCGAGTTCTAAAGAAATCGTTATGATAATTATGAGTCGTTACAACAAGCAAGTCGTTGCGAGTTCTAAAGAAATCGTTATGATAACTTATGAAGTCGTTACAACAAGCAAGTCGTTGCGAGTTCTAAAGAAATCGTTATGATCACTTATGAAGTCGTTACAACAAGCAAGTCGTTGTGACATCGACTTGATTGAAACGACATGACTTTTCAGTCTTATAAGAGAATCGTTATGAACTTTACAGAAATCGATATGGACTTAGAGAAATCTCATGTTGAAAAGATTAAAGCTTCAGAGTAGTAATGCATACCTTTATTGGCTTGTTTGACTTCGGTAATTTTCTTGTACTTAAGACTTATGAGATATTCAGCAGATATAATTGATAAATTCTTGTTTGGTTTTGTTAATCATCAAAATATGTATATATTACAATTAATTAAAATTGCTTGGGGACAGACTGAACATCAGTATTTTCTGGTGATTAGTACCATGATTAGGATCTGTTAAGCATGTTTTAACACTGTTAATAGTAATGACTACTCCTATAATCGGAAATATTTGTGGTGTCCTAAAGCATGTGAATAGACCATTAAAATGTATAGGAATTGTGTTTAACATGTGATTAGTGAGATTAAGTGATTAATGTGCTGAAATTGACACTGCTACCATAGAAGGCTGTAGAGTCGTACTATAGAAAAGTCCCTATGGGAAGGCTCAATGTGGTGTGATATCATGTGGGCATCAGGATGAAATCCTGGAGGTGGACAAGCACCACTGGTTAGGGTGGAGAGTGATTCTCCCGGTTCTGTGCAGTTACCAAGATTCATCACTAGATTGCCTAGGTGACGGGTATGTGATATGTGTGTGATGTGTCCTCCTTTATGGTGGTTCGGACTATGTGTCACAGCAAGATATGTAAAGGTGTGAATTAAGTGTGAATGTGCAAAGTGAATATGTGAAAGTGATGTGTTAATATGCTTCAATGTGTAAGAATGTGAAACCATGTGATTAAGTTACTTTTATGTTAAAACAGCAAGTAAAGGTGAGAATACATGACACAGGAACATATTGAATGTGTTAGAGATCATGCTAGTATCCCTAGTAGATATGTGCTTAATCTCATGATTAGAATACTTGGAGATGTGTTATCCAGTGAATTATGTGAGGCATCTTGTGTTTTATGAAATCCATGTGTAATTAGCATGTTATAGAATTATTCATTTAACACTTGCTTATTGCTACATGAATCATGTGATAAATTGTTCTACATGTTATACTTATGTAGAAAGAATGTGATAAGTGTTTGGATGTAACTAATAGGTTGCTTGCTGAGTCTTTTTTGAAGACTCATCCTTGCTTAAACATACAGATGAGGCAGATATTCTAGAAATCGAGGAGATAGCGAGGAGCAACTCCGAGCGAGAGGAGTAGTTGAGATTTAGAGAGGGCTAATCACATAGCTTGTACTTTTTTCTTTTACTTAGTACATGAGACGATGTTGTGATATGGACTTATGGACTTGTTCATTTGTGGATTTGGTATATTATTTGCTACTATATAGACTGTGGGATGTGTGTGGTAATGATGATATAAGAGTTACTTTCATTTCCATTGTACTTTTCTTTGTTATTTGTGTACATCTCTACCTATTGTGTTGTGTTGGGTACATGTCCCACTGTGACGACACGTTTTATATCTACGAGGATTGGTATAATCATACCGGTATAAAATGGGTCGTTACAGCCAATGTCTCTCGAAGCCCACAAAGTGACACACTACCATGGTATAGGCCATCGAGCGGTTTGTAAACTAAGAGACCTACTCACCCTTCTATCTCTATACATACTCTCCGAGCTAAATTCTTTAGTTCAAGAGTAGGGAGAGCAAGTGGAGACAGAAAATCTCAGCTCTTGCTCAATCCATAGGGCCCACTTAATATGCTCGGACCAATAGGCAAAAGTCTAATTATAGGAGCCCACCTACCAAAGCCCAATTATCAAACAGGAAGCCCAATTATCAACAGGACCCACAGCGCCACAAACACCTGATCCACCATCCTAAGGAAGGGCCCTTATCTTGGTGCCAAAGCTAGGAGGATAACCTGAGACAACAAATAGCTCCCGAGAAAATCTCTTGGCATGTGCTAAGATAGAAAGTTAACTCGATCCACACTTCACACCTTATCCCGACTAACCTTAGACTAGTAGATATTATACTGATAATCTATAGTCTAGAGGGTACTTAGTTTGATAGGTTCTTGTCTTAACCCAATAGACATTATCCCGATAGTCTATAGCCCAGAGGATACTTGGTCCAGTAGATACTGAGCCGACAAATCCTTAGCTCGATGAAGTGAAGTAGCAGACACTCTTGTCTAATATGAAGGTCAATGTATCCCTCTTGAACGATGATCACCCAGGGATAGTAAACATCATAAAAAGGATAATGATGAGCTGACCACAATTGGCACAGTTAATAGCCACAATCCTTGCAATGGGTATAAAAGCCCATGATGGGTACTAAACCTATAATGGGCACCAATTCTATGTTGACAACTATCCTACAGTTATGCCCACGACTCTGCCATAATTGCAGCCACAACAGGACTGTTGGAGATAGGGGTGTTCAAAATATAGTTCAACCCGAAGAACCGAACCGACTGGTTCAGTTTGGGTTGAAGGAACCCGTGGTTTGGTTCGATTTTCTGTTGTGAAACTGAATATATATTAATTATATTTAATAATAAAAATTCACAAAGGAAATTGTAGCCCAGTGGACATAGTTTCATCCCTCCTAATGAGAGGTCCTGAGTTCGAAACTTAGGATTGCCTCTTAAACACAGGTTTTTTTTTTTCAGTTTGAACCAAACCGGTTCTGTTCAGTTCGTCAAAAAATTTGGGTTGAACTCGACCGAACCGGACCGTGAACAACTTAGTTGGAGAAGACTGATCACCACAATAAATCTCAGAGGACTCCCTTCAGAAGAGATAGTTTATGCAAGGATCTATACCTATATTACTGTGGAGAGCGATCCCGAGACACTCATCCCCTCGCTCTAGTTTTATCTTAATTTGACTTAGGCAACGTTTGGAGACGAGTTTGAAAATTTTTTAAATTTTAAAATCTTTGACAAGACTTACGGCATTCCCAAATGTTCTTCCGTCACCCCCACTTGATGGACAGCGATTTTCGCAATAGGAGAGAGATAGAGAGAACAGTTATTCTCTCTCCCTTGCGCGGCGAAGTGAGTTCGTAGTCGCTTCCGAAATATTTTTGGATGGAATGAGAGAGAGATAGATAAAAGGTTGCCGCGGATGTTTTTTTTTTTTCATTTTCTTCACCTTTTGCACACCTCGTCTCCCGCACCACATGAGGCGTGGGCGACTAGGCCAAAAGTGGGCCCCCATCCATGTCACGGTGCAGTGAAAACCGATTTTTTTTTCCACTTTTTGAAAACCGTCCCAAACCCACCTCTAGACATTAGAGAATTTTCCCTTGAATCACCACCCCAAGGCCCCCTGATCTTTCTATCCCTTTTGCAGATCTCAGTTCTGATATCTAGGATCGCCGTCTCATTTTTCAAATCCCAAGATTATCCAAATGACTAACTTCGCATCTACTCCATTAAAAAAACCATACATACGTGAAAAAAAAATGGATGCATGTTGTGTGTTCGGAACAACGAAAAGAAGATGCATGTGCATGATCATCGCATGAATCGATGAAACGTTTTAGGGAGAGGTTTTGCATTCTCATAATTTCTCGGAAAAAAAAAAAAAATAAAAAAAATCTCAAAGCACAAACTCATATGAAATACTTGTTGAATTATAACCATCTGCTCGAAATTTTTCCAGGAAAATCTCATGTAAATGAGACCACACGTCTGCAGTATGACAAGAACAAAGACAGCACATGAGAGGAAATCCACTCCTCGAGGAAAACATTTTTTTATAAAAGAACATGAAGCACTTCAACATTTGTGGAAAGAAAATCCTAATTGCCTTGTTTCAAAAATGTGTGAAAGATAATTCGGAAAACACAATCTTGGAGAAATTGGAGACTCTGAACCCCTCCTCTCCCTCGCCCAACAGGTAGGAATCCTCAATCCTCTGGAATATGGAGTTCTTCACATGCAGATGATTCTACAAGAGGTTCACATGCAGAGAGAGAACTGAAAAGAGAACACACGCATACACAAGGCATATGCCGCTTCACTAGCTGAAGAAATCTTGAATTCTTAAAAGTGTTTCCATAGAATACCAGCTTTCCAACTACATGATTGAATACAACACACATGTAATCCGCTCCCCATTATCTTTCCTCACTATCAATCTTTTGGGAAAAACACTACCGCTACCTGTTCATGAAACTGTACAAAGCATGGGCAAGTTTAACAGCCCTTCGAAGTTGAAGGTTTTCCTTTTTCCCTTTGTTCCATACCAATCTCGGTTTCCAAAGCAATGAACTCCCACTGAGACAATCCCAAATCTCCGTCCACTATTAACAAGAACTGCCAGGATGCTGGCAACAGATGGCGAATAGGTGAACATCATAGACTAAATGAGATAGTCCAGGTTAGAGAAGCCAGAGATCATAGCTCCATCAGCTTCCGCAAAGCTTTCCAGTATCTCATGGATGAAGGATTTATATGTATCGCTCGGAGGACCCATCTCTCCGGAGTTTGAGATGACTCTACTCCGGAGTAGCCTCTGGACCAACGTCCGGCAATGAAATGCATCTGAAAGTACAATTCAGCAGGCCTCACCTCTGCAAAGGAAGTGACGGCAGATGGTTAATAGCATAGAACTAATAGTCTCCTGTCCCCACTTGGGGGCAAAAGAAAAGACTACCAGTATTAACAACTCTCAGAAGATGTTTAACCGGAAACTGAACCTGCTGGCCAGGAAAACCACTCAGAACGAATATTTTCTCGCCACTGATCGTTGGCACCTGAGCTTCCCACAGCTTGAGCCAATAAAGACGAGATAATAGGTAAAGGGGCGGGTGAGGTCTCCCGAGCCTTGTTCAGACTGTCAACAGCCAGTGACAAAAAATGAGAACCTGCTCCTTGCCTTGCAAGCTCCATACAGATGGCACTGTAACCCAGTTAAGCATGTACATTAGAAGAATCAATATAATAAAAGGAAAATTTTGCTTTTCCTTTACCAGCGTTCAGAACCACTTAAAGTTTCAAGGATTGTGCATATGCGCACAATGGGAACTTGAACAAGCCTAAATGTTCCTCTCTCCAAGATCAACCAATATGAATAGGGGAAGAGGTCCTTTTTGAACAAAAACAGCATGACAATGTACAGTCAAATGCTATCTGGCCTGAACCCAGAGTAAGTATTAGAATACCATGGCAGGGAAGCAGATCGGCTGTCCTATCAGGATGACCTTTAGAGTGAGATGGGTCGGACCCAAGTGAATCTCTCCAACTATCTCCACACTTCTCAAAGCATGTCACTCATCTGGGTGTTGGGTGTTGGCCACTCGAAGGATAAGGTCGTTTCAGAAGTTAAGTTATCATGGGAGATCAGCCTATCCATTCCCTTATGGCAGACAGTGCTAAGTCTAGGAATCTCATTTTTAAAGATCTTGTATCTCAACCCTACACTAACATCAAACCTGGGAAAAGGACACAGTTTGATCCAGCAGAAAGCATTCCTTGTCTGATGTATAAATAATAAATCAAGATCACAGACTTCAGAATTGCTTACCATGGCAAAGGAGGAGGCAACTATCAACATGTCCCATTGAACAGGCATGCGTTAAAGCTTCTTCTGCATGGAAAAGATCCTCATTCCATACAAAGCTCTGAGAGCACAGTAAATCAAAAACAGCTGTCCACATGTTCCGAGACAGTTCATTCTCTTTCAAGCATGCTGCGAAGTTCAAATCAATAGCACCATAATTAGTTTGCAATTGGTACTTAGATTCAAGATATTTGAGGGATATCCAGCCAATCTCATGACAAGTTCTGTGTTGCAAGCATTTCATATATTCCTTCGAAGGTTTTGCCAATCCTCTAGTGCTGCATATCCCCTACATAGTTGCAAATGCGCAAGGAAGCGCCCATCATCATGAATTGGAAGTTCTGATGCCTTATTGGCTTGACTGATACAACCAGGGTAATCTCCAGACTGCAAATAGATCTCTGAATCACAAAGTAGAAGCTGGAACTTTTGATAAAGGTAAAGCTGAGCTTCTGTTGAATAGATATTTTCAGATAAGGCAGAAGAGATCAGACGTTTGAGAGTAGCACAAAGATTCTGAGGAAACTTCTCTTCGCGGGCCTTCTGGAAAAAGCAAAGTATAAGCAAGTATCGGGCTTTGCAGTTCCAGGGCTCCTCGCGATACCATCTGCACAGGTGGTAGCACAATTGTCAGCTTGCATTACCTTTCGCTTGCCCTTTCCTGAAGGATGAAATAACTAGATTGAAAAGGAGAGGAAAAAAAATGACTCAAGCAAAGGGAGAGGGATGAAAGACTTTGGGAGAGGAAGAAAGCCAGTTGAATGGCTGGATTAGTTAGAAATTGTACTCCTGCAATTGACGTAGTCTCTTTGCCTCTGGCAAAAACTGGCCTTCACAAGTTGGGAAGGAAATCCCTAGTCCTCCAGGACCGCTACTATAGCAGGCAACAGAAGCAGAACCAAGTATCTCGCATGTTGATTTTGAATCTTTCATAACAGCAGACCTCCCAGCTATTGGTACACATCTAGTTGCAATATGAGAAGCCATCCAATCTTTACTACATAACAGGAGTGAACCGAGTTGCTTCCTGTCATGATAAAATTCAATTTGGATAGGGGAAAGTTAAGAAACTCAAAGCATGCTCTGGGATTGAAAAATCAAGCTACAATAAAATTGTCAAAAATAATAATCAGCAGAGAATACAGCTAAAAAGACTGATAATAGGGAACCATGTTGGGTCACCCCCGGGTATTTGAGTCTATATCGGTTTTTGGGCTTTTAATATCTTTGGGCCAGATTTGTGTATGTTATAAAGGTCCAATAGCTCATACTTAGTATAAGAGTCATTTCTTAAGTCCCTTTGTTATCATGGGATTTGGGTAGAGAGGCCCATTAAGAAGTCTTAGTGTGTTTTAGTCATTTTAACTGGAACCCAAAGACTCGAGCAAGCTTTAGTCATGCAAGGGTAGTCCAAGAGTCGAGTCATGCAAGAGTAGTCCAAGAGTCGAGCTAGCTTCAATCATGCAAGTGGAGTTCAAGAATTAGGTTAGCTATAGCCCTATAATATTGATGTACTTGTACTTTTGAAGGATATACGAGATATTGAAAGTTGTCAAACTCTTTGAGTTCCTGTGAAGGAATCCTCACATGAAGGGATTCCTACACCTGAGAAGGGTGGGGGTGAGAAGTCCCAACGTCATCGACCGAACGAGTGAGAAGCTCTAGGTCAGCGATGCCACCGGCCGAGAGGTGATCGCCCATGGAAGGCAGAAATGGATTGACCCAGGAATCGGCCTGGGGATCCTCAGGAAGTCTGGCCAATCCTGGATCAGCCAGATTAAAAAATAGTTTTATTTTTAAAAAAAAAAATCAGAGAAAATCAGAAGAAAAAAATCATAAAAATCAGAAGAAAAAAATAAGGAAAATTGTCTTCATATTTACATATATACTTATGATATATGTAATCATACTCATAAATTTACCCATTAATATATATGCATACACAATATATATGTAATCATACACTATATACATATCATATTAATGTATAAACATAATTAATATGTATCAACCATATATTAATGTGTGTGTATTAATGTACATACAATCATATATTAATGTAAATATAATAACAATATGCACATATATAGTGAATGTACAAAATATTAATGTATAAACATAAGTAATACGTATATCAATCATATATTAATGTGTGTGAGCATACAATCATACATGAATGTAAACATAATAACAATATGCACATATATATAGTTAATACATATATATGTGCATATAGTTAATGCATGTATATATGCATAAATATATAAATTAATGTAGATTTAATACATGTACTAATTAATATATATAATTAAAAAATTGTGTGGCAGAATCGGCCGATCCAAGCCAATCTGGGAAGATCCGGCCTGATTCCTACCGATTCGGCCGAAATTTTAACCAAATAAGGGGTCCCCCCCCCCCCCGCGGATCGAATCGGCCAATTCTGCCTTTCATGCAATTGGCTCCACTACTCCCTACAACTAGGGCTGTAAACGGATCGGATATGGACTTTCCGTTTCCAATCCGATTAGTAATCGGATTATCCATATTCGATTCAAATAAGATTCAGATACGGAGCGGATATTTTAATCGAATATTATTCGAATATGGAGCGGATACGGCTTCAAAATCATGGTTTTAATAAAAATTATTAAATATTTAAATGATCTAAAAATCAGAAGAAAAAAATCTGTAAAAATATAAAAAAAAAAATGTCACACACAATCTCTACATTGAACATGAACATTCATACAAATAATATATAATGACAATTCAATTGCTACTTGATTTCAACAAAAGAACAATTTTCATGTTCCATAGTCCATATGATCCACAAATAAACCACAGAAAATGATCCACCCACAGAGATCTAGACTCCAGAGGCAGAGAAACTCCAGAGAGGGAGAAGGGGGCCGGCTGTGAGGGAGAGAGAAGATAGAGAGATTGAGACTGAGAAAGAGAAAACAGAGAGAGAGGGGAGGTCAGCTGTGAGTGAGAGAACAGAGAGAGAATGAGAGAGAACACAGAGATAGAGAGTGAGAGAGAGAGAGAACGGAGGGATAGAGACTGAGTGGGAGAGAAGAAAGAGAGAGGGGGGTCGGCTGTGAGCACAGAGGACGGTTGGGAGGCTCCCCCTCCCACCGGAGATGGAGAGAGAGAGTGAGAGAGTACACAGATACTACTATAGGTCCTTCACCGTCCCATTACTATGTTAAGAGTCCCAAGAGCCAACCCCCCTCTCAAAGGCAAAGTGTGAGGAGGGCACATCGAGTGGTAATCGATTAACTGGTGAGGTTAATCGATTATCGAGGTCCCCTGTAAGGCCTCCTCCAATGGTCAAGTCCCAAGCGCCTCCTACTGTGTTAATCGATACCTCAGGCGGCTACCTATTGATAATCAATTAACCACTTGTAATCGATTACCGGGTTTCAAGAAAGCTTCCTCCAAAGACTGAGTATCGAAGAGTGCTCACAGTGGTAATCGATTACTAGTGAGGATAATCGATTATCGATTGAGATTAATTGATTATCAGGGCACCCCCTCTTCCCCAGCAACTAAGTACCAAGCTCTCCTACTGGGGTATTTGATTAACGGAGCACTTCAGGGGTAGCTCTAGGCTAAAGCAACCAAGTGTCAAAGGCTATTTAGGGACATCAATTATTGAGTAAGCAACACCTATCCAGCCCCGTTCAGCATCCCGTCTCGCAGCAAACTGGTATCAAAGCAAGTCATCAACTTATTCTCACAAGTTGAGGTCCTTGGGTATGTAGTCTTTGCCTAGCACACACTGCACATAACTGTTCGTCGGGCATTGTTTACCAATCAAGCAAGCCCATACCCAATCTCTCTCTCATGGATCCCAATATTGTGAAGATCATCCTGGCCAAACTCGATCAGATGCTTGCCCAGATGACTACCTATGAAGAGTCCGTGCGGACCTACTGCAAGAAGGTTGATACCCTGATCAACCTTCCCAGGACAAAAGGGTTTCCTCAACCACGTACTGTCGGGTGCCCATGTTACCAGAGTCAGAATTATGGTCATAGTACTACACAATGTCCCAACAACAGGCCCCAGAAGTTACCAACATAGAAGAAAGTGAACAACCAGCCAATGCTCAAAGAAGTGTCACAGAACCTGAGGAACATGAGTCGAATGCTGCCCTTATTGAGCAAGGTGAGCAGATGGATGCCATGGAATTGAAGAACCTGAGCCAACTTCTTGTGTGAATCAGCCATTCCACTCGCCAGGTAAACATCAAATACATGAGTAAGATAACTGTGTTTTATCTTGCCCACCTACGGAGCAGTCAACAGTAGAAGGTTCCCTGACAACAACCACCACTCCAAGCCCAAACGAACGTAACTGCACTAAGCCCACGTTTACAGATGTATGGAATTCAGAATTATATTTTTTACCTGGTCTTCATTTGATAATGGAGGATGTGTTCAAGGCAGAGTATTGTGCCCAGCAGATGTTCAAGCCGACTATGCATGCGTTCCAAGCGACTTTGATCGGCTGTGGCAGAATTTTCAGGATCATTTTTCCCATCATCTATGACGACAGCATTGGAGCACCTTGCTGACATCAGCAACACCACATGGATGCACAGACTCCATAGTGCCTCATCACTTCAAAACTCGAGGACATGTTTTCTCACACTTAGGGAGAATAATGGAGAACCATGTTGGGCCACCCCCGGGTATTTGGGTCCATATTGCCTTTGGGGCTTCTAATATCTTTGGGCCAGATTTGTGTATGTTAGAAAGGCCCAGTAGCTCATACTTAGTATAAGTCTTTTTTCAAGTCTTGTTATCATGGATTTAGGTAGAGCGGCCCATTAAGAAGTCTCAAGGTGTTTTAGTCATTTTAACTGGAACCCAAAGAGTCGAGCTAGATTCAGTCCAGTAAGAGTAGTCCAAGAGTCGAGCTAAGTTTTAGTCATGCAAGTGGAGTTACAAGAGTCGGGTTAAGCTATAGCCTTATAAATATTGGTATACTTGTACTTTTGAAGGATATATGAGATATTGAAAGTTGTCAAACTCTTGAGTTTCTATGGAAGGATCCTCCTGTGAAGAGATTTCTACACTTGAAAAGGGTGGGAGTGAGAAGCCCCAACGTCAATAACCGGATGAGTGAGAAGCTCCAGGTTGACAATGCAGTGACCAAGAGGTGAGAAGCCTCTGGCCGCAATCGCCTCCACCACTCCCTATGACGGCAAGACTACTGCCACGCCACCGAACCACCGCCGCCTCGCCATCACGCTTCCTTCTCTTCATCCGCCTTCGCCACTGCACCTCTATTCCTCCTTCTGTCCTCGCCACCATGCTGTTTGGCCCTCCTAGTCATGCCACCAAACACCTCCATCCATCTCCGCCCAGTCATCACCATCCCTCCACCTTCCCCTACTACTGTAGGTCCTTCTCCATCGTCCCATTACTCCGCTAAGAGTCCCGAGAGCCAACCCCCCCCCTCTCTATCTCAAGGGCCAAGTGTGAGGAGGGCACATCTAGTGGTAATCGATTAACTGGTGGGGTTAATAGATTATCGGGCTCCCCTGTGAGCCTCCTCTAGTGGCCAAGTCCCAGGGCCTCCCACTGTGTTAATCAATACTTCAGCAGGCTACCTAGTGATAATCAATTTAACTACTTAGTAATCGATTACCAGGTTTCAAGAAAGCTTCCTCCAACAGCTAAATATTGAAGAGTGCTCACAGTGGTAATCGATTACTAGTGAGGATAATCAATTATCAACTGGCATTAATCGATTACCAGGACACCCCCTCTTCCCACAAAGCTCTCCTACTGGGGTATTCGATTAACGAAGCACTTCAGAGGCAGCTCGAGGCTAAAGCAACTAAATGTCAAAGAAGGCTATTGGGGGACATCAATTATTGAGTAAGGGAGACCTGTCTGGCCCAGCTCAGCATCCCGTCCCAAATCAACTGACCTATCAAATCACTTGATAAGCTCCCATTTAACATTCTTTTATAAATTTCTACTATATTAATTCCGTGCTTGTTTGGATCAAATCTTCCTAGCATAAAGATTGTAGGAATAGAAAGAGCACACTGAAGAAATGCTCATTGTGTCAAAATGACATGAACTTTTAAGGTAAAGGGATTATAACATGTACAATAATAATCCTCAGATCCGAACTTATTGAATCACCATATCTTCAGGAGGAAATCTCACGCAGAGGAAGCTCTTCTACCTTTTGTATGGGCTAGGGTGAAGGAATGGGCATTCTCTCTTTTGAGTGTGAATTCATCTATATCTCCTTTTTTTGGACGTTTGGAGGGGTAGTCTTTTCACACTACCTTGGTGTCAATTTGGTTGTATAGGTGTTTTGGGGGGAGGCGCCTTTTTGGGTTTTTGGCCCACCTCTTCTTGTACATTTTCTTTTCTTTTAATGTACTCATGGTACTGCCCACCTTCAAAAAAAAATCCTTAGATCCTAACTACAATAAATAAGATACGCATGAAAATCAAAATCAAAATCATATCCCAAAATAAAATAAGACTGGTGATCCCCAATATATCACTACTAAAAAAATGTCCGAAAAAAGAATGTTGAGAACCCCATCCAGCTGCATCACATTACAGCAGGCATTGGGCTAGTCTTCCAGCAATGCTAGGGACAATTTGGAAAGAGAAATAACAGGATAACTGGCCAAGATTGTCAACACCTGCTGTCATTTTCTTTAGGAATGGTATTTCTGAAAAAGTGGGAGAGGTGTAGTAGATTCTTTAATCTTGGACAGATTGTACAAGAGGAGAAACTTCTAATTGTAATCATGGGTTGAGATGTGATTGGAGGGGAATGGGTGGACTAGTGATCTACCATCTTGGTAGTGATTATCTATTCTTCTTGTTTTGAAGTGCATTTTTTCCTTCTATTTTTTCTTCTATGAATTGCGGTCATTGACCAATGACCACCTTCCAGAAAAGATCACAGTGGGCATCATGAATGCCTTCAATCCACATACACCCCTTGATCAGACCTCGTGACAGACCCACTCATCCCCATCCTCAAAGACATGGGGGAAAAAAATGCCCCAACTGTGACTCCCATCCTATCTTCCTTGCAAGCAGTATAGGCACACTCCCTCTTGATGTGGATACCTTTTCTCTTCTCCTCTCGATTCCATCATTAAATTCCTAGGGCAGCAGAAAACTAACAGTAATTAATGACAAATATCCATCTTTATGGTTTTCTACAGCAAATATGGAATATGGACACAGACCATATCCCCTTGTTGTTGATCACAAAATAGAATTTGCATCCGATTTAGCAGATGACCAGAATCAGATTTTATTTGCAATTTTCCTCTATTCTTCTGAAGGAGGAAGAACATATCTAGCATTGACTACAGTCACAAATGAGAAAGAGGTTGCCTTATCTGAGATAAATACAGCATGTATGCTCGTAAGAATCTCTGAGGTGTGATCTTGATGGGATTATATTCCAACTACAAGGATAACAGCTCCTCCCCCCACCCAAGGAGGGAGAAAAGATATCCATGGGTTGCATGCAGTGGACATGAAAACACACAACCTCGGGTGTAAACTGGACCAGACTGGGGCAAAGTCTAGGCCCTGCCCTCGGATTCCCATCTCAATGCATGCATCAGATAACAACTGGCAGACTTTGTCAGACAACCTTGCTTCCCAAGATGAGCTTCACATCCCAACTAAGCCAGCATTCCCACAACCAGCAGCCAGGTTTAATGCTCATGGAATTAGTTGCCAAAACAGCTATAAAATATTAAGAACAGTTTTCCAAGGAAAATAGCTTCCACTCAAAGATAATCTACTCATGCAGCATACATAGTGAAGCCAGTGAAGTTTCCAAAAGTCGCATAGGTCCTCCCAGATTAATGAGAAAGTATCCATGATTTTTATTTCCAAAGTGTTTTATATTGCAAGTTTTGGTGAACCAAGATGGTTAAATATATACCAAAAGATGCATCTG
Source organism: Colocasia esculenta (assembly GCA_014218235.1). Classification (NCBI taxonomy): domain Eukaryota; kingdom Viridiplantae; phylum Streptophyta; class Magnoliopsida; order Alismatales; family Araceae; genus Colocasia; species Colocasia esculenta. The sequence goes on along the minus strand of CM024756.1, from coordinate 143,703,724 downwards.
CCATAAGTAGAATAAAAATGCTAAGCAACAATTGCTTCCATCCATGGTAAACCCACACACGTTGAATGACAAACAGCACCAAATATGAAATCTTCCTACCTCAACACAAAAGTTTGCATGTTAAAGAAGCAATAAAAAATAAGAACTTTCTTGTAAGACCTGATTAATGAACAACTTGACAAAGAATTGTTTTTTGGATAACTAGAAATACTATAAACAAAAAAGGGCAAATTAATTAGAAGTCCCTGACTGTAACAGGGAGGTCCTTACTGTAACAGGACTTAACGTATACTGTAACAGGTGATAACCTTTACTGTAATGAGTTACAGCTCTGTTAGGGACTAACAAATAAGTCAAAATTCTGATAGGGACTCCTAATTAATTTGCCCAACAAAAATGGCCCAACTAATAAACTAAGCACCAAAAAATAAATTAACTAAGAGGCAAGCAAGTTCAAGATTCCCCAAGCTATAGAGTATGTCGGATATGTTGGGCGGCTACCACAGGTCCACAAAAAATCACCTTATTAGAATACTGTTAGGGTTCAGGTGGAGAGCCTTCCTCAAGTGATGTTGTGCGGACTTGATGCCCATATTCATACAAGATTCATTAGCAAGCTGCAACCACAAAGCAAATATGATATCCAACTTAAGAAATCATTAAGTTCACAGTGTAATCAAATCAACATGGTGACGGCAGGAAAATTGGAGATTAAATTCTACCATTTTGCTGAGAGCAGTTAAACAATGCATCTCATTGACCTCTTCGGATGAAAATTCTGGAAGGCCGTCAGGAAGAAGTGAATGTAGTGGGCTGCTTAGATCAAAAGCACAAAGTGCAGCGACAAGAAAGCTCATTTTTGAAATTTGGAACAATTCCCTAGGGCTCTTCAAAATGGTTCTAACAGCATGATCCTCTCCTAAACTGTAGTAAACCAATCTGCATATCAACACTAAAGTAGCAGCAGCAGATGGTCGGTCCATCTCTTTGATATTCTTTGCTAACTGAGCTGCCTCTGTAAGAAAAGATTCCTTCTTTCCTTGTTGCCATAATGCAATAATATATAATTGATGGCTGGTGTTGTCTAGTAGACCTGGAAAATTATGTTAAAATCTGTAAGCATAAATAGGAAGTAGAATAGTCGCATGTCCAAGGTAAACAATGAATGAGCTCAATTTGACCAGCTTGCATTTTTTAGCACTTCATTCTATATAATTTTACTTCAATGGATAGCAATAAGAAAGGGAACTTGGCAGTGGTTACCAACTTCAATCTGGAGATCATGGGTTCAAACTGGCCACAGGCAGAAAGCAGAAATAAGTTTGAGTACGATTGACACCCCAAACCCCATGGTGGACAGAGCTACATGGCATTGCACTGCCTCTTATTTCAATAAATTGTAACTTTGCTTTGGAGTCACCCTATTGAGAGAGGAACTGCCCAGAATACAATCCGAAATGCCCAAGTAGCATGTATTGGTTTATTTATAATTCTTTCACATGGAACTGACAAGGTATACATGTAGCTCGAGAGTGATACCTTTTCTCTTCAACTCTTCACACACAAGTTCAGCATCAAATGCATACCCTGCCTGCACTGGAATAGATGCATATAATTATATGTGCATGGGCTAAAAATCGGAACAATAAAGTCAAAAGAACAGTAGTTCACCAAAGATCAGTGAAAGAATGTAATGTCATTTAGCTATTGAACCAAACCAAAGACCTAGGGACGAATGGATTTTCTTCCAGAAATGTTTACCTGACACAGTGATCTTGCAAGATTTACTGATACATCAGCAACCTGAGATTTTGATGCTGACTTGACAAAAATGTTTAAGACATGTTTTGCGTTCCTGTAAGCGGCAATTGCTGAGTGATAATCTAAACGTGACTCACACACAAGACCCATCAGATTGTGTGTCTCAGGATAGTGAGGAGCACGTTGAACAGCCTGTTGTATGGCTCCAAACACCTGTAGGCAATTTTCCAAAAAAATATTGTTTTCCCACCAGTCTGAAGGTTAGACAGAAGATATACTTTCTTATTAAAATCTTGAATTATCATAGCATTTTAGTTGGCTAAGAAATAGCTCAGTCATACATTCACAAGAATATAAAACCTGACTCATCCTAGAACCTTTTGAACATAAAATGTTCTCCAGATAACAGTTTATCCATATTTACATCACTGATCACTGCCACGAAAATTACACAGCCTGCCCTCTTTTCAAGATGTAAGAGATGCACAACTAATTAATCCATTCTTTCGTCACACACTGACTCAGGTTAAAAAACAACACACAAAATAACTAAGTAAATAAAGAATTTCTCAAGACAAGTGAGAAATTAACCAAGTCATTTGATTCATTGCACACAGACACAAATAAGCAAAGAAAGGCATTACAAGATGATTGCTCATGAAGGAAAATAAACGGCATGTTTTAATGTTTATGAAATACATGGGTTTGTACCTACCAGAGTTTAGTCAGACAAAAAGGCAACTCAGGTAAATTCTATCTATACTCAAAATGAAAAGATTTAAAAAAATGCATAGGATGGACTAAAGATGCAAGCAATGAGGAGAAAACATATGGAAATGAGGAAAACGTAAAGAAATCATAGTAATTGCCCAAATTTAAGAGGTGTACTTTGAATATCATAGTTAGAGATCAAAGCAGTTACTGAGACTTCTGATATGTCAACAAGTAAAGATTTTCAAGTAATAAAGATTTTAAGTATGATCTGTTTACAACTTGATATGAAGATTGTCAGTAAAACTGCAACCTGTGAGGATAGCAGGTGACCAGAAAGTGCTGCAAGTTTTCCTAGCCCAACTTGGAATTCTGGAAGCTGCAAAATGAACATCACATATGCAAGGTTAAGTAAAAAAGGAAAAATAGAATTCCACAAAATTGAAAATGCACCATAGAGTCCAGGAAATCTTTCAAGATAATTTGATGATAAAAAAGCTGGGATCATCATTACAGGAACCTTTTCATGCACACTTAAAGTGACTGATGGAGATTGTTTACACTACAATAGCAGGCTGAGATACGCAATCAAAGGAGATACATGGGAATCTACAATGAAATTGAAAATAGGTATTCTGGATACAGTTGGTGGACAAATCAAGACCAAAAGTACGGAGGAATAGGGACACTGCACACAAAAAATCTCCATTTTCTGTATTTCATAAAAATAGGGCTACGATTGGTCTGTCCAGGGCATGAGGCCAAGGCCCAACAAAGCCCGCATGATAAAATTTAATGCGGCCTGGGATGCACATTGCTGTAGCCAGCCCATTCTGCTCAGATTGAGCCTTTGAAGCATATAAATGACACAGAGGAGAAGGCACCATAGGAAATGCAGAGCCACCTCCACAATACCCTGGCCACCAGCATATAGCCCTCCACCCCCAGCTGCCAGAGCCCCCAATACTCCAGGATGCACAAATACTGCAGAGGCTCCCCCAGTCACCAAAGGGATCCCCCAAACTGTCCAGCTGCATAGACACCGTGGAGTGGGTTCTGTCTGGCATTGAGACCCCACCCCAGCACACCCCAACTGCCCCATCCCCAATCGCCATGCAGAGCCCCTTTCCACCACACCCCCTCGGTTACCGGACAACCTACAGCCACCACCTCCACCACTAACAACCTTGGCACCTTTCTGCCAGGATCCTGCTACATGACCCTCCACCTCTAGCATCCACTTTCTCTTCCTCCTCGCCATGCCCCCAAGGATGGGAGTTTCAGTTTCATTTCGGCCGGTCTCGGGTGGCCTCAAGAGGAGAGTGTCGGCCAGTTTCAGTCTGATTTCAGACGGTTTTGGTCTCGTTTCTGCCGAAACTAATTAAAATATTATTTTTTTCCAGTTTCAGAAATGCTACAGTAGTTTCGGCCGGTTTCATTTCGGTCATGGCCGAAACCGATACATTTCGGCCAAAACCAACAACCATGCATGCCCGAGAACCCCCACAGCAGCAACTGGCATCCCCTTTGTCCCAAGTGCAGAGCATGCGCAACCCCCACTAGGGCCATAGAGAACGAGTGGGCGAGCCCAAGAGTCCCACAAGCATGAATCAGCACGATAGACAGCCTGATCCCAGCCTACAAGCTTAGCGGGCTAACTTGACATCGCCCTAAGAGTTGGACTTGGAGCAGCCTCTTAAGCCTGCAGGTTGGCCCAGTCCATTGAGAGCCCTAGGTTATTATTGAGGTGGTCCCTTTGAACCCATGTGCAGCATCAAGGTATCATTGGCTGTTAGGTACTGGTTAGAAAATCTAGCCTATCTGAACAAAGGAACAATTTGTATAATGGCTTATTCAGCAATTCAGTGGTTAATAATGAAAAATTACTTACAGGAAGCATTTGTACAGCTCGTAGGCAGCTTTCATAAGCCTCATCTGGTGATGACTCCCTATCATTATTGACAAAGGTAAGAATGACATAGAAGGAAATTTCAAACACCCAGACCTAATGAAAAATACACTGTTCAAAAAATATAAATACATGAACCCAAAAAGAGAACTTAAATAGGTACCTGGCAGGAGGACCAACTGACATCCCAGCCCACGGTAATGCAAGAGAGGGATCTATGCTTCTAGCATGATCAAATGCTTGCTTAGCCAATTTCTGGTTACCTGAATTTCTGTAAAGCTGAAAGGGGACAGAATTAGGCAAGGTGTGCGAGCTATCCTTTACCAGGATATAGAACATAATGTACCATATACCTTTCCAAGGTATGCCCAAGATACAGAAAGGGATATGTCCAACTGCAATCCCCTGATAAGAGCATGCTGTTTCAACACATCATTATGGGATAAGCACCCTAAAGCCACCCAGAATTCACTGTTTACTCCTTCAAGCATCAAGCTACCCAAGGCCATTTTTTCAGATAGCTGCCTGATAAAGAAAAAACGAAACATGGTCAACTAAATGAGCTAGAGTATTGGTAAGCTATCAATTAGCCATCAGTAGATATTACCAAACATCTAGGTCTGGTGTATTCCTCTCTTCAAATGAGGCAATGAGGTCAACAGAATTTGCAACATCAGTGTAAAGATTTGCTTGCCATGGGGTCAAGTGCAAAGCTCGTTGATAAGCAGAGTTAGCACTCTTTGCAGCTGAAATGCGTGCCTCTTCCCAACAATGGATGGAAGATTCAAATTTCTCCTGGTTAGTTTCCACATCTTGTGCATCTACCCAGGGAAAGCATTTGGCATAAGCAATCTAAAACAGAAAAGTAACTCTGTTTAGTCATTGTCCAATTGGAGTAAAGTAATTAAGAAGTCTTAAAAGTCATTCAATTTCAAACATTAGAGAAAGATGTAAAACAGATTAAAACCATACAACAAAAAGGGTTTCCAATGCCCAATGAATTTTTTATATTGCAAATAGGGCCAATTCATTGACTAGCAGATTCACCATCCATCGCAGAGGACCCATTTGATGGAGACAATACATTTTGGACTCTAGGGGAGCACGTCTTCGGCTTTAGCTTTTAGTGTATAGTTATATTCACTTTTAATGTAAGAAGGATTACCACTTTGTCAGGTTTAATATTGCGAGGATTTAGTATACTTGTTGTTGAGCATATCCCGTTTATGTTTTGAATGTAAGTTTCAAGAGAAGTTGAAGCCTGAAGCCAAAAGGTCATTGCATGATGGTAGATGGTGAAAGACAAAAAAGCTTCCATAGTGTTGTAGAAAGCATGAGGATCCTTCCTGTCGATGCAGGTGAAGTGCAAGTACTGATGGGCAGACGATGTTCCATGACGTAAAAGCCCTTGGAAACATGATATCTACCATTATCCATTTTTAGCTTCTTTCTTTATCTTCAAATTTCCTTCCTTCTAGCATTTACAATTTTCCCTAGTTCCTCCTTTCGTCTCCATTTTATACTGGTATCAAAACGCCTGCCCCTTAGGTCACCTGTCCATTGGAACAGCCATCATCTGCCAACCAGTTCATGCCAAATAAATAACAGATAAGTACACACCTACATAGACACAGTTCCACCGTCAAACATCCTACAGCAGCCATCAGGAGTCGCTATTGTTGTTTGCCCAGATTTTGCCCACCATCAACTTCCCTGAATCCACTTAGCAGGTAACAGAAACCATTAACTCCAATCTCTACAAGAAATCAACCTCAATACATACCTTTCATGTTCAAAATCCAGTTTTATCCTCATTGCTTTCAGAGCCTCCATCCAACAAATGACAGTTTTACTAACCCAACAAAAGTCATCATCTTTTCCTTCTTCACCAATAGATCAGTCCACAAATCCAGTATTTCCTCTGTTTCCCAATGGACCAGTCTGTGAATCTATCAATGTCACATAATCTATATCATAACCAACCTCTAGAACAATGAAGCTGCAGATCTGCAATTTGAAACCTATTTGTTAATCTCAATGGCTATTGGAAGACACCAAGAGATCAATCCAACCCCATGTACCAACAGCACTACACAATCTGACTGTTGTCTTGCTGAGACACTGGCAGTTACTGACTTCTGCTATTCGGATCAAGGCAAAGCAAAGAAACAATAGCAACTTTTGACAACTTATTCAAGCACTCATGACTCCTATGTCCATGACAATGAATAGGACCTCCTGACACATTGATCCAAAACATTTTCTTTCTTTTTCATTATTTCAAACCTGAACCAACTGAAGAAATTCTGAAAACCAAATATTGATACCTGTTGGACCTCAACATATCCAAACCCAAAATAAGAACCTGAAACCTACCACCTTTAACCTGTTAACAGCTTCATTTTAACCAGAGTTATTCATTTTGTCGGCTGTTGACAGTCTTCAGACATTCAGTACAACAAATGATATTCAAACCTCAGTTCTCAAACCTATTTCCTCAACCTGATACTGAAACAAGTATCAATTCAGACACATTTTAGTTTTAGTAGTCAAAACTGATAATTCTCTCACAAGATTTTCCATTATTTCCTTTCTGATTTTTGTTGAGGCAACCCGATGCATCAAAAGTACCAAGCCAATTCATATGACATTGATACCCAAGTTATGAAACACAAACACCTATTTTGACAAACTAAGGTACCAAATGGATCAATATCATGCCCAACTTTCTTTGATATCGCAACACGACCCCATAAGCCCTAGCATAAAGCATAATTAGTGTACCAAATCAGGTCATATCTAAACAGAAAGTACAGGAAATTGCAATCCACCCAGAGGCACTACCCTTCTTTGCTAACAGGCATTTGCTCTTCTTCAATCTTACTTTCTTTCTTTTCTGTATAAAGTTGCCTTGAAAATTATTTTCTGCAACCTAAGAACTTCTCCACAGTCCACGCTATGAGAGAGGCTCAATCGATGAAACAATTATTAAAACAATTGATTGAAAAATGGCATGTGGCACAAAGAAGGTACCAACTGCTGCTGTGAAAGAGGCTGACTGAAGGAGGAACAGCAAAGGGAATAAAAGTACAGAACAAAACTGAAGATAATTACCACCCACACAATATACCTGGACGTCTCCTTGCAGCTTCCATAAAGAGGAACAACCTCCAGACAAACAGGCACTCACTTTTGCAACTTCGGATGCCTCCTACAGTTTCTATAGTGATTATTTAATTCAAAATAGAAAGAAGTATATTCTTAATAAGACAGGAAGAAGGTGGGTAGTCAAGATATCTGATGCATCAAACTAACCTTCAGCAGAGAAGTTGCCCAGATAAATGCCCCGTAACTGATACACTCCTTTGATAAGCCAAGCAGGGCAGATGCAAGCCCAAAATGTGCAGATACATTTTCAGGGCTTACTTCCAGAGCTCGACGAAACTGTTCAACCCCCTGCAATAAGATATTACACTAAGGGGTATCACCATGACCTTCTGGAAATTTTGACAAAGCTGAGAATACTTTCCTTTTGTGTGAGATTTTCACTTCTACAAAATTGTTTTAGCATGTGGAACACAAACTCAAGACTGATGTTGACTACATGACAATAAAACAAATAAAAACCTTGTAATTAGTAAGTTCTCGGGCCACTGTGTCAATACTTTAAGGAAAAAAGTGGGGAGGATAGAGGACATCTCATTAGGTTCATATTTTCTTCATCTCCATTCAATGTGAGTCTATCCAAACATGCCCTTTCACATGCCTGCATCTTATGCTCCATCATATGGATAATGACAAATACAAAGCAGAAAATTGAAAATATAGTAATCAACTTTGAGACTGCATTTAGCTCCCAGTTCATTCAACACAGTATCTCATGGCAGATTATGAAGTAGATATTATACTTTTTTTTCATTTTACTCCACTGAATGACTAGAATTAGCAAGAAACCTTCCAAAAAAGTGAGCCATTATGTAAGAAACATGTTGGTTATTGGCTACTTCTCCAAGACAAGGTGGCGTGGAATATGTCCCATACTTCTTTAAAGTTAGTTCACTGACAGCTATAAGGACATAGTTTATAATTTATATGTCCAAATTGATGCACTATTCAAGAAAACACATAAATCAGGAAGAAACATATATGTAGAAAGATGAATGTAAACAACTGCCAAAAGAAGTAAAACACAACATGATGTCATCATCACCAAAACCTTATCCAGTTTAATTAGATTCCACTACAACACATGCAAGCAAAATTAAAGTAAATAGGTTGATCACAAACAGTCCAAAGTTCCTTTAGACAAGTAAACATCTTGAGGTTCAAGTAACATCTCATTATCTGGTTCATAAAGACTATAACAAAGAGAGACAACAACTTTCCTGTCTAAATGAACCAAGCATCAGATGAATGTTTCCGCTCTCAATCAGTGCAAGAATTTTTGTGCCCTCCAGTTCAACAGCTCGCCCATATGACTGTTCCCAAGGTAAACATGAAGGAAAGAAAAGAAGAAAAAATGTGAGAAGAGAAAAGAAAGAATATGGTGAAGCAATAAAATATAATATAGAAGCCTGGGAAAGAATTTAAAAGCAAATAAGCTAACCATCTGAAAATTTCAAGTGCAAATAGAATTATTTGCTGATGTATAAACAAATTCCTAATCTTGATCTTTGCTTCAACCTTTTCTACATTCCCCGAATTTTGGGAGTTTCTCAACAATTATTTACAGATCATGATCAAGGTGAACCACTAAGATGAAAGAATACACTGGCCAAAAATGTATACCTTTATGGCCGCAGTGAACATACCCAAATGCTGGTATGCTAGACCTAGAGTCTGAGAAAACGCAAAGACAGTAAATCATTTCCTGAAAAGAGCAAAAAGTTTCCATGAAGGCTATCAACTAATAGAAACTATATACCTCCCAAAGATCCGCACAAGTTGGGTAGCCTCTTATTGCTTGTTGGAGGCTCTGTACAGCTTCTGACCATTTCTTTTGGTGAACCTATTGTAACCAAGCATAAGACTACATTAGATAAACACATAAATCATCTTAAGTAAACACACATATCATAATTCATTGGTTAACATTTATCTTTAAAACAGAGGTTAGACTATAAATTAAACTACATATTTCTAACATTATGAAGCCATCTGAAGAAAGAAAACCACTCATCTATGCTACTGTATAAATTTGGAATAATGGAATTTGTCCACAGACCATTGGATTGTCTCCTAGATCTCAGCAATTAATTCCTTACATTGCATAACCATTCTCAAATTACTTCCACCTAGATTAAACTAACATTTATTGTTAGATCCTTTACGCCACGAGAATAGCAGTCATCCCCTCCCCCACATCTTCACCCCATATTTCCTCTTTCCACAAAGTTTGGTATCGAACTATCGATATCTTAACATAATAATTACTCTGTATTCTCTTCACTTGCAGAAAACAGTTGTCATGCCCCTCCAGTATCTCTATCTTCACCTTTCCCTTCCCTAATAATAGATGAGGATTTTATAATAATTCCTTAACTTTGATATAATAACTGTTCTCCCCATCTAATCACTCAATTACTTCTAATGTCTAGCATATATCTTGTTGGCGCAAATATCTCCATTGTTTTTCGAGGAATCATAGTAATAGTCATTTAAAATTCTAACTTTTAAATAGTACATTGGGCTTCAGCATAATCACATGATTCACATCAACCTCTAGCTTATTGGAACATTATCCATTCTCAACATACTTAAGCTGGAAAGAGTGGTAGTATATAGTTTTGGGAGGGAATGACAAAACTTACAATATGCTTATTGCACTTCCCAAACCCCTCTTGATAATACATGCATTTCTTAATATATTTGTGCATCACAATTGGAGAGGAGCACCCTCCACCTACTATAACCAAGTTAGTTGTTCAATGTTGAACTGAGGTATCCTTTCATTCTTCAATACTTGTATAAAATTGGGACTGTTTTGTTGTTGATAAATTGCCGAATTACCAATAATGCCAACCAACATATTTGAAGCATAGTTATGTCTCTATGCATACATGTATAAATCAATTTCCCGTAGCTGGTTCTTCAAATCTCTTTTAATGTATTACTTCCCTCTCACATTGTTTCATCGAAATCTACAAGGTATTGGAAAAAATTAATAGCTCTAAAATTGGAATTATCTTGGCAACAAAGATGCTAGTCTTTCATCGAACTTCTTTGACACTTTTAATTATCAGTTAAGTTTATCTATATGAGTTTTTTATATATCTGCTGACTTCCACTTTAATTGTCTGATCAAAATCCCTCTGAACCATAATTACTATTTGGAATATGGTAAGTGTTTAGTTTACAAATATGTGTAAACAATATTAGCTGTCGTTTCAAATATAGAAAGATATTGTATCGTTATCTTTTGTAGTCTGCGCATTTGCACGTACATTTTCACTAGTAGAAAACATGTAAAGGACACAAAATGAAGCGCCTAACGAGGAAAAAAAAAAAGAGATGACAGTGGAGACCAGCAGATATCCTATCCTCCTTAAAGCCCAAAAGGCCTTTGGCGACCTCTCTGAAACCTCTTTGCAAACAGAAATCTCCAAGCTTTCTTTTCCTCCCCCATCCAGCAAATTACAAAGGCTCTCCTGCACAAAAGGTCGCAGCGAACAAAATAAGCATGAAAGTCCACGACTTTATAAGAACCCAAAACAAAGAATTATCTCAAGCAAAGAACCCTCGGTTAATTCACTCACTCCCGCTTCGGAATCTTCTGGGTTGAGATTAACAGTTCTCAGGTAACACTTGGTCGCCCTCTGCTCGTCCACCGACACCCTGCTGTAATAATGCCCCAGGTACCGGAATGCGACAGCATTGCTGGGATTCAGTTTGGCCGACACCACGAAATGCTCTACGGCTCTTTCCTTCAACTCCTTCGAGCCTTCTTCTTCCCCTCTTTTCCACAAGTACAGGCCCTACAGAATAATCGGGAGAAGGTACAAACAAAAGTTACATTCTTCCCGGCAAGTATAAGCAGGAAGCGAAGTGTGCAAGCATACGATTGCGTAATGATGGGAGGGGCTTTCTGGGTCGGAGTCTACAGCCTCCTGAAGCCGCCGCAGCTGGTCGTCCCCTTCCCCCTGCAAAAGAGAAGAGGTGTTGGGAGAGGAGAGATGAGAAGAAAGAGAATAAATCTAGGGAAATTTTTCTGCAGACAAGACGCACCTCCGGCATCTTGGCGGGGCAGAACAGCAGGGGAAACGCAAGGAGGGAGAGAGAGAGAGTGGAGAGATGGAGAGAAGAGACCTAGGCAGGGCGGGGAAGCAGTAAAAGACAAAGTGGAGGGTGCTTGGAATGGAGGGGCACCGAAATGCTAGTTCGACGCCGCCGGTCGGAGCATTCCGACGCGGACGGGAATCGGGATTATGTTCAATTAAGGGCCCCCGTTGCTGAAACGGGTAAAGGTGGTTTGGTATCCGAACCTTACCGGTTCAGCTCAAATAGCCCACCCGCCACCGTCCGTCCGGACTGTCAAAACGGATCATTATACGATTTAAAAGTATTTGAAGGATATAACATTAATTTTCTAGGTCAAGGCATGCCCAATGATATTAATTTTCTAAAGGATATATCAGCTATAAATTATATTAAACTTAACAAAACTAAAAGTTTAGATAAATCATTCAACACACCGTATATAAGCTTTTGAGTCCCACTTTTTATCTAAAATTTTTTACCTAACCGACATTGGGATTAGTTGGAGCTACGGATCCCACGTCTGTCAAATGTTTTGCCTAGGCTTTTCCTTTTCTAAGGGAGGAGCTGAAGTATGACTTTCACCTTCTATGGTCGTGTGAGAAGAACAAGTTATTTTATGTACTTTTGGGTATTATGTTATGTGTGGAGAATAACGCTGCTGCTGCTGCTTGCGAGTTGCGACATGACATCTGGATTTGGAGTGGTGGTCCGAGCACGAAGTAGGGTTTTCTAAACGATTTAAAACTGTATAAGAAACCCCATCAGATGGGCCTTTCTACTTGCACTTGAGGTGGGCCAGCTTGTTGGGCCGACTTTCGAAGGCAACTTCCGCACAAAGTGTCCGAGAGCTCCTCGACGGGAGCTTGGGAGACTTGATTATGGCCAACCTGGATCAGGCTACAACAGGGTTAATGTGGTGCAGATGGAGGGTGTAATATTCGCTTTACAACATTGTCCTCGACAGCGACCTATTCATCTTATGTATTCCTATGTTTTTGGTCTATATGTATGAGGCAATAAGAAATTTTTAATGATAAGAAAGTCTTGTTAACAAAATATCTAAGAGATGGTGGTAGTGACACCACTTTGACAAGGAGACTTCTCTATTGACCTCAAAATCTCATATAGATCTATTAGATATAATGGAGACAAATCAATGATGGCACAAAGAGAGAGAGCGAAAGATAGTATTTAGTGACAGCAATCATTGACGTTATCGATGATTGACAATTGACCAGCAATGATGTTTGATTGTGTCATAAGTGACGACAACAAATTCGGACAATGGGTGGCAAGTTCGGGTGTGTGACACGTGATGTGCCATATATAGCAGCAAGAATTATACGGCCCTACTCAATCAACCTTAGATTATCTGGTTAGGCTAACTTATTGCCTCTGCTTAAACTTGAATCTATTAAGATTAGTGCAAAAAGCACGTACACTACTTCCTATTGTGAAGCTTGTGGTAGGATCAGGAAGAAGAATATAAATTAGATCTTTTTACAAATATTTGTATATCTTTTTTTTTTTTGGTAAGTAAGCATACATTATGATTATATATGAATTGTACAAAAGCACATGATTAGACAATACTCAAACATGTCTGAGCTACTTGCCTATGAGAAGTGTAGAGATAGGATGGCATGACCACACAAGCCGTGGTCAAATTAATAGTAGATATTAAAATTACATTAAAATCGAAGATTGATGCATCATAGCCGTGTCTCTCTCAAAGAAAATCTGTGAAGGATTCAAGAGACTTGGTTAATTATTTACAAAAGATATACTCGAATTAGAATGTGGTTGTGTATCCTTTAGCCAACTAAAAAATGTCCCAAGTATTGAGCACACATCAATGATGCAGTCGTTGCATTTCTCCTGCCAAAGATTCATAAAATTCTAACATGATAGATAAGGTGGCAATATATTCCATAGCAGTGAAGAGCAAAAAAATAAGGTTTATATGACATCAACATCAGAGTGGTAAGATTAAAAGTAAGGCTAACATGCATTCCAAACATATGAAGAGCATCATGTAGCTTTGGGTTGACCGTGTGATCAATGAGGTTAACTTTCCATGTAGATCATAAACCTAGATAAGATTGTAGTCTCCCTTCTAGAAAGAGACTTAGTCAAGGGTTTAGCTTCAATGCATAATCGAGTCATTCAGGACTTGTAGAAGAAGTTGCATGACACTGGTATGTTTTCCTTCAAAGACCCTAGCACATCTTTCCTTCCAAATTCTCCATATGGAGGCTCTAAGCAGCAACCTAGCAAGAGTGAGGATAGGGCCATTATGAGGAATAACTTGCTACATGGCATCAAATTCTTGTTGGAGTGAGTCTTTAGGTTCTCTGTTAAGATCAAATCTCAAGAGGATTTGTTTCCAAATCTAGCTAGAATAGCTACATGAAAAGAATACGTGGTTAGCATCTTCCCCATAGAACTTGCAGAGAATACATCAATTGGCAAGCGAAAAATCCTTCTTCTATAGATTGTCAAGGGTGGTGAGCTTTCCAAGGTAAGCTTGCCAAGTGCAAAGAGAGTACTTTTTTGGCATAGGTTTGTCCCATATCCACTCCTTAGCATGTAGGATAGGATAAGACTGTCTAATTTGGTTCCAAGTAGAAGTAGCTGAGAACTTGCCATTGTCATGAATCCAAAGAATCTTGTCATCCTCATTGTTGTGTAAAGGAATCCTACAAATGATTGGCCATAGATGACACATTTCAGGAGATGTAGGAGGGGGAAGGTGCCACTGGCCATCCTACACAAAGGATGAGACATTCAAATCTTTAGGGGCACCAAGGTCTTGTCTAACAATATCTCCATGAATCTGAAAATTGCTAAGGCCTTCGACCCAAGGGTCAAACCAAAAGTTGGTAGTTGAACTAGAGCCAAGGGAATAAGAGATATGTTGGCGAGTCCAATCACGAGCTCTAAGAATACCCTTCCAGGCAGCATATTGATAAGATCTCATTTTGATGTTCCAGAAGTTATCTTTAGCAAGATACTTAGCCCAAACCCAGTCCACCCACAAGGAATCATATTTATGTTTATATATCTTATCATATTTATGTTTATACGCCTTAATTATTTTAAATATTTGTGCGTCCTACAAAAATTTGAGCAAGCGAACTCAATAAAATGCGCTATAAAGTACAAACTTCATTTTCTTTTTAGGGGTTGATCGTATTTGCAAATGGCCATTGCATAAATCAAAATGAGGGCATAAATAAAACCTCTTTTAGATTATAGGGATACTCAAACTAATAGGTTATTTTTAAGGGTATAAGTATAAAAAATGTAGATTAAAAATTTATTTTCGAAGGCTCCCTATGAAATATGGCCTTGGATTCTAGCATATTACTTGGTGCACCGATAATGTATCAATATTTGTGAAAAAATGAAAGGTTATGTTGTGGTGTGGTTAGATCTACAACATTAGAGTCGAACTTGGACTATGAGTCGGATTTAATTAGGACTTTGAGTTGGAGTTACCATCGGGAGTTGGAAATTAACAAGGACTCTAGACATGGCATTAAGAGGCAGTCCTAATGAAATTAGGAGATTGCTAGGGTTCTTCTATATATAATGGTCGTACCTCATGGGGTGGTGAGTTGTAGCACATGGGATGTGACTGAGGGAGTCGGGTGTTTGGTTGGATGTGCGATCACCACTGGGGAGAAAGGTGTAAGTTCTTTTCTTAATTGAAAGAAAACAAGTTCTCCTTAAGTCTCTTTCTTCTCCTTTGTGTTTGTGTTATTGTGAACTTCACCTTGGGTGTCAAAATTTCACAACATATGGCGCCCATTGTGAGGCTTTGATCAGAAGGCGACGTGGAACTCGACATGGATGTTAATCTGCAAAGGCAACGGCTTGCTCTTGGGGCGGTAGACTCCAGTAGTGGGTGGTGCTCGTGGGAGGCGATGGGCAGCACTTCAACAACTACAATGGCAGAGGTCAGGCGGTGGCGTCGAGTGTGTTGAAATGGTGAGAATGCAAAAAGGTGGTGGATTCTTGTGGTCATGGCAACGGTTGAAAAAAGCGGCCTCCACATAGGAGGTTGGCACAAGTTGCAACGGTAGACATCAGAGACAAGGCCAGTGGAGGCGATGAAGGTCGCTGCAAGGGAGACCGGCACAACGAGGTAGCAGAAGCAGTGACTAACAGTTGGTGTACCCAACAGTCTTCAGCAAAGCGAACGTGCGGCCGACAGCAGTGGCCGTTGGCAAGGAGGCCAGTGGCGGTGGCTTGTAGGGGCTAGGGTTTCATTTCTCCTAGGCAGGCTTCATTCGTGAGGAGGAAGAAGGAAGGAGGGGAGATAAATTATAAATAATATTTCTCTCTAAGTTAATCGGATATTAGATCTGATTGGGTCTATTTTGGGCCTGGTTTTGGATCCAAAGTATTATTGGATTGAGATACACTTATTGGATACCTGGGTTCAGGTGGAGCTTGGATCTAGAAACGGGTCCATCCGTACCAGTTTAGAAGATCCATCTTACTGATTTGACAGGTGGGCGATCTGAAGGTCAGAATTGTTCTGATCAGATCGGAGGCAATTGGAGGCGAAATTAGGTGATCCAGGCATCCATCCCTAAGTTTTCATATGCTCTGGTCATGTTGGATGGTGGATCATGCAAATTCTGCTCCAATTGGGATATTTTTGCATGATGGTGTGGAGATTGGTGAGGATCACAGTTATTGGTTGGATCAAGGTTGATCGGGAGCGTCGATGGCAAACACCGAGAGCACAGGTCATAAGGTTGTAGCAAAGGTCACGAGCTTCTCTATGGAACCTTTCAACGACTACAACGACTTTACACTATGGTAGCAACATGTGAAGAACATCCTGACGTGACAAGGACTGGTAATTAAAGGCTCTCAACGACAAGGCAAAGAAATCAGATAAGCTATCAATTGAGGAGTGGTAGGATATGCGGGACCTAGCAAACAGTACGATTCAGTTGTTCCTAGCAGACAACATGCTTTAAAAGGTGATTGGCTTGAATGATTCAATGGTTGTCTGGAAGAAATTGGAGAGCAGGTACAAGTTCAAGTCATTGATCACAAACTAGTTGTTTATGAAAAAGAAACCATATGGCCTGAAAGATAGAGGAAGGAGAAAGACTGGAGGCTCATCTAAACGAGTACAACAAGATTCTAACATAGGTGCTTGCTCGAGGCGTAAAGATAGACAAAGAGGACAAGGCACTCCTCTTGTTAGCTTCATTACCTGCATTGTACAATCATATTGTGACTACACTGCTGTTTGGGAAAGATATTCCCAAGTTGGATGATGCAATGCTTTTTTGCTCATGAACAAGTCACGACGGAAAGGCAACAACGATCAAGCATCAAGTGAGGGTGATCTTTTTGTAGCAGGTGGAGGTAGAGGGAGATCTAATGAGAGGCAAGGGTCTATAAGAGCAAGGGGAATTCCAAGTCATGAGCTTCCTGGATGTGTTGCTATTGTGACAAGGAAGGCCATATGAAGATGGATTGTCCAATGCGGGAGGAGGATGTTAGGTTGCAGAAAGAAAAAGAAAAAGAAAAGAGAAGGAAGATGCATATGCAATTGGAGCAGTCGGAGAAGACAGCAAGAATGAGTTGGTCTTGTGCATGACATTTGTAGGTGATGGAAATATAGGTTGGATATTAGATTCTGGTTGCTCGTTTCATGTGTGTTGGACACATATCACGCTTCTGATGGTGGCTCGCTCTGATTGGTGAACGACATGGAGTGCTCAGTTGTCGAAGTATGATCGGTGCAGATTTGCATGTTTGATGGGTACACTAACAGACGTCTGACACATGTCAGATCTAAAGAGGAACCTTATTTCTCTGGGAGTCTTGGATTCAAGAGGTTACCAATTCAGTCTTGAAGATGGAGCTCTTTGGGTGCGCAGAGGAGCAGGGGTTATACCGCGGGGACAAATGATCTATAGTGTGTAGACTCGAAGGGAGGTTCGACAATGGCGTGGCTCGAACACTTGTTTCCCAGGTGAACTGTAAGATCAATAGAGGACTCAATTTGTTGATGGAGGAGCGTGGAAGAAGTGGGTCATTTTTGTTGGATCGGTGGCAGTAGTGCTTCTCACCTAGAGGGGGGTGAATATGTGTTTTTCTTTGTTGAAGCTAAACTTAAAAATAAGAAGCACTAAAAGACTTTAAATATGTTAGTGCAAACAACCCATAGAATAGACAAGAGAATTTTATCCTGGTTCGATCTTCCCTCCAGCGGAAGTTCTACGTCCAGTCCCCAAGCCAATCTCTTAAGATTTCACTATCTTTTTAAAAGATACAACACCCGGTTACAACCGGTTTTAACTTCTACACAAGGGGAACTACACCGCTAGTTACTACTAGTCTTCCCTTCTACAAATAGGAAACAACCACCAAAACCACTTTGGCCTTCCCTCTTCTAGAGGGGTACACACCCTGCTCAACAGGTCTTCCCTTCTATAAAGGGTATACTTACTTGAGAAGAGCTTTTGTAATAAGTACAAGGCTCAGCAGGACTTCAGACATAAGAGATGTACAAGAAGCTAGAAGTCTAAAGTAAAAACCCAAAATTTGATGGAAAGACTTTCATGAATACTCTCCTCAGATAGATGCACTCAAGTGGAGACAGAAGAGACTTCAACATAACAAGTTCACTTAGATGCTTGAAGCTTGCACTGCACTCTTGAAATTCTTGTAGATCTCTTGTGTATGAGTGTGTCTCTCGCTTGATTGATTCAAAAGGATTGTCTTATGTTGTATCTGCAATCTTCTTCCTTTTATTGGTTTTAGTTTGTATCTGTTGCTTCAGATCGTTTGAATGTAGCCGTTTGAAGAAGTGAACGTTGCATGGTTCCTTTCAAGGGCGACATTCATGTTTGGGTGTTCACACGTTCACAGAGTCTTGCAATTAAATGTTCTTGTCTTTACCTGAAATATTATAAGTACCAAAAAAACATACTAGATTGGGTCTAGTTGATAAGTACATAGATACTATGAGAGATTTCAAATATTGGCGGCTACAAACTTTACGTGATGTCAAATAAATGTTCTACAGAAAAAGTCTACACAAGTTTACATGAATAAAATAGAATACTTAGTTGGTAGAGAACATGCAAGGCAGTTCTGACAGAGGATAAAAAGATTGTGTTTGGCGCATGTCAGAAGACTTTTCTGTGGTCCTCGACCAAGGGGGTCAAGTTCCAGACATGACTTAGATTTTTCAAACAATAAACCATTATAATCTATGTTTACAAAAAGGCTTGAGTGAGTTCAGAATATTTTTGACTGTTTAAAAAGATATTTAAGTACACAAATTTTATGTAGAAAATTTATAATAAAATTCTTCAGAAGAGAAGTCACATCATGAGCCTCAAAATAATATATCAAGAAATATTTGATTGGAATTATTGAAATAAAAATACAAGTCATTTTTACAAGATTTTATATTTTAATCATGTTAGTGACAAGATGTGGTAACAAATTATAATGACTTGGTTTATACAAAATTATAGTGAAATACAAAGTGCTACTTCGCATATAATCGAAGTGGAACTTCGACTAGTCAAGAATATAACGTAGTCAGTCAAAAAAAGACTTTGCATATGACTTCGTATATGACAAAGTGAAACTTTGATTGGATCAGAGAATAAGGCAATCAGTCGAAGTGAGACTTCGACTGGTCCAAAGTATAGCGAAATCAGGCAAAGTGAAACTTTGTATATGTTTCGAATGCTTTTCTTAAAATGCCTATGTTATGCTGAGTCTAGTCAAGGGTGTGACACATTTTGAACAAGTCACACTGAGATAACGTATTATGGTGCTTTTTTCTAAGGTTCTTCCTATGATAAGTCCCATGGCGTCAGTGAGTCCTGACTCATTCTTGGAGGTTCAAAAAATGGGCTCGACCTTTTGTCTGCCCAAGGTTCTTTGGTGGAGGTGCATTCGATGATTTTCTGGTGACTAAATATGAATGCGGCATAGGTGTGTGATATGTTTTAAAGGCATCATATGAGTATGACGCAATCTCAGTCAATGTTTTGTGGTAGATTTTCGACAGTTACTGTACACCTAAGCCTGGCAGCCATTGGTAATGTGTTCCTAGTGTGACTCTCCACTAGTCAGACACTTCGGTGCCACTAGCACATCAAGATCGAGTGAGATGCTAAGGTCTTAAGTCCTTGTGCCTGGGGCATGACTGGGGTTTAAAGCCATTTTCCTGGACCTCCTTGTTGTTAATTAAGCTTACGTCCAGGCGGAGGGAAAATGACTAGAGGCATCATTCTGTGTTCGTCGTTTGAGTGACACTTGTAGTTGGGGTAGGGAACATCATGTGGAGAGTTATGTGGGCACATTCTCCAACTAGTATTGTTTTTCTTTCAAGCCTCACTCTACAAGGTTCTAGAATAGAGTAGGGATGGACATGCATGGAACCATGGTTCGACCAAGTTGCGACTTTACTAGTGTGGTGTTAGAGTCCTCACATGGCTCACTCTGAGAGTAGAAGGTGGACAAACATGGGATGGTAGTTAAAAGTTGAGATATCAGTGGGCACCTTGATTGCAAGATTAGTAGTTGTACTTTCCATTGTCGTAGCTACTAGTTTTGTGGCTGAACCGAAAATTGAGTACTGTAAGTTGACTAGCCACGTCCAAGTGCATAATGTTGAGTTGTTTGGTTCTTTGTGTGCGAGAGTTGTTCTCTTGATATTTGGCTCGATTGCCTACTTGTTCCACATTGTTAGCATATATTCTTTGAATTTAATTTCTATTCTCATCGTTGTTATGTTCATTATATTATTTCTTGCATATTTTTTTTGGCTGACTGGTGGGGTCAATGGATCTCTATTAAGCCTATGACTTCGTAAGACTCAATCTTTATTTTTGTAGGTAAGGGCTTACGAGCACAATGCCCACCTCGGATTGAGTTATGGAGCACAAAGGCATCTTCTCGTATGTCAACAATTGGTTTTTGTACTTCTTCAGGATATGCCCCTTATAGAGATGTACCTTTATTTCTATAGTCGTGCTATGGATTTGGACATTCTACTATGTAAATAATATAATTGTATTTATGTTATATTTATTTCAATATCTTATTCACCTCTCTAGACTAATATTAATCATTTTGAGTCTCCGAACTCGTGGATGATAGAACGGAATTTAGGTCTCTAATGGATCGCAGACCCTAGATCACTACAATCTCCCTCTCTCACTTAAACACACACACACACACGCACATACACTTAGATGCACTAAACCCCTTCGGCACCCCCCCCATTTGCACCCCCTTCTCTCTCTCTCTCTCTCTCTCTCTCTCTTCCATTCTCCCTCTCTAACACCATCCCCCCACCTCTTTCTCTCTAGCTCTCTCTCTCTCTCTCATACACACAAAGATGCATCGGCACGGGAGGAAGACCCCCCCCCCCCCCTGCACCCCTCTATCCGACACCACTATAACTAAATGGCAAAAATGATATTTTCTCTTGTGAGTTAGTCAAATTATAGTTAAATGGATGAATAGTAACTTCATATTACAATAATGACATATCCGACCACATTTCATATTTATAAATAATCCTTTTAACAATATTTTAAAAAATAACATATTTGACATTTTCTTCTCAAAATGGTTTATATAAAAAAGTCTAATTCATAAAATAACAAGGCTGGTGCACCACAGTCTGACGGCATTAACCTAGCTCCACATTGCCTACAGTGCAACAAACAAAACTCTTGCTTGCCCATCTAGCACTGACACATTGCATAAGGACATGAGGGGCATTAAAATGATGGAAACTGTTTTTTTTTCTTTAGTTAAGTGTGGGGATAGGAAATTGAACTTAAGACTTAAGACTATGTTTGATATTTGGATAGATTGGGGACAGAGTGAAGTTATTCTCAAAATTTTAAAATATCTTCAAAATTTTGAAGATAATATTGAAAAGACTTGACCACTAAACTATTTTTAGTGTACTAAGGAATTAAAGTGGATTATTAACACCGTAACTTTTGACACCAAATTTGACTCCCAAATAAAAAATGCCACATTAGCATCTAATAGTAAGAGTATCACGGTCCTTCGTAAAAGAAAGTTGTGGCACATATCTATTCATTTATTAAAAAATGGTGTCAAAAAAGATGAGCTATTAAACCATTTTGCTAACATGGATCTTGATGGCGTATATTGGGCTTTTGGAGGTTGGCCTAGTGCGGGATCGCCGTTGCCGTCACGACCCAGACTCCTTGAAAGTGGGCCACACCCGTTGGCTGCCGCTCTCGGACCTCTCTGAGGCCTCCGCTTCTGGGCCGGCCCACATCTTTGAACCTGGTTCTACCCACTGAACTCGGACTCCACAGTCAGAGATCGTTACCTTCCACGAAGAATACTATAAAATATTGTAGAATGTAGTGTTTTTTTTTTTTTTTTTAAAGATTCGTATGTCATGTCAGGTGGAGACCGTAGACCAGTCTTTCGTCGAAGATCCACCCTCGGCAAAGTTGCAACGGTTAGAGTTAAAAGGGACATGTAGCATAGGTACTTTTCCAGGTGCTTAGAGCCCATGCTTGGTATACGGTCCTAACAGGTAGCTACGAGGAGGAGGAGGAGGAGGTTTGTGGAGGCAGCTGGCAGCTTCCAGCTTCGATGATGCTACTTGCGATGTGAAGGGTGACGCTGCTCTACAATGTATTCCCTGTTCGATGGCCTCCACGTATATATATTATGGAGTGCGTATATTTCTAAATTATTTATTGATTGATTTATTTTTGCTGCCGAGGAACTCAATCTAATAATTTAAGATTCAGTACTCAACACCAAGAGATCATGAGTTCAAATTTTACCATATTTTTTATATTTTACACGTATTATATTTTTTTCGCTACGTAATAAATTTCGAGTGAGGAGAAATATGTTATACGAGGTACCAAATAAACCCCCTTCCACGAGAGAGGGAAGAATAGAGCCCACCACTTATCTTTTGAATAGGAGATGATTTGAAAAATATTTATTATAATTAAGATGGATTATGAGAAAATATTTTATAATTAGTGGAAGTATCATATTTATCAAATTAATATTTTCAACCAATCTTTTTGCATATACTCCCAACTTTATTGCAAGATAAGTCTGGCATAACTATTTCTCTTAATTAATCATTAGCGCGGCACCATGTATATATGCACACTACGTGCACATGATTAACATATATATAAAAACAAGTCAAAATTTTTTATAAAAATCATAATCGACTCCTGATATTATTTCTCAACCAACCAAAAACAAAATTGGACTAAGTTTCTTGAGTCAAAATTAATTCAACTGGAAAAATCTTAGAAATTCGTAATACTTAGTTAGTGACCATTAGCATGCAATACACCACTAATGGGCCACCCAATTGAACCCAATTGTAGGAATAGCAAGAGGCACGTCTATCAATGTGAATCTCTCTCTAATTTGGAGAGAGATCTCCAAAATGTGAAAAGAAACAGTCAAAATTCGTAACCCTAGAATCATACTCCAATTAGGATTACTAACAACACATGCCTTATAAGTTGATCCCCTCTCTTCTATGAGATGACTTTGCAACTGGTTGGAGTTGTGCTTGGAGAATCTTGGAGGTTGAGAACTCGAGGGAGAAAGTTGCACAACATATATCTTCTTCCTCTTCTCCAACTCATTCTCTGCTACGACCAGCAAACAAGTCCATTCTTGATAGCCTTCAAAGGTTAGTAAACCCTCGACTAAACCTAGTAGATGATATACCATTAGAAAGCCCTTTTAGTTTAATTTCTTTTAAGAGTAATTTTGCATGACTATCAACCTAGAGTTTCTGAAGAGATATTAGAATTCGTTGCTTCAAAGGTAGGTCTTCTCTAGGCCAAACCCTAATTAACTGCATCCATGCATGCATCATCATGTTCAGATCATGAGAAATTCGTTCTTATGATTTATCTCATGTTATAGTATTTTATTTTATTTTTGCAACCACCTGATGTCGGTATATTCATAAGTTTTCCTTGATCTATCTTGCAAGCCTTAGATCTCTTGTCTCAAACTATCTTAAATCCTAAAATTTTTATTGTAACATCCCCTTTCATAATACCCCTACTGTGTCAGATTTCGTTGTCAGTCTCACAGTATTAAGTTACCCTTATAAATGGTCTGGATTTCTAATTCCCTGTGTCCGTGGATTAAGATACGAGTCTAGTAAACACAAGAAATAAAAACCCTAATTTTTATGCCATGTACAGTGATTTTAAACCCTACAAGACCCCTGTGTCAAAACCCAGTTCGAATGGAAGTCAAATCTAGGTCTTTTAAGTTCTCGTACCACACTATTAAGGTTGCGATGTATTGACATGTCGCAACCTGGTTGTGACAAGGTCATTGTAGCTATCTGAGTCCAAGCTACGACAGGTCAAGGGCTGCTACCAATTAGTGACCATGCATAGGTTGAGATCCTCATGAGCCTGGTATACACTGTAGGATTTTCAATCCTTTCCATCTGTGCTTGACTTTCGATATTTCCAAAAAGGGTATTAAGGTAATTTCATGCATTAATTGACCCACATAAATTTTTTTGACATGATTTTAATTATATTTAAGTGCTTGACCATGACCTTACTTTCCGATTAATATCTCTACCTTGTGATCATAACTTACTAAATCAATGACTTACCTAAAACAAAAATTGTGCAACTTCCTAAATTGGACATGCAATTAAGTTTCTATATTTAGAATGATTGTAATTAATTAAGGAAAGTGATTTACATGATTACACCTGCCATACACGACACTTGCACATGCATACAATAGGAACACTCCTCCGTGACTGACAGACTCTTCGTCGTGTATTCCTCTTATCAGACTAGGATGTCTTCACAAGAGACTTCCGTAAGCCTCCTCTGATCATGGATTCTCACGTGGCCAACGAGCTGGTTGTATCATTAAAACCCTAACCTATTGTCTGGAAGCTTGTAGGACCTTATGGCATTCTTGGCTTGTTCATGTGTCTGATCCGATTGTAAATGCATTAGACCCGTGGTGCGCAACGGTAAACGTATCGCCTGACAAGCATGCGTTTACCAAAATTCTCTACCAGTGATCCAATCTAACTGAGTAGATAAGTGTCTTACCCTCGTTAATATCACATTGATTGCACGTATCTATTCCATATTATCTTCTCTATATTTTCTGTGTCATCTTCTCTATTTCTTGAATAATTTCAAAGTCATCATACAATAAGTATGTTCTTGGAAATCATATTTGGCCATAAATGAAATAAAATTATCAGAAATTAAATAAAACTTTGGTTCATAACCTAATGTATGTGCAAATAGGGTCTTGTTTGGTCCTAGGAGAAGCACCCGAAGTACTTATAACTGCAAAAGTATATGATCCATTGGGGTGTCTGGCATAGCACCTAATTGAACTCTAAGATTGGTGTGGTTAATTTCAAATTGTTACTAAATGACTGATTGGTTGGTAAATTGACATGAATGAATTGTTATATGTGGAATGACTAATTCTATTGTATATGTCTCGATGTACCAATGAAGTTCTACTCGTATGCTCATTATATATGAATCAGTTGGCTCATTCTCTCATTAGATAAATGGTCGTGTTTCCAATAGGTAACATCTCTTACCACTTGGTAATTATCATTGAATATTGTCCATTGATCTGCACTCTTGCCTAGTACATATATATCTGTGTCTCTGGAAATTGATCTCTATCAATGTCACCGTGAGTACCTGCATGATAGTATCCAACATATGAACATGTTAATTACTTATAACATTACTCACACTATGAGATGTAAATCCTACTGGACATTAACTCATAATATTGTTCTAAAATTTTTCAAATGAAGAAGAATTGGAGAGTGAAATTGATGGGGATGGGCTCGAGTGAAGAGAGTTTTTGATGTCTATTTAGCCAGCATAGCAAGTCAACCATTATGTTGTTGTGTCATTGAAGTTTTTCTTAGAGTGGTACTAATTAGTTACGTAGTGGAATAGAAATTGAGTCTGTAATACTTGTTTTCCTTTTTATTTGAGAGTCAAATGTAATAGAATAGTGGGTTCTATGTTCGGCTCTGACAATTAGAATTGTATTAGAATATATCAATTTAATGGAAATGAATAAGACTTGATTTTGTTGGCAATATTTGTGCATTACTTGTGCAATTTAGTTATGCCATGATTGATTGACCGATATTAATAACTGCACGTTTCGATATTTCGTGTCGTAGCATGACATAGATAGCATCATATTCTCTCGACAAAACTTGTTGGGTCCTCTTCATTCTAATTTTTTTAATAATACTAAAGAATCAAAAGTTAAACTTTTATTGCAGGTTCGATAGCGGGTTAGGACAGCCTAACCCATGTTTAACTCGGTTGAATTTGTGTTTTTCTTGAGTTGGAAGGACGATTAAGATAATCTGCCTTAACTAGCGCGAGTTAGTTGCAATTAACTAACTGGACCAAGGTGGCCGAATTGCTTAATCTGCCGTGAGCAATATTGAGGTTGGTGTTGAAGCTAGGACTCTTGGGGACGACAAAGACCAAGTAGACTGACTTCAAGGTGCCAGAGAATAATGTTGCCTAGGTGTTGATGAGGTGGGGAATGAGGTCATCGCTACTTGATTGGCTCTGCATAGAAGTCAAGTCCGAAAATGTGTTCCTAATGTCGATCCATTGACGGTCAAATTAGGTGTTGCAAGAGGCAAAAGGAAGAATGAGTAAGAGTTAAGAAGTGAGTGAAACTAGAGTTTTGACCAAGAACGAGAGCTAGTGAGAACTAGCCTCCCCCCTTACCTATGCTCGTTGCTTTACCTTTATCGCCGCCGTTGGGAAGATCGCCTCTGGAAGATGTAAATTATCGAACATTACTCCACTATCCACCTCCCTCATTGTGCACTCCAAGGGGGGGGGGACTTACCTGATTTACATGCAATGCTCGAGGTGTGTAAATCCGGAATTTTTCCTGGTCAAGTGGGGTAAGGGCAATATGGGTACACGAAAAGTAGGAGCTGTCAAGTCCTGACCTTGGGGTTCACGACACCAATCCCTGGCCCACAAATCACACGGGGCGGGGTTTCTTCGTTACCAAAAAAAAAAAAAAAATCTTTAGTTATGCCCCTTGGGATCAGAGAAGTGGCATTTGACTATATCATGAACTGCGAACATACACTTGACGGTTGGTCATCGTGATGAGGAAGTGTGGGTGTCCACTCGAACATAGCCTCATAAGCACCTTCTGATGGCCTCTATCATTACCCGAGGTTGAGTTATATATCTAGGCCCGAATCAATATTGAGCCATCTTAATTTGCTCTAGTGAGAGTTGAGTCGAGGAGACAACTTGATGTGGAGAAGCATACAATTTAGCCTAGCTTAGTAACATTTAACTAATAGAAGATCAAGTGGGTTACACTATCTTGGAGTTGCTTATCCCAAGACAAATAGTCTGGTTAAACCGGCACTCTGAGCCTATAGTTTTGCCCATCACTATATGTCAGCCTCCAAGTAGAAGAGAGTTCTGATACTCCAAATTTGGGTGATGCCAATCTGCTTCAGCCCTCCAAGTAGAAGAGACCTCCGATTGAGATTTGAGATGCATAGATATATATCCACCGTTCTCTACAAGATAATAATATCTGATCACTAATTATCCTTCTTTCCTTCCGTTTTAATCATCATCATCAACTTGATTTATTTCATAAATGTACATAATAGGGATAAAAGTTGCATGGAAAATTGCCACAATTTGAGGAGCAAATCATTGTATAACATGCTTTGGCTTGCAGTATATATATGGGTGCGTGCAGACATGTAGCTTAATTTGTAGAATATTGGATAGGTTATATATTTGTCATGTTATTCATGCATCATGCATTTAAGGTACTTACATATATCATTATTGGATTTAAAATATAAATTTCAAAAATTAAAAATAACGTACGGAAAATGTAATTAAAATAAAATAAAGTATAAGTATTATTGTGAACTGACGATCTTAATTAGTCATCAAAAGATTTCCCTACACATGTCTATGACTGCACGTCCGTGGCGGGGTTTGGCAGAGGCTGCAAGTAATAATAATTTTTTGTTTTTTGTTTTTTGTTTTTACTTTTTACGATCTTGAGAGCCGACGGGTGGGGAACCCACCAAACCTCCCTTTCGATCGTAATGCCCATTCATGTTAGGGAAACCATAGCCATCCATCATCCGTATGCAAAATTTCCCTTCCAAGCAACGCAAGCAGGTCTTCCACACAACGCCAAGTGGTTTAATTACCAGCATCGGCACAGATTTAGGTGTTACAAAATGATAAATTAATTTGGTTATTGACGAATGAACAATGCTTGCTGTACCTTATAAATCTGCATCAAGTAATTAATAAAATAAAATAGTGTACATCGTCGTATATATTGGTTACTGAATTAACCAGTAATCATATAAAAATATACTTACCACATCATATTATGTCTCCTATTAAAATAACTTGCAACATATATGGGTGCATGATACAGGAACAATTCTCCAATTGATTTATATATGGAGAAGAATTTAGTACACTTGAATTTTATACTTTATATTTATATTTTTTTTTATTTTTATTGGCTAATGAAAAGAAGGCACAATGTACCCATCTAATAGGAAATAAGAAATACAAGTGTAAAATACAAAACTCAAGTATACTAATCTCTTACCTTATATCTGATATATATCAATTCCTTTGTCTCCAGCAAATTAAGCAACGCACATAGATTGCAACGTGAAGTGAAATCATGCATGTGTATCCTTTAATGGCCGACCTCTTGAAGAACTTACATGGGGAATCTCGTTAATTTTGGCCTTCCATGCATAGAGAAGTGCGAAGATTCCATCGCACACGTAAAATTTAGAAAAATACTTAGTGCATATTAATATATGTGTACATTAAATTGATCATATTTATAGAGATATCTCACGTCAACCTTACCCTATTTGACGGAGGGATAAGAAATCTCCAGTTATTTTAACTTATATCCCACTACAAGAAAAATAAGATTTATCAACAACTATATATCAGCGGCTAAACATAGCCACTACCATATGAATCTTATGTCAACAGCTATTTGTGACTGTTGACATATAGTTAGCATTTATTAGCTGTTACAATAAGCTGTCGACAAATGTTAATCATATGTCAATGGTTATAAACAACTGTTGACATACCTCATCATTTGTCAGTGGCTACAAAGAGTCATTGACAAATGTTAAGTATATGTCAACGATCAAAAGTAGCCGTTGATAAATCTCGAAATTTGTCAACGACTACGTCCAACCGTTGACGAATGTTAAACATATGTCAACGGCTTCATCTAGCCGTAGACATATTATTTACATTTGTCCATGACTCCTATTTAGCCGTTGACATATGGTACATTTGTCAACGACTATATTTAATCGTTGACAAATGTCAACTTTTGTCAGCAGATCTACATAGCCGTTGACATATACCTAAAAATCTAAAAAAAATGGTAGATGGTCTCCCGTCCTTTGAATCACAAAATTTCACTAAAAAAATCCATAACCCCACTTGGCCCACCCCCTCCCTGCTCTCTCCCCACCCCGGCCCCCTCCATGCTCTCTCTTTCTCTCTCTCTCTTTGAGGTGGTTGATCGCATCGCCTTCGTCCTGCACCATGGCCAACATAGACCCTAGCCCGACGGATGTTGAGGAGCTGTTGCATACTGCCCAAGATGATCTCCTCATCAAGCTCAACGTCGATGTGCACACCACCACCACCTCCTCCTCCCTCGATCCCGACCTCTCCCGTCACTTTGATGCCCTCAAATCGCACAGTGTCCCACCACCGCCCAAGCGGAATCTGCCACCGGATGGCCCTTCCAATCTTCCGGGTAGAGGAGGGGTAGGGGGAGGCACCACTGCGGCCGACACCTCTATCGCCATGGAGGGAACAAGAGGAGGGAGAAGCGAGGGCAAGGAAGACGGGGTGAGCAAGATCCTCGAGAATGACCTTGCCCCCTAGTTTGCTGCCCTCAAGGGCTCGTCTTCCTCCTATCTCCCCGTCAGTAGTGTCATCCTAAAAGCCGAGTGCATCCCAAAGGAGTTATATGGCGATGACGACGGCGAGGATGACGACAGTGATGAATCTGACGACGGCGACGATAGGGTGTCTAAGAAGGAGGTCGAGAAGCTGATGCGGTGGACCATGGAACCGAGCCACCTCGATGCCGATCCCAGCAACAACGATGACGAGGGAGGCATCAGAAAAAAAGAGGAAAAGCATTTGATCAGGAAGACGAAGAAGAAGATGATCCACCGCCTCTGTTTCATGCTCTAGTTCACCCCCACCGCTGAGGGTGTCGCGGTCGAGTACGGTGCCGAAAGGGCTAGAGGGGTGGGTATTTTTTTTTAAGGACTTTGTCAGCGACTAGAGAAATCATTGACATATCTAGGATATGTCAGCACTAACAAGCCGCTGACATATGTCAGCGACTGAATTCGTTGACATATCTCACATATTTCAGCGGATATTAGCCGTTGACATATGATTCATATGTCGACGGTTATGAATAGTCACTGACAAACATAAGTCGACGATCAATTTTTCAACGACTATGTAGCCACTGACATATATCTATATCAACGGCTCTACATCATTTTTCAATGGCTATAAGCCGCTAACATATGTGCTTTTTCTTGTAGTGCTCCTTTTGGCGCTAAAAATAGGTTAGGGAGTTAGAGGGGTTAACTTTAATCTTCCTAAACAGGTGGGGTACCCAAACCCCCCTTTAACCTCTCTTTTATCTCACTTTTTCAAAAATTAATCTGGTTAACCTACCTCCCTCGCCAAACTACCATTTCTCCCTAACCCTCAACATACCCCTCCCCTCCCTAACCCGACATATATCTTCTGTTGAAGTCGCCCAGCTCAATTTGATAGGGGATAGTCGTTGAATCATGTGGGGGTAAAATTCAGAGTAACTTATTTTTTTGACTTTAGAAAGTAGGTTAGCTTAACTTTGGGGGTTAGAGTAAATTTTGAGATATAAAAAGATATAGGATAGGTTAGCCTACCCCACTCAAAAGACTGGGATAGCTTAACCCTCATTTACCCCTTTGAACTCACATTTCAAAAAAAAGATATATCAAACCCATGTCACTTAAAAAATAGGTTAAGCAATCTCTGGTTAAATAAGTCCAGGGTTATTATGGCTGAGTTTGGGTTTGATGTAACTCAACCTTGGGATACATTAAATACCACAAAGTTGGTTCGACTTAATCATGTGAGTGGGGCCCTGTCACATATATGTATGGGTTTTGTACGTGTAAGAACTTTCTATATATATAGTAATTCAAATTTCTGTTTCCGTATAGTGTCCAGTTGATCGAGCTCGCTTCGTTAGTACGTTTACCATCGATCTTCAACAATTTTTTTTCGCATCGATCTTCGACATTAATACATTGTACAAGGACATGGGTGGATGCCATGTAGTTCTCTCCGGTGGAGGGCCCCTAGCTAGCGAGACTTTTGCTTGACACAGCTAATTAACGTGGGGGGATCGAGAGCAGTTGGGCGACTGCTTCCGCTGCCGGCCTCCCTTTGTCTGCAAGCGAAGCTTCAAGCAGAGGCCGGCGTTGCTGGTGCTCTTCCCAGCTGATCGATCGAGCTAGGCTGCTAGCTAGCAGGCCGTTACGTTAATGATATATTCCAACATATGATCATGGACATGGAGCTAGGTATATATATATACGGAAGGCATGACGACGCCCCGTACGTGCTGTGACATGCATGGCTCCATCGGCCGGCCATGCATCCCGCTGCATGCGAACAGAAGAACTTGCTTTATGGTTGGTGCCCGATCCACGAGTCCACGGCCACAACGTTGCACAGTGATGGCAGTGAGCATAACCCGTGAACGACTTCAAGTGCACGCCTGCGTTAGGCCGCACGTCACTGTCCGATATCAGATCCATCCCTGTTGGACTACACGGGCCGGGGGGGTGGGGGTTCCTGCAGAGGGTACCATCTGATCATGATCAGACGTGAAGGACCACCCGGGATGAATCTGCCATGGCGAAAGCGCCAAAGCTCCAAACTGGTCTCTGGCTTGAGCTGTAAAGGGTGCTGCCAAGGGGGAAGCGTCATACGATAAATCCCTGGGGAATATCACGTGCTATACATGCGCAGCTAGCAAGGAAAGAGGCTTTTGTTGGGGGCCGGGGACGAGGAGGGCTTCTGGCTTGGGCAAGTGCAAACCCCGGCCAAAAGGAAGGAAGAAGGGGTCTTTCCATGGACTTTCGTGTGCATCAGTAAATGGTTCACGGGGAGGTGGAGAGCGAGAGGCCGAGAGGGTGGAGGGTCTTCGTTGTGATAATGCCGTGTAGGTACCTTTTTCTAGCTAGCTGTGTGGCTGGCAAGGATGCGGTTTGGCAGGTTTGAGCTTGGAAGGTGCACATATAAACTTCTTTGTTTGTCTTGTAATCGCGGGTTGATCATGACTTATATAAATCGATGAGACAAAAGTATGAGATATTGGCTTTCTTTTTGGATCTTTTAGATCTCAATCCCTGTACATATATGTTGATCTTCTTCCAAGACTAATACACAAATGTTAGGGTCAACAAACTGATCACTGTAAACGACTAAAAGCTAAAACAGTACGTACTCCTCTTCTTTTTTAATGCTGGGAGGCCTTTCTGGGAAGTTGATGTGGATCTGTTTGATCGATGCAGTACATCACATGATACCGATGAAAACGGTGATATAAAACTCAACTAGCTAGCTAGTCCAATCATTAGCTGGTTTATTGGATATAGAAGATATATAAAACGAGACCTAACCGAATGAGGCCATGAAGCTAGCATATATAATAATTTATATGTCGGCTCAAATAAACCCAAAACCGACAATGTACAAGGTCATATTCGAAATAGAGAAATCCGTATATATATATGAGATTTAGATGCATGCTATTTTCATATTGCTTGATTATGTTATCTAATATTACAGCGAAATCAGATGTGATCAGATTGTTTAATAGATCATAATACCTTTTGAACTCGAGTTTTGATATACGTACGTTCAACATATGCACATATTTCACACGGCCTGTCGTGTGCATCTTCTTGCGTACGTACGTTGTCCATGTTGCGTTTCTATTCATGGTCCCATGCGATCTAGGGTGAGAGGAATCCCAAGCGTGGGCTTCCACATAATTTAGTTAGTTAATTAATTAAAGCATCAGATTAATGTTGTCACAAGATTAACCATAGGTGATCATAAGACTAAGAATGCTGTGGTACGTGGCATGGGTTTGTTCTTTCTTCTAAGAGGAAAAGGTGTGTGGGGTTCTGCCGACGCTTGCGAATTTATCGGCATGCTGAAACTGCATGCAGTGTAGATGAGACATTCCAATCTTAATCAAATGTTCCTTCCTTGTCTTCCTCAAGCAGATCTTGGATACGTTTGGCAAGATGGCCACATCGATCAAGAGATCGTTTTCACAACTGGGCTTCCACACATGCATGCATGGCGTGGCGGAGTGCACCAAGAATCGAGTTGGAGTCTGTTGGTGTTGCTTTCATGACCATGAGCACACGCTTCCGCATGGTTACAATGTACACTTTTTTTATAGAGACATAATTTGTCCATGGAGAAAACATCTGTCTCTGTACGAAGGTGCTACACACGACGACGTTGTATATATGGTGTCTATCACTGTTGTGTGAAGAAGCAGTCATAATTAGAAATGTTACCTTTCCGACGGCCTCAACGGCGTCGAGAGCAAAAGTGAGGTAGAAGTTTTTTTATTTTTTATTCTATTGATTTAGGGTATATTTAATGAGTTATTAGAAATGTATTTATACATTTACATTTTATAGTGTATTTTATGCTTATAAATAATACACATAAATAATGATAATATATATAAATAATACAATAATATATATTTATTTAAGTACATTATATCACTATTTATGTGTATTATTTTATACGTACCAAATATATCCCGTAAAATGTGAACATATATTAAATACCTCTTTAAAAAATAATAAAAAAATCATAATAGAGTTTCTTATGTGCGAGGCCATATATTATATGTCCGACGCCCTTCGGAGTCAAAGGAGAAAAAGGGAAAATGAAGAAGAAAAATAAATGGCATCTTATGCTCAAATACACCTTTTCATGCATGTTGAGTATATATTGAGGACTCCGTTGGGTCGATCGGTTAGAACTCTTGCTTAAAAGCAAGAGATCCTGAGTTCGATTCCTGGGGGGATTTACCTGATTTACATGCAATCCTCGAGGTATGTAAATTCGGAGTTTTCCTGGTCAGTGGGGTAAGGACAATACGGGTATACGGAAAGTAGGAGCTGCAAGTCCTGACCTTGGAGTTCACGAACACCAATCCTTGAGTCCACAAAACCACACGGGACGGGATTTCCTCGTTATAAAAAAAAGAGTATATATTGCTATGAAGTGGTGGCCGAACATCATGCATGACGAAAAGCTGTGATGAGCCGATGATGATGGGGGCAAGTAAATGTAGTAATTACTATCTGATTAATATCACATCATGTCACGTCTTTCATGGTGATTAGATCAATGAATAAGATGTGTGAATAGTCACCTCACATTGACAAATTATAACACGTATTATTATTTTTTAAATAAATCAATATATTTAAGTATTTGAGAATGAAGTTTTTTCTTTTTGAAATAGAGTCACACTAAAAATAACATTAATAGATAATAGAAATGTATGATGTCAAAATGTATAGGTCATGTCGGTCAGTTAAAGGGTTGTATCTACATATAGCGCAAAAAATAAGACAAGTCGGTTAATTTGTCTTGAGAAATGCTACGCTCCCGGCCCGCTAGCGGGAGCGCAGCATGCGCTGGAGGGGCCGCGCCCCTCCACGCGGCCGCCGCGTGGAGGGGGCGGGCCCCAGCGCATTAAATGTTTTTTTTTACATACAAATGATGTATTTGGTACACAAATGATGTATTTGTGTGCACAAATACATCATTTATGTGCACAAATTGTAAAAAAAAAATGCCACATCATGCTCTGGGGCCCGCCCCCTCCACGCGGCGGCCGCGCGGAGGGGCGCGGCCCCTCCAGCGCATGCTGCGCTCCCGGCTAGCCGGGAGCGTAGCATTTCTCATTTGTCTTTGCTGAACATGACATGCTTTCTAGTGGGCCCCCCTCAACTCATCGGCTACTCAAATAATTCTGGCTATAAATTACTCTTTCACTGCTCCTATCTCTCTCTCTCTCTCTCTCTAGATATCTGCATTTATACTTTTAAGATGGCTGATATTTAGGAAACAAACAAAAAAATAAAATAAAAAACAAGGTGTGGGGCTCAGTGTTTTCCCTTTTATATCTTTTCTAACCTTTCAAGCTCCACGAACCTCAAATTAGTGGGAGGAGGTTGTGCAAGAAATATTATATATTCATCTTCTGGCATAAGTCAGAATGATAATAGTACTGACAAAGATATCTAAACTATCGTATTTATGTCTACTCTTGGACCTCAATAGATTGTTAAAGATTCGCCTGATATATTTAAGGAAAAATATATATTTATACCTTTAAAATCTTTCATATTCACCTTATATATTTAAAATCTAACTATCAAATTATATATCTCTTAAATCGAAAGAAAATATCATATATATCTATGACGTTTCATTCTATCTATTTAACTCAACCACAATTAAATTAGAGAGGGAAAATACTAACTTGTCTTTTATTTTATTTTAAAAATTATTTTTAAAAATTTTTCTTTTACTTGTAATTCTCTCTCTCACCCATCCACGGACGGCGTCAGCGAGGAGCTGGGCCTTGCCACCGGTCCGGTGCTGTGAAACTGGACATGGACGCTCACCGCCGCCTCCTCTTGCCTCTCTATCTTCACCGGTCTCAGGACCTGTACTTCGCAACCCTCTGGTGATCGCCTCTTGGCCCCCACCACCTCTGCATCTAGGGCTGAGAGGACGCTGCTGCCTACATACTGCCGCCTTGATCCCTCATGGGTCAGTGGCGGTCACCTGAGATCCTCCATCGCCTGATTCCATAGATACAACACCCCGGTCCCTCCTCTAATCACAAGATAACTATTAAATTGCCAATTGCGACATTTATCTTCAACTCCAAAAGATCGAATGAACAGAGTTGACACAACCTCAAGGTCGATTGTAGCGAAAACCTTGTCAAACAATAGAAGAACTTCTGAGCATCTAGAGAAGGCGCGGAAGATGGAAGAATAGGATTGAGATGTAGGGAGCAGAGTGTTGCCCAGTTAGGTAGCCCAGAGGGGGGGTGAATGGATCTTTAAAATTTATCAGCTAATACATATTCACTAAAAATGTTCACAGAGAAATACACTTTGAAGATTGTAGTGTTAGTAAAAAGAACAACAATCACACCAAGAAAGCACACAACACAAGATGTATCCTGGTTCGGATCTCCTCTCCACAAAGTCCTACGTCCAGCCCTGAGAACAACTCAGGATTTCACTAACTAGGGTACAATCCCCCTATGGACACTATAACACCCAGCCTAGCTGGTCTTCTCTTCACAGCCCGAAGAGGAACAACACCCTGGATACCCCACCAGGTCTTCCTTCTCAACAGAAGGGACACCCAGACAGAAACAGTAAGCATGAGATAAGCCCCTAGATCAAGCTTTGATAAGCCAAGATCTGAAGCAAGGGACTGAGAGCAATGAGATCTATAAACAAAAGCTCACTCTCAGACCCAACAAGCTCTCTCGAAAATCTACAAACAATGCAGAGAGCAAAGAGCTAATCTAATGGAATGAGACTTGGCTCTTTCTTGAGACTCTCAGAAGACTTGATGATCAGAGAGTTTTCTATGACTGTCATTCTCTGTCTATGTGTATATGTTCTTCTGGAGCTCCTTTCTTCAATATATATATCTTCATTTGAAATCTAAACGTGAAGTATCCGTTGCCTCTAGCTTTTGGTGGACGTTAGACTGAGTGGCACTTGGAAGCTTCCAGTCAACAGTCTTTTATCCATTTGTGCACGCAAAGAGATATGATCTTCTGAAGCGTCCTTTGCTTCTACAAGGTCCAATTGTTGTGAGATGAATAGCTGACCAGGACCTGCACACAAAGCAAGCTAGAATGATAGACAGCTGAATTGTCTCTTGTTGTCAGTCAACGTTAGTGTGAATATTCATCAAAATAGTAATGCTATTCTGCTGTTCTAAAAGATGCATAAAGAATAGACATGATAATGGACGATATCGTCTGCATGTATGCAGAGATACGTTCAGTCTTCATTAAATGCACAACTGACAGAAGAATATGTGCGAAGACTTTGACTATTCAACCGTTGAAAGGATAAGTCATATGTCAAGTTGATTGATATGAAATCGAGGCATTTATGACTTATGAAATCCTTATGCAACAAACAGCAAATCGTTGTGAGATATGAAAGAATCGTTGTGATCATTAAGGAAATCTTATGATTACTTAAGAAGTCGATGCGCAAAGCAATCGTTATGAGAACCAAAGAAATCAATGTGATTACTTAAGCAGTCGATGCGTAAAGCAAATCGTTATGAGAACCAAAGAAATCGTTACGATTACTTAAGAAGTCGATGCGCAAAGCAAATCATTATAATATCTGAAGTAATCGTTGTGATAAGCAAATCGTTACGACTTCTGAAAAATCGTTGCGATGAGCAATCGTTATGACATCTGAAGAAATCGTTGCGATAAGCAAATCGTTACGATAACTAAAGGAATTGTTATGATAGCAAATCGTTGCGATGACTAAAGGAATCGTTACGAAAGCAAGTCGTTACGATGACTAAGGAATCGTTATGAAAACAAGTCGTTACGATGACTAAAGGAATCGTTACGAGAGCAAGTCGTTACGATGACTAAAGGAATCGTTACGAAAGCAAGTCGTTACGATGCTAAAGAAATCATTATGAAGCAAGTCGTTAAGATGACTAAAGGAATCGTTACGAAAGCAAATCGTTATGATGACTAAAGGATCGTTATGAGAGCAAGTCGTTACGATAACATTTCTTTTGAATTCAAATGATGTTTCATTCTATGAAGAAATCGGTAAGGCACTTATGAAACAGTTATGAGGAATAGTTACAGTTCTACTGTAGTCGTCATAATTTATAAAGAAATCGATGTGTACTTGAGAAATATCATACTTGATCTAATGTTGCTTCAGTAAGAATAATACTTACCAATTTGGCTTGATTTTCCTTGTTATATTTCCTGTGCTCAAGACTTATAAAAAATAGGTTAGTGACCTTAATCAAGGGTTTGATAATTACCAACATACCATGTTTTGTTAATCACCAAAATAGAAATGAGATAAATTAAATTACATGGGGATAGGCTGTTCATCACGGAGATGCTCACCTATTAAGAGGGTCACAACTCAAGTTTCTAGTTGAAGACTAGGGAGCAGGTGCAGTGAAAACAACATAGAGAGAGACAAGAGGAGAGAGAGAGAGACGAGAGAGAGAGCGAGAGAGAGAGAGAGAGAGAGAGGAGAGAGAGAGAGAGAGAGATAGAGAGGAGATAGAAGAGAGAGAGAGAGAGAGAGAGAGAGAGAGAGCACGAGAGAGAGAGGAGATAGAGAGAGAGAGAGAGAAGATAGATGGAGAGAGACCCTTTCCTCTCCCAACTCTGACTGAGATATTGCCGATGAGGTAGAGAGAGAAAGAGGAGGGGGAAATAGTGAAGAAGTACATGAGGCGAAGCGAGAAAGGGGGGCGGGGGAGGCATGCATGGTGGAAGCCGACGACCAAGGCCAGATATGGACAACGCGGCAGAGGAGCAGCCCTTCGTTGGAGGAGAGGAGATGACGGTGGCGTCTCTCTCTCTCTCTCTCTCAAGGGTATTTTTGTCTTTCTTCCCCTTATTTTGACAATTCCTTCAATCTGAGGATGGAATATTATCTCTATTTAACGGCAGACTAACCACATGGATATAATCAATACTTTCTTTCGATTTAAAGGGTATAGTCAAATTTAAGGCTATACTACTTGATACAGGTAGTTCTTAGTCAACGTCAATTAACCGTTGAGCTCGTGCTCGGCCCATTCGACCTGAGGTCGTCTGGGCGGTCTAGGACGAGAAGTCATTTATGGCAGGAGCCCTGTCAGCCTCCAGCGTGAAGGCGTGATTCCGGGGAACAGCTCATTGGATCACGTGATGCCCGCCAACCACGTCTTCTTGACCCCACATGTGCGGTGATCGCACCATAAAGAACACAACCCCGATGATCTCGCTAGCTATATTTGGCAAGGCGACATCAAGGGTCGTAACGGCTCCCGCGGGAGTTACGAGGATGCACAGCTGTCAAATAAGGGTCCTAATCCTATAAAAGAAGCAGAGACATTCTGTCATAAGGTACGCGACTTCTAGCACCACTATTCTTGCCTTCAACCTCCCGAGCTGAGTTGGCCGTCAGAGTGTCTACCCACCGAGCAACCTCGGTGGTCTTTGCAGGTCAGGAGCTCGACGACATTCCCCTCGGATCTCCATCTTCCCTTGCATCTTCTCGGCTTGAGTTGACCTCGTCACTCAAGCAGCATCATTTTTGGCGCCGTCTGTGGGAAACTTACAAAAAGCTTTCATGGCACCCAAGGGAAAGATGGTGGCTCGTTCCTCTGGTGACGAGATCATCCCCACCACCATTGTTGAAGAAGTCGTTGGAGGCAGTTCCGGCACTAGAGAATGAATCGACCACTTCCTCTCGTCTCGACCGCGTCGAGCAAATGATCGTGAGCCTCCATCAGATGTTGGCTCGAATGGAGCAGAACCAGCAAGCAATAACAACTCAAGGGGAGGCCGCTATTCGCCCAGTCGCCCCTATTGCAGTTGCTCCAGGCAACGTCCGGACCACTCAAGAACATGCCGCTCCCCCGGCAATGTCGGCTAGCCATGCCGACATCCAGGCGGCGGCACCTGTACTTTCGATATCGATCCCTCCGCAAGTCACAGCGTTGCCCGTGGCCCCTGTCGCGGCAACA
Organism: Colocasia esculenta; assembly: GCA_014218235.1. NCBI lineage: Eukaryota > Viridiplantae > Streptophyta > Magnoliopsida > Alismatales > Araceae > Colocasia > Colocasia esculenta. The sequence goes on along the minus strand of CM024756.1, from coordinate 143,664,016 downwards.
GAGCACGGCATGCCGAGGACTAAAGTCGACCACTTCTCAGCTGAGTCAATGCCAGCCCCGACGAACCTGATGCCTGCAGAACCTCGATGGATGAGTGATCTCCAAGAGATGAATCGGAAGATCGAGGCCCTGCAGCATGGCTCCCGTGTCTCGTCGGTGGCGATGCTATTGTCCACCTCACCGTTCATTGAGGAGATAACCTCAGCACCTGTCCCAATGAAGCTACAGCTCCCCAAGTTCTGGCGTTACAATGGGACAACCAATCCGGTGCATCACCTCGACAACTTCCAGGGACAAATCGAGATGGTAAATATCTCAGATGCTTTAAAATGTCGTGCTTTCATGTCTACCCTGGACGACGCAGCATTGTAGTGGTTCAAAGCACTACCAGCCAGATCGGTGGCCAGCTTCCCCGACCTGGCGCAATGCTTCCTGGACCACTTCTACAATACGGTGCAGCATTCCCTGTGCATCGACGACCTGTGGCTGGTCACGCAGAAGGAGGTCGAGATCTTTCGCGACTATGCGAAGAGATTCCAGCTGGAAGTTATGAAGGTGGTGGACCTTGAACTGAGGACGACAGTCAACATCTTGACGAGGGTCTACTCCAATGCGTCGTTCGTGGCCTCTATTGCCAAGAAACCTCTTGTAAGTCTCTCCGACCTCCTCTCTCATATGCAGAAGTACGTGAGATTGGAGTCCACTCTCGGTGCAGCAGGCAAGCTAGGACGTCCATCCGAGCTGGGGTCCACGAGCGGAGCACTCATTCAAAAGAAGCCAGGAGAGAGGAGCCTGGAGGGCGCGGGGAAAGGTGACCAGATCCGAGCCGCCGACCAGATGAGTCTTGGCAGATCAGGAATCTACCACAGTTCGGCATGCTACCCTCCGAGATTCTGCCCATCATCAAAAAGCTGCCAGAGTTTCGACGGCCCGAGCTGATGGCGAGGCCCCCGTCGAGGTGCGGAGCCAATCTGTACTGTGAGTACCACAAGGAATTTGGGCACACTACTGACCAGTGCCGAAGCCTCAAGGTGGAGATCGCAGAGATGCTGCCGCGCGGCATCATCGGAAAGGACGTTGTAGACAGAAGACCGAAGGCGCACACCCCCAAGGAGGAGCGTGGCATGCACGGAGGCAAGGGGGCGGTCCTGGTATTGGTAGGCGGCTCGGCTAGAGGGGGCGACAGCAGAAGGAAGCAGAAGGCGTACGCGTCGACAGTAAGTTTTGGCTCAAATAGACCGGGGGGTCGGGGAGTTATCACCTTTTCCGAGGATGATGTGGCCGGCCTCAGCCTCCCCCATGACGATGTGCTAGTTATACATGCCGACGTCGATGGGTATGATGTACATCGCATTTTAGTTGATAATGGAGCTGCGCCGGACATCCTTTTCTATGATTGCTTTGTAAAAATGACCAATCTGAGCACCGAGCTCAAGCCAGTCGCTACGCCCCTCTTTGGGTTTAGCGGGACCCCTGTGAGCACTGAGGGTTCGATCAAGCTGAAGGTTACGCTCGGCACCCGACCACGTCATGTAACGGTTGAGGTCGACTTCCTCATGGTGAAAGTGAAGTCGTCCTACAACACGATCTTTGGTCGGGGTCTCTTGGGGAAATTGGGAGGAGTCCCCTCAACTTATCACCAGAAGCTGAAGTTCCCAACACCAAACGGGATAGGCGAGGTCGTGGGGAACCAGACCGAAGCCCGTCAGTGCTATGCAAACTCTATAAAAGCAAAAGAACTAGTCGTTTCCGAGTATAAGCCTGTCCATGATGAGAGTGCAGAAAGGCATGAGCCCGCCGAGCAGACAAAACAAGTAGAAGTCGCAAAAGGGTCTTTGATGGTCGGCGCCGAGCTCCAGGAGCTGGAGGATGAGGTGGTCGATTTTCTAAAAAGAAATGGCGACGTCTTCACATGGACGGAAGACAACCTCCCGGGGATCGACCTGAAAGTTATTCAGCATCACCTGAACGTAGACGACCGAAGATCCGACCCATGCGCAGAAGAAGCGGCCATTGTCGGCTGACCGGCAAGAGGCAGTAGACAACAATCTCGCAAAGTACTTACACGCTGGGACCGTTCGCGACGCCTTTTACCCCGAATGGGTTGCGAACGTCGTCCTCATGAGAAAGGCAAACAGAAAATGGTGCATGTGCATAGACTTCACCGACCTAAACAAAGCCTGCCCGAAGGATAGTTTCCCTCTTCCTCTCATCGACCAGCTTGTCGATTCTACTATAGGTCACGAGCTTCTGAGCTTCCTCGATGCCTACTCCAGGTATCATCAGATCAGGACATCCTTCACAACAGAAAAAGGTCTGTACCGTTTCACTCGAATGCCTTTCGGACTAAAGAATGCAGGGGCAACATACCAGAGGCTCGTCACATGATGTTCGAGTGGCAGATCGGGAAGACGATGGAGATATGCATCGACGACATGCGGGTGAAAAGTCGGAGAGTGGAGGACCATGTTCGAGATCTAGCCGAGATGTTCGAGGTGCTGCGGCAATACGTGATGAAGCTGAACCACGAAAAGTGCATCTTCGGCATGCGAGCGGGAAAGTTCCTCGGCTACCTCATCTCGAGCCGAGGAATCGACGTCAACCCCAACAAAGTACAAGCGATCATCGACATGACGGCCCCGAGAAATGTCAGAGAAATGCAGAGGCTTAATGGCCGGATCACCGCCCTAAGCAGATTCATGTCGAGGTCGCCCGAGCAGTGCAGACCGTTCTTTGACGTGCTAAGGAAAGAACGGTTCGAGTGGACCGAGGAGTGTCAGAAGGCCTTTGACGAGCTCAAGGCTTATCTGGCCCACGTACCTACACTTAGCAAGCCGATGGCAGGGGAGGAGCTGCTGTTGTACATTTCTATGACAGCCCACTGAATCAGCTCGGTGCTCGTATGAGAAGAGGAGCGGAATCACCTCCCAATGTACTATACAAGTAAAACATTGCGAGGAGCTGAGCAGCGCTACTCCGACCTGGAGAAGGCAAGTTACGCACTAGTGATGGTCTCACGGTGACTCCGACCATATTTCCAGGCCCACAAGATTGTCGTCCTCACCGACGTCCCCATCAAGTAGGTGCTCTGTCGTTCCGAGGCTTCGGGGAGGTTGGCAAAGTGGGCTATCGAGCTCGGTGAGTTTGACATAACCTACAAGCCTCAGGTCGCCATCAAGGCCCAAGCTCTCGCCAACTTCATCTCCGAAGGAACGAAGGTTTCCCGAGTCAAAAGAGATTGTCGAAGGATGGAAAGTTTTCATGGATGGAGCATCTAACTCACAGGGCAGCGGGGCGGGTGTCGTCCTTCATTCTCCCGACGGTCTCATCTTAAGGTACGCGATTCGTTTCGGCTTCGTTGCCTCTAATAATGTAGCCGAGTATGAGGCTGTCATCTCAGGACTCAAAATGGCAAAGTTGCTGGGAGCAATGAGAGTTCTCGTCTACAGCGACTCCCAGTTAGTCGTCAGCCATGTTTCCAAGGAATTTGAAGTAAGAGAGGTGAAGCTCACATCTTACATAGCCGAGGTTTTGAGAATGATGGGGGATTTTGAGTCAGCAGAGCTGTAAAAGATTCCAAGGGCGAGAACTCCCAAGCAGATGCTTTATCTAAATACGCGACCTCTTCGGAGAATCACCCGGAGTCCTCGGTACTAGTAGAAGAACTTTGCGAGCCTTCTGTGGGGTCTGCAGAAGTCCTGTGCGCCAATGTTGAGCCGACATGGATGACTCTGATTGTGGAGTTCATCCGAAGTGGGCGGCTCCTGGAAGATAGAGAAGAAGCAACGAAGACGAGGAGACGAGAACTAAGATTCTTCATGATCGGCGATGTCTTGTATAGAAAAGGATTCAGCTAGCCACACCTTTGTTGTGTAAACCTGAGTCAAGCTGAGGAGATCATTCAGGAGGTACATGAAGGCTCATGCGGAAGTCACGCAGGACCTCGGTCGTTGGTTCGAAGAGTGACCCGGTAGGGTTTGTAACGTCGCGCATTTTTTGGATACTCGTGGATCCATCTTTAGTGGGTTTGGTGGTCAATGTGTGGCTCATTAGCTTGTGTTCCAGGTGTTTGCATGAGTTGTGAGGCTTGGTGGGCCGCCATTTTGGCCCAAAGCGCTCATAGGTCTTGTGCCTGTGAACGCGACAAGGGGTCACGTCGCATTCTTAACGCGACGGCCCTGGGGGTCGCGTTCACGTTGCTGCTATTAGGCGGTCTTCCTCTGCATGGCTGCCGCGTGTCGCGCGCTGGGCAGTCAGCTGACGTCGACAGTGGGATCGCGACGGCCTCCTACGTCGTGATCAAGTCGCGACATATGTCTACATCGCGTTCTTAACCGCTGGGCATTTTTAAGTTTACTTCGGCCGGACAGGACTGGGGTGAGCTCTGCTCGGCCAGGGGAGGTCGCTGTGGCAGTTTTTCAGGCGATCCGTGGTTCTGGAGGTGTTTGTGGCGCGTTCTCGCCGTGAGGACATCGCGTGGAGCGGGGGAGACGTCGTACCATCGACGGTTTTCGAGTTCTTAGCGAAGGTAGGGAGATCTCACTGGTTTACATTGCGTGGATCGCGTATAATGAATGTTTGGATTGTTATCGCTTAATAAACAATAGATATCATGCTAGGGCAATCATTAAAGCATGAAAAACGGGAATTAATGTGTTTTGCATGGTCTGTGGGGGTAATCCGGTGAGAGGATCCCGGATTAGGGTTCCTGCCTGTAAAGGCAATGGAACCCCTGTCGCGATAAGGTCGCGACAGGCTGACCCGTCACGTTAGGGTTTTCTAACATGACACTTTGGGGTTGTCGCGATCTGAAGCGACAGACCCTTCTGTCGCGACCCGATCGCGGCAGTATAACCTATCGCGTTAGGGTTTGCTAACGCGACACATCGGGGTGTCGCATTCTAAAGGCGACACAACCCCACATCGCGACCTCAGCCGTGAGGTCCAGTTGTGCATGGTTTTAATAGTAGAATTATCCGATTATTGTTATTCCTTGTTCATGGTACCGGTAGATGGTGAGTTGGTATTTGTAGCGCTCATGAGCTGTCGCTCACAAGGTGGCGTGTTTTTAAGTGGTTAACATGTATTTATGTAGACGTGTGGTATTTTACGTGGTATGAGTGTGTGCATGGCACCACACTATTTTAGTGTAGCTTTTATGATTCGTCATAATAGTTGGGCAGTGAGGTTCCTATGTGAGCCTAGCCGCGGTCTCGTGGTGTCTTTCATCATTATTAAAATGGTTTAATTTGAATAGTATGTGTGGAATTCAACATTAATGTATGGTTATGGTATATTATGATTATGCGGCAATGGAGGTCATGGTATGAGCAATGATAGGCCGAGTGTTAATGTTTAATGTGATTCGTGGTTATATCTGTGTAGGTTAGCTTGTGGGTCACGGAGTGACCAGGTCAAGCTATTCCTTACAATTGTGTCGTAATTTGTAATAAGATTGTATATGTAAGTATCGTGGTTTGAGCTTGCCGAGTTTGGTGGTCCGGCGCCTGTTTCGGAATACCTCTGCAGTCGGGTACCCCAGGTTCTGTGTGAGCCAGACACGTGTGTTGTGCTCAGGGTTTGTCCCGGTATAGTGTGGTACATTAAGGTCTTGTGTCGTCTTCCTGGACACCCTCACTCCTGAGTTTGAGTTGTACGTTCGGCTGAGGGAAAGACGACAGAAGGCAGCGACTTGTGTTGAGCTGGTTTACGTTTGTCGCTTGTAGCGCGCTCGTGGTTGGGGGTACGGACACCAGTAGACGTACTGGGCCTCAGCTAGTCCTGTTACCAGTGCCTCATTTTAGGGAGCTCGGGCTTGAGTCCCTAAAGGTGCCAGGCATGGGCCTGCACTGTGTGAGGCTGCAAGTAGTGATGGTGTTTGTTGGTCTCCACAGTTAGTTGCTTGACTTGTGAGTTTGTGGAGTTGTAGCGGGACTGAGGGTCTGTGGCTACGAGACTGAGAGATAGTTCTTGTGTTGTGTTGTCCGGGTTGGATACTTGTTTGATCAGCCAGTAGTCTTTTCCCGTGTAATGGTGTCGTTCCTTTCCGACTCGTGCTTTGCCAGTGATCGTGGCTTGTGAGCAGTGGCTCACTGGTTGTGGCCTTACCCGTTAAGGTGTGCCCTGGTGTTGGCACAGTTGTTGTTATAGTTAGTGAGCGGAAACTCACTGGTTGTGGTTTGATCTGTGTGGTGTGCCCGACGTTGGCACATGTGTTAAGGTTTTGTTTGTGGTAGAGTGCCTTGTGATGGCACTAGTTCGGTTGTGGTTTCCGTGGTGGTACCTCATGGTAGTAGGTACCTGTACCCTGTGTGGGTAGTGCTTTGTAGTGGTACGCTATGTACCAATCTTGTCGGTTGTTGAGGTGGAGGTCGTGTGGTGTGACCTTCCACTTGTGGTGTTTTACCCTTTCTTGGGTAAACTTCTAATTAAAGTTATATTGTGTGATGGATTGGCATGGTGGTAGCCAGTCCTGTTATTTAAGTATGACATTCGATATATCGTGGTTTAGGGGTATAAAGGACTAGCTCATGGTTAGTAGTCCTGTTACCCGTGTGCTTGAGGTTCACCTGTGAAGCTTGTAACCTGGTAGTGGTTGCTTGTGTGGCTTGTAGCTTAGGCGACCTAGTATTAAGGTAGTGTGCCTGTGGGCTTGTGGCCTAGGCATTTCAGTTATTGAGCGGACTAGTAGTGCTGTGCTAGTCCTGCGGTTCCTCTTTCTTTTCGAGGAATATGTATTTGTTTATGAATTTCTGTTTAAGCTGTTATTTATTATAATATTGTGAGCATGCCATGGTTTGGCTTTTGAGTGTTGCCAGTGAGACCCTCTGGGGTTGAGGTTCTTCTGTGTTGTGGTTTTTGGGTGGTCCCCTACTGAGCCTGTGACACGTTGAGGCTCACTCCCCTACTGTTCTTTTCAGGGCTTGCCATTTGTATGGCTTGTGGAGGCGTTGTGGCAGACTTGTACTACCAGCAGTTGAATTGTAGTCGAGTTGCGTGAGCTTGTGCTCCCTCGGGGTATGCCCCAGGTAGTTGTACTTTTTAATTGGACATGTAATAATGTATTGGAACAATTGTACAGTGTGGTTTACAGATATGAGCATATTTACTTTCTGTGTCTTATACTATAGTTGTAGTCTTTTATATTCTTACTAGACACGTGTGTGAGATATCCCTTGCGAGACTTCGGTCTGTTCACGGGAGGCAGATCTAGATATGGAGCCTTATTGGGCATAAATATCCAGGGCCGTCACAGTTGGTATCAGAGCATGGTCCAGTTAGAATATGAAAAGACATTGAAGTTACAATGTCCCAAGACATGGTTTAATGTCCACTGCTAGTAGTAAGTCTGTGGTTTTATGTGATCTCCAGTGTGGTTTTCATGTGAGCTTTTGAACTGCGTTTTTTGTTTGTTAAACTGGCAGTTGTTAGAAATGGCAGAGAAATGGCGCGTTACTAGTATAGTGTTAGTGTGGTCACATCAGAATGTCAGCTGTGATTAAAATATAATTGTTTAAAGTTCCCAGTTATAGAAATTAAGAGATTGGTGAATTTAGTTATGGAAACTAGTAAAAGTGTTTTAGTAAGGATTAGAGTTGGTAGAGACAGGTATAAGATAGTGATGTGATGAATGGCAGAGGGAACAATGTGATGGTAAGGAATAGAGCAGTGTGATCATGTAAATGCATGAGTTGCAACTGAGAATTCTGGCAAAGGTAGTTAGCATATCTGAGATTTACGTGGACAGATATGAAGAAGCAGTTTGATTAGCGATGTGTCAGGTTTGAAATGATTAAGTGAGATAGTTTAGTTTAAGATATGGTATTAGCAAACAGAGGAGCAGTACTATGTGGCAGTCAGATGAAGTGTGTTTTGTGGTTAGAGATGGGTGCAGTAAAGAGTTTCAGAATAGTGTTGTTACGAATAATGATGATAATGGAAAGTTTGACATAGAGATTTGTGTAAGTATGTACATAGATGAGCAGCGGGGTAAAGAAAGAATAAAGAAAGAGTAGTGAGCAGTCAGATTTTTCTGAGAATTTTACAAGAAAGATAGTTAGTTAGTAAGTGGCAGTGGATAAGAATTTCACAGAAAGATTTACACAGAATTATAGTGTTAAGAATAAGAGCGGCAATGCCAACAATTATGTGCAATTTGTGGGCACAGGAAAATAAAGATTTTGTCAGAGGTAGATTAAGGTTAAGGCAAGGCAAATTGTGAATGGATATTTGTGAGTAAGCTGCAATAGTGGAATTATTTTTATTCGGCAGTGGATCAGTAATGTAGAATAGAGAGGCCAGGCAGAACCAGATATTGTGTTTGATGGAAATGGTTTCAGTTTATGGTTGTGGCATTATTTTAATAAGAAAGATTGTAGTGAAGATGGCACAGTGAGATTAATCAGTTAGTAGAATAGTTAAGAGGAATGCTTTACAGAATGAATTATGTTGTTGGCAGTAAAATTAAAGTTCAGTATTATTAAATAGATGAAGAATATGGTAGATTATAGAGCAGCGATAGTCAGATGGATTAAGGAATGTACAGCAGGAATTTGTGTAAATAGTAACCAGTAAAGTGATCCCGTGAACGAAGGGATTTCGTATAAAAATGTCTCCAAAGTTTAATGTAAAGGTCGCAGCAGAACAGTTAAAGAATAGTGAGTAGATTAAGAGGTGGCAAAGAAAAACAGAAAGGATAAGGAAAGACATGATCAGTTTAGCAGCAAAGAATTCTGAATGAAATGACATCGAGTAAGTTTTGTCCTGATAACAGTGTTACAACAGTAATAATAGAAATTGTAAAAAGATATAAGTCTGGTTTGATGGATTAGTCAGAGAATAATGTTTGAAATGAGGAAGTGTATAAAGAAGCAAATTATGTTAATAATAATACGGAGAATTCAGAATTCAGTATGGCACAGCAATGATTGGAGACAAAATCTGAGTAAAGGCAGTCAAGTAGTGTTATTAAAAATACAAGGTCAGCTTGAGAATTCGATTTAAAGTAAGGTGTGTTAACAGTGATATATGATCTAAGTTAGAGTAAGTGGTTTGACCAGAATAAGAAAAGCAGACTAGAAATATTAGTGTTTTTCTTCTAGTGGTAAGTGAATAAATAAGATGATTTGGAAAGACAGTGAAGTTAGAATTGAAATAAGAGTTTATGAAGTATTTTGCCAAATATTCGATATGATCAGAGTGGCGCAGCGGAAGCGTGGTGGGTCTATAACCCACAGGTTAGATAGTTGAGAATATGAATACAGATATAGTAGAGTAACGACCGGTAGTGATAAACAGATAATGGAATGGCATTGAGAAATTTGAGAATTTAAATAAGGTTTAGTATGACAGAACATCCAAAGGTAGTGGAATAAAGTGAAAGGATTTAAGCAGGAAAAGCGGCCCGGAAAGAAATGTTGCAAACATAGCTCAAAAAATGTGGAAGCAAGTTTAGTCTACGGAGATAAAGTGCCACCGGCAAGGTAGAATCGCCTACTGTTGCAAGGCAAGGAATGGTAGATTGGAATCACAGAATAAAGCGGTTGTGGAATAAATTAAAAAGGAAGAAAAGGAAAACAAGTATGGAAATGAACAAATGGATCAGTCAGCACAGATGGTTTGAGAAAGATGTAGAAGAAGAGTATCCTACTTGCTCTGTATAAGGTTTAAATTCTTCTTAGATTAGTCCGGTTTATTATGATTTGTTTTGAATGTCAAGGACGACATTCTTTCTTAGATGATAGTAATGTAGCATCGTGTTTTTCGGATCCTCGTGGATCCATGTTTAGTGGGTTTGGTGGCCAATGTGTGGCCCATTAGCTGTGTTCCAGGTGTTTGCGTGAGTTGTGAGGCTTGGTGGGCCGGCAGTTGGGCCCAAATAAGCACTCACAGGTCTTGTGCCTGTGAACGCGACAAGGGGTCACGTCACGTTCTGAATGCGACGGCTCTGGGGGTCGCGTTCACATTGATGTTGTTAGTCAGTCTTCATCTGCATGGCTGCCGCGTGTCGCGCGCTGGGCAGTCAGCTGACGTCGACAGTGGGATCGCGACGGCCTCCTACGTTGCGATCAGGTCGTGACATATGTCTACATCACGTTCTTACCGCTGGGCATTTTTAAGTTTGCTTCGGACGGACAGGGCTGGGGCGAGCTCTGCTCGGCCAGGGGAGGTCGCTGTGGTAGTTTTTCCGGGTGATCCGTGGTTCTGAAGGTGTTTGTGGCGCGCTCTTGTCGCGAGGACATCGCGTGGAGCAGGGAGACGCTGTACCATGGACAGTTTTCGCGTTCTTCGCGAAGGTAGAGTGATCTCACTTGTTTACATTGCGTGGAACACGTATGATGAATGTTTGGATTGTTATCGCTTAATAAACAATAGATATCATGTTAGGGCAATCATTAAAGCATGAAAAATGGGAATTAAATGTGTTTTGCATGGTCTGGGGGGTAATCCGGGGAGAGGATCTCGGATTAGGTTCCTGCCTGTGAAGGCAAAGGCGACAGAACCCCCTGTCGCGACAAGGTCGCGACAGGCCGACCTGTCGCATTAGGGTTTTCTAACGCGACACTTTGGGGTGTCGCGATCTGAAAGCGGCAGACCCTTCTGTCGCGACCCGGTCACGGCAATATAACCTGTCGCATTAGGGTTTGCTAACGCGACACATCGGGGCGTCGCGTTCTAAAGGTGACACAATCCCACGTCGCGACTTCAACCGTGAGGTCCAGTTGTGCATGGTTTTAACGGTAGAATTATCCGATTATTGTTATTCCTTGTTCATGGCACCAGTAGATGGTGCGTTGGTATTTGTAGCGCTCATGGAGCGTGTCACTCACAAGGTGAGCGTGTTTTTAAGTGGTTAACGTGTATTTATGTAGACGGTGTGGTGTTTTACATGGTATGAGTGTGTGCATGGCACACACACTGTTATGGTGTAGCTTTTATGATTCGTCATAATAGTTGGGCAGTGAGGTTCCTGTGTGAACCTAGCCGCGGTCTCGTGGTGTCTTTCATCAATTATTTAAAATGGTTTAATAATTAAGCATTAATGTATGGTTATGGTATATTATGATTATGTGGCAATGGAGGTCATGGTATGACCAATGACAGGCCGAGTGTTAATGTTTAATGCGATTTGTGGTTATATCTGTGTAGGTTAGCTTGTGGGTCACAGAGTGACCAGGTCAAGCTATTCCTTACAATTGTGTCGTAATTTGTAATAAAGATTGTATATGTAAGTATCGTGGTTTGAGCTTGCCGAGTTTGGTGGTCCGGTGCTTGTTCCGGAATACCTCTGCAGTCGGGTACCCCAGGTTCTGTGTGAGCCAGGCGCGTGTGTTGTGCTCGGGGTTTGTCCCGGTACAGTGTGGTACCGTTGAGGTCTGTGTCATCTTCTTGGACACCCTCACTCCTGAGTTTGAGTTGTACGTCCGGTTGAGGGAAAGATGATAGAGGGCAGCGACTTGTGTTGAGCTGGGTTTACGTTTGGTCGCTTGTAGCGCGCTCGTGGTTGGGGGTACGGACACCAGTAGACGTACTGGGCCCTAGCTAGTCCTGTTACCAGTGCCTCACTTTAGGGAGCTCAGGCCTGAGTCCCTAAAGGTGCCAGGCATGGGCCTGCAGTGTGTGAGGCTTCCAGTAGTGGTGGTGTTTGTTGGTCTCCACAGTTAGTTGCTTGACTTGTGAGTTTGTGGAGCTGTAGCTGGACTGAGGGTCCGTGGCTACGAGATTGAGAGGTAGTTCTTGTGTTGTGTTGTCCGGGTTGGATATTGGTTTGATCAGCCAGTAGTCTTTTCCCATGTAGTGGCGTCGTTCCTTTCCGACTCGTGCTTTGCCAATGGTCGTAGCTTGTGAGCAGTGGCTCACTGGTTGTGGTTTTACCTATTGAGGTGCGCCCTAGTGTTGGCACAGTTGTTGTTATAGTTAGTGAGCGGAGACTCACTGGTCGTGGTTTGATCCGTGTGGTGTGCCCGACGTTGGCACATGTGTTAAGATTTTGCTCGTGGTAGAGTGCCTTGTGATGGCACTAGTTCGGTTGTGGTTTCCGTGGTGGTACGTCATGGTAGTAGGTACCTGTACCTTGTGTGGGTAGTGCTTTGTGGTGGTACGCTGTGTACCAATCTTGTCAGTTGTTGAGGTGGAGGTCGTGTGGTGTGACCTTCCACTTGTGGTGTTTTACCCGTTCTTGGGTAAACTTCTAATTAAAGTTATATTGTGTGATGGATTGGCATTGTGGTAGCCAATCATGTTATTTAGTATGACATTCGATATATCGTGGTTTAGGGGTATAAAGGACTAGCTCATGGTTAGTAGTCCTGTTACCCATGTGCTTGAGGTTCGCCTGTGAAGCTTGTAGCCTTACAGTGGTTTGCTTGTGTGGCTTGTAGCTTAGGCGACCTGGCATTGAGGTAGTGTGCCTGTGAGGCTTGTGGCCTAGACATTTCAGTTATTGAGCGGACTAGTAGTGCTGTGCTAGTCCTGCGGTTCCTCTTTCTTTCTGAGGAATATGTATTTGTTTATGAATTTCTATTTAAGCTTTTATTTTTTATAAATATTGTGAGCATGCCATGGTTTGGCTTTTGAGTGTTGCCAGTGAGACCCTCTGGGGTTGAGGTTCTTCTGTGTTGTGGTTTTTGGGTGGTCCCCTACTGAGTCTGTGACACATTGAGGCTCACTCCCCTACAGTTGTTTTCAGGACTTGCTATTTGTATGGCTTGTGGAGGCGTTGTGGCAGACTTGTACCACCACCAGTTGAATTGTAGTCGAGTTGTGTGAGCTTGTGCTCCCTCGGGATATGCCTCAGGTAGTTGTACTTTTTAATTGGACATGTAATAATGTATTGGGACAATTGTACAGTGTGGTTTACAGATATGAGTACATGTACTTTCTTATGTCTTGTACTGTAGTTGTAGTCTTTTATATTCTTACTAGACACGTGTGTGAGATATCCCTTGCGAGACTTCGGTCAGTTCGCGGGAGGCAGATCTGGATATGGAGCCTTATTGGGCATAAATATCCACGCCGTCACAGGATTACTGGTGGCCAACCATGCTGAAGGATGCCGAAGGCTACGTCAAAAGTTGTCGCCAATGTCAGCTCTTCGGTAGAATTGAACGACAACCACCCTTGGGTCTTTCCCCGATAACTGCCCCGTGGCCTTTCACCCAGTGGGGAATGGACATCCTCGACCCGTTCCTGCCGGCGTCGGGGCAGCGGAAGTTCGTTATTGTCGGGGTTGATTACTTCACCAAGTGGGTCGAGGCCGAGCCATTAGCAAAAATAACTGATGCTAATGCTTGGGGGTTTGTCTGGAAAAATATTATATGCAGGTTAAGACTACCGAGAACGATCGTCTCTGACAATGGCAAGCAATTTGATAATGCCAGGTTTCTCCGCAATTGCGAGAAGCTCGGACTCAATCATAGGTTCACCTCAATCGCTCATCCTCAGTCTAATGGGCAGGCCAAGGTGACCAACCAAACAATCCATGACGGATTAAAGAAGAGGCTTGACGTTCACAAGGGCCGGTGGGCCGAGGAGCTCTCCCACGTGCTCTGGGCTTACCGGCGACGCCCTGAGAAGCTACCCGAGAATCTCCTTTTGCACTTGCGTTTGGAGTAGAAGTAGTGACCCCCGTGGAGCTCCTCGTGCCATCAGAAAGAGTCCTAGGCTTCAAGCGTGAGGACAACCATCGCTCGCTGCTTGTCGAGCTGGATCTAGTCAAAGAACATCGAGACCTATCAATGCAAGATGAAACGAAAATTCGACGCAAATGTCAGACCTCGGCGCTTCAACACCGGCAGCCTCGTCCTGCGGAAACTGGTCGTCTCTGACCTAAAATCAACTAAAAAAGCTTTCCCCCAATTGGAAGGCATGTATCATGTTGTCGAGGACCACGACCATGGGGCCTTTCGTCTTTCAAATTTGAACGGGTTAGCCATTCCGAGAACATGGAATGCCGAGCACCTCCGATGTTATTACCCTTGAAATAAAAGTAAATGAGGTCGCTTCGGCGCCCATTCCTTAAAAGAGGTCGCTTCTGCACTCTTCGTAAATGAGGTCGCTTCGGCACTCTAATTCCGTAAATGAGGTCGCTTCGGCACTCTAATTTTCTAAATGAGGTCGCTTCGGCAATCTAGTTCCTTAGGTGTGGTTGTTTCGGCGTTCACTCCTTAGGCGAGGTCGCTTCAACACTCTTCGTAAATAAGGTCGCTTCGGCGCTCGTTCCGACGAACGAGTCAATTCGAGTAAATGCAAAGAAAAGACAAACCAAATTCTAAAGAAAGTTGGTATTAAAGAGAAGGAGAGATACAATAGCTTTCTTGGCATTTCACCAAGAAGAGTACAAGAAAACCCTCGCCCATGCCGACTTAATTCCCATGGCCGGGAGCTGCCTCCCCGAGAGTCTCCTCAACTACAGCAGCCAACATTTCGTCGACCACTGCAGTGATCTCCTCGTCATCCTCGCCTTCTCTGCCTCCGACTGAGAGCACGAGCTCAGAAAGATCGAGGTCAGCGTGCAGGTCCTTGACACGGTCAAGGCAACAATTATAGCCTTCTCGGAAGAGGCCGGCAACTTCGGCCTTGGGCTCGGCAGATGCGCGATACTCATCCACTACCTTCTCCTGCTCGTCGGCAACGAGCTTTGCATTGTTGGCCTTTGTCTGCTTATGGGCCTGAATCTCGTCCAGGAGCACTTCCTTTTCTGCCTGAAGAGAAGCCCGAAGCTCGTCTTCAACCTTTCTCGCCCGCTCTGCCTCTTTAAGTTGGAGCTCCTTCTCGGCGGCGATTTTCTTATCGGCGTCCGCCAATCGTGACTCCACCGACAGACGAGATGCCTCGACTCGGTGAAGGAGCGCCTCGAACGAGGACATTTGGCAGACCACCGACGAATAGAATTATTCGATGATCTGGCGAGGCCTTTTGATCAAGGCATTTGCCTTCACCTCGGCAGGAAGGGCATGGCGCCCCCACTCGGTGGCGTTGAAAGTAGATTGTTCGGATTCTCGGGGCTGTGTGGAATCTGACGGAACAGCAGTCGGGGACGTCGGCGCAGGCCGGGGACGTTTTGGGGTAGACCTCTTCTCCGGCTGGTCTGCCTGGGGAATGGGGGGGTCGTCTTGTCAGCAGCCTCGGGGGCATCCTCTACAACGCGAGCACGCTTGGCCAGTCGGAAGGCTCCTTTCTTTCCCCTAAACAATTGTGATGACTCGATCTTTTGGATCCGTATTTATTGGTTTTGGTGTGGTGCTCATGACCAAGAGGTGGTCATTGGGCCTCAGACGTGGTTTCCGTGCGTTGTGTGGGCGTTGCGGGCCATAGCTCTCAGCCCATTTAGCCCACAGGTTCACTGGTTGTGAACGCGACGGGGCATGTCATCGCTTTTTGAAACACGACAGCTTTATACGTTGCGATTCACAGAACCGCCTTTGAGTTTAACGGCGCGTCGGTTTCCGAAAGGCGACGGTCAGGGTCATCGCATTTAAGAGTTAAATGCGACGTCTGACTACGTCGCGATTTTGAACAGTGACTTACAAGCTCTGTTTCGCCCAGACAGAGCAGAGGAGGCTCTCTTAACTGGTCTCTTGGCACCTGTTGTTTTCTCCGACCGGGTTTCACCCTTGATTTTGAGGACGAAATTATTTTTTTGTTGGATGTATTGTAACATCTCTAGCTTTCCAGCTTTTCGTTGTGTGTGGGATGACTGGCCTTGTCACGACGGAGGTGCCCGTCGCGACAGTCTGATAGCCCACGAATGCGTCGTTACAAACGTGACTAACAATCTCAAATAATCGGCCTACACTAATTATTTTGACAATAGTTAAGTGGTGAGAGCCGAGTCGAATCCACGGAGAACTAGATTTTAGAGTTGAAAACTTTGAGTTTTAGTTAGAAAAATAACGTGCTGATGTTTAAACTAAGTTGCGTTAAATAAATCTAAGCTAAGTAAATAAATAAAGAGAGAGATAGAGAGGGAATGAGAGAACACAAGATACAACTTAAAACTATAATCTATTAAACAATAACAAAATATTAACACAAAGAATGTATTCTAATCCAAAGTCATTAACAAGTACACTGAATATAGAGAATAAGAGAGAGAATAAGAGAGATGGAAGGAGAGAGAAAAGAGAGAGAAGAAAGAAAAGAGAAGAAGAAGAAAGAGAGAGCGATAGAAGAGAGAGAGGAGAGAGAAGAGAAGAGACGAGAAGAGGAGAGAGAAGGAGAGAGATAGAAGAGAGAGAGCGGAGAGAGAAGAGAGAAAAGAGATAGAGCGGAGAGAGAAGAGAGAGGCGACGAGAGGAGAGAGAGAAGAGAGAGACGAGAGAGAGGAGAGAGGCGGTAAGAGAGAGAGGAGAGGAGAGAGAGCGCGTGAGGGAGGAGAGGAGAGAGAGGGAGGCGGCTACGTGCATGCAACCGCATGCACGTAGGCGCCGGCGCGGGCACGGGGCGAGGCGCAGGGTCGCGCGGGCAGGCGCGTGGCGGCGGCAGGCGGGCGGCCCGGGCGCGCGGGCGCGTGGGCACGCGGGGGTCGCGCGGGCGGGCGCTGGCGCGTGGACGTGGGCGGCGAGCGCGGGGCACGCAGGCGCGGGCGCGGCAGGTGGGCGCTGGCGGGTGCCTGGCGGGCAGGCTGCTGCGGCATGCACAGGCGGGGCGGTGCCTTGCTGCTGCTGCTTCTGCGTGCCGAAGAGAGACCGGGCCAGAGAGGAAGAAGAGAAGGGGAAGAAGAGGAGAGGAGGAAGAAGAAGAGAAGGAGTAAGGATCGGGAGAGAGGGAGAGATCGCAGGAGGGAGGAAGAGAGAGAAAGTGAGAAAGAGGGAATAATTGTCTGCGGGAAAGAGAGGGAGAGAGAGAGAAAAAATTGTGTGAGAATGAGAGGGGGGTTTTTTAAATAGATGAGAGAGAGAGAGATTTTAAAATAGGGAGAGATCTTGAGGAAAATGGAAGGAAGAGAGAGAAGAAAAAGCAGGCGGCTAGGGTTTTTGCAACAATATGAAAATGCCAGATTTGCCCCTGTTAGACTGCTTGGTCCATTGGCCCAATACGAACTTCATTTAATGGCCCATTAACCTACAAATACAACATGTAATTGAATTTAATCAATTATCGTCCGTGACAATAGAAATCTTATGAATAATCACATATCAATCAATAAAATGGCATGATTTATTATGATAAATGTGATATTATCACATCCCCAACTTACTCATTGCTAGTCCCTTAGCAATGCACCCAGGTGAATAATTAGGACAAACAAGAGTTTAAAACATCATACTTCATGACAAGAAAGTAAGAATGAGAATGCTTGGTCATAAGTATTTCATGTTCCAATCTAGAGTGTCAAAGGCAAATATGTCAGTTCATGTCATTAGACAGTTCCTCAAGATACACACAAAATTCATGACTTTTTGTATAATGTTTAAGCATTAATAAGAGAGTGCATGAGCTTTTTACTTATCACTCAATGATGGTATCAACTCTATACTCCTTAAATTCGATCCTCGAATTACAGGTAGCTTTCACTCTGCCTAATCTTTTTTTTTTTTTTTCATGCTCCTTTTTTTTTCTTTTCATTTACATGGTGCTACACTTCCTTCACCGTTTGACGCGAACCTCAACTCTTACCTTAGGAGCCAAGGCCCGGTTACTAAGATCAGGGGTATTTTCCATGTTTCTTTTTTTTTTTCTTTTTTTTCACTACTACACACATTTTCACATTATTAGGCAGGTAGCTTTTTCCCCACGATTAGTCGTCAATAGGAGTGTAGAATATCAATCAATCAACCTGAATGTTAGGTAAAACTCTCATCATCCATTTGAATAGCTCAAAATAATACTTTGTTGTGTTGATGAAATTTCAAATGTATTCTGAGGAAGATGCTAAAAACATAACTAGTTAATTCACCCCTTCAACTCACCACCTTCACAAGAACATACTATGAGTCAAGCTAGAAAATAAAAATTTCTTGCATGAAATATGAAGCATGAAGCACAATGTTAGGGACAAAAATTTGAAATACAATTTGTCTCTTGTCTCTCACCCCAACTTAAATGACATTGTCCTCAATGGCATAAAAGTAATGACAATAGAATAAAGCCAATGTAAGTTAAGAAAGGAGAGATGCAACCTGATGATCACATGCGGGGGTTGCATACTAGCTTTATCAAAGGATAGCGGCCAGCAAACACCTAAGACACAAAATAAAATCTAAATCAAGAGAAATCAATTTTCCTAAAAATATTGGGTTGCCTCCCAACAAGCGCTAAGTTTAATGTCTTCAGCCAGATACATGGATGGAACAAGCTCACGTAACACCCCCAATCAATTGACGCCAAATTCTTGCTTTGTAAGGCATCATCGACCATGGTGGGTCAAGTGGTCCAAATGTACCTGCAGATTAGTAAATGATAGAGAAATTGAGGCATTCAGGATCATATCTTCAATTGAGAAATATTCAGTTGTATACTTAAGATCTTATATGTGTTGAGCACTTCAATTTGGACTTTATTATTTTCATCATTTTCACCCACAACTTCCATTTTCAGATCCTCTTTCATGATGTGGTCAGATTGAGTTGAATGCTCAGAGGATTGTTTGAACTCCATAGGCTGACTTGTGTCAAAGATAGTAGCATGATCTGGAATGAAATGACTTTCAACATAAGGATGCTTAAAAGCTTCAAATGCAGTTGACCAGTCATCTAGTGGTAGCATGTCCATGATCATGTTGGATTTGCCAAGATCAGGGAGAGGTAGGAGTTCCATGTCTTTCTCGACATCAAGAGAGACCCAGTCAATGTGGACTTCAGGCAAAATTTCTAATTCTTCTCTTACCCAAGAAGAATGATTGATGATTACACCCAGCTCTTTCTCCACACTCACCTCTTCTTTGTTACTCACTTGAAACGATGTCACATCAAACTCGGACCCAACATCTAGATGACACTCTTTCTTTTCTCCCCCCAACTTGAATTCAACTAATTCACTAGAGTGTCCTCAAATATGACATCATGGATGGAGTCTTCTTGATGGTCAGTTTCAAGTTGGGCCAAGATAATGGATTGATTTTCAGTGGCACCCATTTCCTCCTGATTTGACTCATTAAAATTATCTCTCATTTTCCAAGTGGGCATGTCCACAATTATATTGGACTGAGAAGTTTCGAATGGAATTTGAGAGTCAAATTGTTGGTCACAATCAAGATAATGATGTCATATTCGTCAATGGGTTGGCAAGATGACTGACTATCTTGCCTCCTTCTGATTTCCATCAGTTGAGTAATCAAGAGGTCAGTTTTGACAAATGATTGCTCTAATTCTTGTTGTGTTGTTGGGTGAATGTTTGCTCAAAGACTTTTTGGTTATCATGAAATTTTTGCATACATGCCCAAATTGATCATTAAATAGGCCTGATTGTGGGGGAGAAGTATAAGTGGACTGTGGATATACATGTCCCTCATGATGGCTTTTGTCATGAATATCAATTTGGTATTGGGCCCAATGTTGAAAGTTGTGGATTGGTGGGCTTTGGGCTTGGGCCAGAATAGGTTGATCTCTAAGTGTTAAATGTGGCATTAATTCTCCAAGTGGTTGGAAGGGTGTGCCTTCAGGAGCATTTGTTAAGCACACCGGCAGATCAATGCCAAAAAATTTTTGATCGAACCATGATATGATTTCGGCACCAAGAAATGGTCCTTGAATTTCCCCGTGTGGATCTTGGTAAAGCAAACTCAATTCTGTAGGAGGGACATATTGTTCATCTTTTGAGTAAGAAGTGGAGGTGGAGGGCCATTGAAAATATTGTGTTTCTGCTTGGGTGAAAGATGGCCGATTATGGAACAAATTAGTATGGTGGGCCTGATCTTGGGTAAAATGTGAGAGTTGGGCCACCCCAGGGGATGTACTTTCATAGTGGGCTGCCAAGAATTGTGTATTTTCAAAGTAGGCTGGGCCACGTTGAATGAGAGATGAAATTGGTTTGGGCCATGGCCTATATAATGTGCTGGGTTGGCCAACATATGATGGTGAATGGGAAAGATGAAACTTTTTTTCTTTTTTTATATTTTTTTAATTTTTTTTTTTGTTTTGAAATATTTGATTTTTTTTATATTTTCACACAAGTTAGCAAACAATTAATCCTATGACACCTATGGTCCCCTAAGATATAAACATTTGATTTCTCACTAATCAACTGAGGCCTAACTCAAATCCACTCTCAAGCCGTTAACTGGCCAGGTAAGAGGTGGGAAAGTGGGAGGTTCCCCCTGCTCTCACAGGGACCTAATTAAGTAACCACTTGTCCACTTAGGCGTTTGCCAATAAACTCTAGCCTTAGACACCAGTCTCCAAACTTGATAGTGGGCCCAAGTGGGCCTAAGTCTCAAAGCGAACCCTAGGTCAACTTTCTACTTTCTTTTATTGGGCTGGGGAATGCAAAAGATGCAGGAAGTTGTGGTTTGTGGGCTAAGGAAGGGTGATCAAATCCCCACCTTATCTTGTTAAGGAAACTGCCCTTAAATTATTTTAGAAATGATGTGCACACCACAAAATCAAGCAAGGGGTTCTATGCAAGCATGGCAATGCATGATCATGCTTTTTAAAGAAGTTGAGATTCTCACCTTGCCTCCCGCAATCTTCGACAAGAAAGGAAACTTTCAAACATAAGAAACTACCTAAACATGGAAATCTAAATGATGCATGTCCTAAGATGGAAGGTTTCTATTCTTGACATGACATCTTTGATTGGATTCCAGTGATTGATTTTTTTTAGATTTTTTTTATTTTGTTAATTGTCTAAACATGGCAACTAAAAAAAGGAAACTCAATCAAGAGGGTTTTAATGGTACTTACCTTCAACGCAATCCCTCGTTCTTTTGGAAATGAAAACAAATGGAAAGAGTGAGAGAAGGAAACTCACTCACTTACCCATTTTTTTATTTTTCATGCAATTTTTGGATTTTTTTTTCACTTTTTATTTGATACCTACAAAAAGAAAGAAAATGTTAGCCTGAATATATACAAAAAACACCAAAATTATCAAAACTAAAAATCTAATTCCCCGGCAACGGCGCCAAAAATTGATAGCCCACGAATGCGTCGTTACAAACGTGACTAACAATCTCAAATAATCGGCCTACACTAATTATTTTGACAATAGTTAAGTGGTGAGAGCCGAGTCGAATCCACGGAGAACTAGATTTTAGAGTTGAAAACTTTGAGTTTTTAGTTAGAAAAATAACGTGCTGATGTTTAAACTAAGTTGCGTTAAATAAATCTAAGCTAAGTAAATAAATAAAGAGAGAGAGATAGAGAGGAATGAGAGAACACAAGATACAACTTAAAACTATAATCTATTAAACAATAACAAAATAATTAACACAAAGAATGTATTCTAATCCAAAGTCATTAACAAGTACACTGAAATATAGAGAATAAGAGAGAGAATAAGAGAGATGGAAGGAGAGAGAAAAGAGAGAAGAAAGAAAAGAGAAAGAAGAAAGAGAGAGCGATAGAAGAGAGAGAGGAGAGAGAAGAGAGAGACGAGAAAGAGGAGAGAGAAGGGAGAGAGATAGAAGAGAGAGAGCGGAGAGAGAAGAGAGAAAAGAGATAGAGCGGAGAGAGAAGAGAAGGCGACGAGAGGAGAGAGAGAAGAGAGAGACGAGAGAGAGGAGAGAGGCGCGTGAGAGGAGGAGGAGAGGGAGAGAGAGCGCGTGAGGGAGGGAGAGAGAGAGGAGAGAGAGGGAGGCGGCTACGTGCATGCAACCGCATGCACGTAGGCGCCGGCGCGGGCACGGGGCGAGGCGCAGGGTCGCGCGGGCAGGCGCGTGGCGGCGGCAGGCGGGCGGCCCGGGGCGCGCGGGCGCGTGGGCACGCGGGGTCGCGCGGCGCGGGCGGGCGCTGGCGCGTGGACGTGGGCGGCGAGCGCGGGGCACGCCGCGCCGGGCGCGGCAGGGGGCGCTGGCGGGTGCCTGCGCGGGCAGGCTGCTGCGGGCATGCACAGGCGGGGCCGGTGCCTTGCTGCTGCTGCTTCTGCGTGCCGAAGAGAGGACGGGCCAGAGAGGAAGAAAGAGAAGGGGAAGAAGAGGAGAGGAGGAAGAAGAAGAGAGGAGTAAGGGATCGGAGGAGAGAGGGAGAGATCGCAGGAGGGAGGAAGAGAGAGAAAGTGAGAAAGAGGGAATAATTGTCTGCGGGAAAGAGAGGGAGAGAGAGAAAAAATTGTGTGAGAATGAGAGGGGGGTTTTTTAAATAGATGAGAGGAGAGAGATTTTAAAATAGGGAGAGAATCTTGAGGAAAATGGAAGGAAGAGAGAGAAAGAAAAAGCAGGCGGCTAGGGTTTTTGCAACAATATGAAAATGCCAGATTTGCCCCTGTTAGACTGCTTGGTCATTGGCCCAATACGAACTTCATTTAATGGCCCATTAACTAAAAATACAACATGTAATTGAATTTAATCAATTATCGTCCGTGACAATAGAAATCTTATGAATTAATCACATATCAATCAATAAAATGGCATGATTTATTATGATAATGTGATATTATCACAGTCATCCCTGTTGCGACCGCCTCGGTGTCGCATTCTTGCGGCCCGGTCAACGAGTCACGACTGCTTTCTGCTTTTTTGGTCGCCTGACGCCTGTCAGAGTGGCAGGCATGGCAGACTGACCTGTCGGGTTGTCGTGGCGCCCAGGGTGGGCCCCGTCACGTCTTGGGGGCCGAAGGCTAAAAGCCTTGGCCAGCGCCCCTTCCCCCTCTTTTGGCTTTTCTCCTTCCTTCTCCTCCCCGAGGTGGAGAAGTTCCCCCTCTCCTCCTTTGGCGGTTCGGGCTTGGCGAGCGGCGGCGGCTCGTGCGGAGCGGTGGCACATCGTGTGGAGCGAGGAGGAGGCGCCCATGACGTCGTGAAGGCCCTTCGTGGGTTTGGTTCTTCGTTCTCTGGTAGGGATGCTTGTGCCTTTTCTTGTTAGTGTGGATGGAGGTCCTAATGGGTGGTTGCATGCTTTTATTGCTTTCACCATGCTCCCCTCCCCGTGTTGTGCTAGTTGTAGCGTTTGTGGGTGATCACGGGATGTGGATCCTGTCGGTCAGCCTTCCAGCTAATGTCAAGACTGCCGAGCGCGTCGCGACATCAGAGAAGGTGTCGCCCTGGTCAGACGTGACCTTATCGCGGCCCGGGTGGCCACCGCGATAAGGGTCGTGTCACGACCCGGTTTCCCGTCGCGATAAGGTTGTTGTCGCGACGCGCTGCCTTGTCGCGACAAGGTTGTCGCGGCCTGTTTTCCTGTCGCGACAAGAGTGTCGTTGCGGCGCGCTTTCCCGACGCGACCTGGGCCTTGTCGCGGTGGCCCTGACCGTCGCGATGATATCGCGACCACTTAGGAGGGCGCGATAAGACCTGGTCTGCCTCGGGTGTTTCTGTGGCCACGGTTGGAGTGTCGGCGTGTCGGCGTATGCCCAAGGCAGGGTGTGCCATTAGGACCTTCTGGTGGGAACGCGGCAGGTTGCCTCCTACGTTCACTGACCGAAGGTGACACTTTCGTGGCCGTGTCCTAGCGGATGTGCTAGGAGGCTCTAGTCTGTCTAATAATGATGTCTATCTATCAATCGATTATTAGAAGAGCGGTGGTTTCTGTTATGTCTATGGTGTTCTGGTTTCTCGGGCTGTGCCGTGTGTGCCGGTGTGGCCGACGGCCCTTCTATAGGTGTTCCGGAAGGGTGCCGTGCGTGCCTGTGCCAGCTGGGCTTGTCTTAGTTACGAGCCAGCGATGTCGTTTCTGTGGTGGTTGCCACACCAGTGTTCTCTTTCTCCGGTGCTCGGCACTTGAGGGCTTGTCCGCGAGATAGGTTGTTACCGTTTCCTGGGACCCCTATCCCGCGTGCCTGTGTCTAAGGGTGTTGCTCCGGGCGGCGGGGCGTGCTCAAGTCTCAGACTTGGAGCAGAGAGGGGGAAAAACTATGGGGGCAGCGGCGTGAGCCGTTTGTAGAGATCTCTTAGATGGTCTTGGTCTCGAGGTGGTTCGGTGTTCGTCCGGTGCGGACCAGCTAGTCCTTCTCACTGCCTCGCTCTATGTTGGTTCCGGAGCCATGTAGGGAGGTCAGGCGTGGGGCCGCAGTTCGGTCGGACGGGGGTTGTGGTTGTGGTTGCTTAGTCCACGCGTCTCACTCTGACGGGAGGGGAGACCTTGACTAAGGCACTTGTGGTGGTGGCTTGGTTGCTCTTGCTGTGACGGTGTTTCACGCTGGTTCCAAGATTGGGTTTTCATCGCCCTGGTTTACACGGTGGTTGTAGCCTAGCCGTGTCTCGCTTCCTTGGGCTTTGTCGGTTGGCCTTGTGGGCCATGTTTAGTGGTTTCCGTTTGCGGGTTCTCTCGGGGTGTTTTATGTAGACACCCGACTGTTGTTTCAGTAACTCTTTCCTTGGTGCCGTCCCTGGTGGCACGGCAGGTGTAGTTCTCTGACCTTGTGGCGTTTGTCCGGGGTCTAGGGTGGTTCTGCTTGCGGGCCTCAAACTGGTGGAGGTTTGAGGTGGCCGTGGTTGTGGTGAGATGCTCTTCTCAACTGGTTGCTCGGTGTCTCTCGTGGTGACACTGGTTGTTCCTTCTCAACCTTGTGGAGGTCCGGCATGTTGGTGCTTGTGTCGTGAGACTCTGGTCTCACGTGGTTGCTCCAGTGTTCTGTGAACTTCTTTGTCTCGGCGGGTGTGTGCCGAGGATTTGCTTCCGCATTGTGTTGCTCTGGCCCGACCCTGGTTGCGGGTCGTGGCGTTGCTCTAGTTGCTTCCGCATGTGTTTGACTCCGCTGGTTCTGCGGGAGTCGTTTTGGCCTGACCCGAGTTGTGGTCGAGGCGTTCTCTGTTCCGCTGCGTTGTAGTACTCTATGGTAGGCATTTCTCGCTTTACTGCTTTCTAGAGTAGTTTTGCTTCCTCTTATTGGAGTTCCTGCTACTCTGGCTGGTAAGGGACTGGTAATCCCTACTGAGCCTTGTTCGAGGCTCACACTACAAGAAAAAGCGGAAAATAGCGACCGACAGGTTCGGTCGCTATTCGGTCTTGTTCGGTCGCTGTACCATCGGGACGACTAACCACCGAAATGCGACCGATCAAATCGGTCGTTATATATCGGTCGCTATACAGCGACCGATTGTTATCGGTCGCAAAATCTATCTCTGATAGCGACCGAAAATATACGGTCGCAAGGTTCGTCGCAAATAGAGACCGCCCTTTCGGTCGCAGGTTGGTCGCCCACAGCGACCGATAGTCGGTCGCTATTACGGTCGCTAACAGCGACCGGTATTTATGGCCGCTAAGGCGGTCTCTAATTTAGAGACCGACTTAGCGACCAAATATTGTCCATCGCTATCGGATGAAGCGACCAATTTTAGCGACCGATCAGCGTCGGAATTCTATCGGTCGCTATTCGGTCGCTAATTTGACAATATTTTTTTTTAGAAATTTACATAAACAACAATAAATCACCTGATAAATAACAATATCACCTGATAAATAACAATACCACAAAACCACAATAATCAACTACACAAATCACAATCTCCACAAAGTTCAAATTCATCACATAAAAATAAAACACAAAACTAATCATACATCCATAACAAACCTCAAATTCATCACATAAAATACAAACACACAAACATCATACATCCATAATAAAATGACAACATGCACATAACTAAAATGAAATCACAAATCCTCCGCATATGTGTCATCCTCATCCTGGTCGTCGTCTCGTCCAAACATCTCGCGACGGATAATCCTGCATATTATTTAAAAAAATTAAAATTAAGTACTTAATAAAGAAATCAATTATTCTTGAAAATTAAAAGCAAGATATTTTTCATTTAACTGAAATTGACGAATGATAGTTTTAAACGTTTTGCTCAAATCGGTAGTCCAATTTACAGTCCAATTTGAACTCCGTCAGTTTTTACGTGTTACTTTCACCCCCCATGTCGTGTTTAAACAATCGATATATTGATTGGACATTTCTTTTCAATTTCGGACTCTCAACCCAAGTTCATAGATTTGAAACTAAAGTAGTTAAGAAAATGCAAAATTGTTTGTCCATGCCATATCGGGAGTCCAATTTGGACTCCGTCAGTTTCTACAAGTCATTCTCACCTTTCGGTCGTGTTGGAGTCATTGACAAATAATCGGACCTATTTATATTTCTGACCCCCTTAAACCCGATTAAATTAGTTCTTCTTAAGAAATGTAAATTTGTGCATGAAGTTCAAATTTGGAGTCCAATTTGAACTCTGTCAATTTCTACGGGTTACTTTCACCTCCAAGTCGTGTGGAACAATCGATAGATTGATTTGACCTCTATTTTCAATTTTGGACCCTTAAACCCAAGTCATAGATGAAAACTAAACTAGTTAAGAAAATACAAAATTGTTTGCCCAAGCCATATCGGGAGTCCAATTTGAACTCCGTCAGTTTCTACAAGTCACTCTCACCTTCCCGATCGTGTTGGGTCATGACAAATAATCGGATCTATTTTTTTATTTTTGACCCTATTAAACCGATTAAATTAGTTCTTCTTAAGAAATGTAAATTTGAGCATGAAGTTCAAATTGGGAGTCCAATTTGAACTCTGTCAGTTTCTACGGGTTACTTTCACCTCCATGTCGTGTTCGAACAATCGATGATTGATTAGACTTTTCTTTTCAATTTTGGACCCTTAAAACCAAGTTCATAGAGTTAAGAAAGTGATATTTTTCCCTCCTCAATCTAAATTCTTATATTTTGTAAGATGATATTAGAGTTAACAAATAGAAAATCAATAAAATAAAATACTTACGGAGGCTGAGGCTGCTGTGCAGGAGGTGCAGGAGGTGCTCATTACCAGGAATTCCCATTCTACGAGCATCTGGGAGACGGTCTGAGAGACGATGGTGAGATATTCTGAGAGACGGGTCCGTTGACGATCGCCCTAAACATATCCGGAGTCATGGTCGGGCCGGCACTGGAAGAAAACCTGGGGCTGCTGGTGTGGTAAATGGAGAGGTCGCATGTGAGACCGAACTCGAGCATGATGATATCACCTTGGTTGTGCCCAAGCTATGTCCAAAACCATAGACATGGCCTTCTTGGGTGTCCCAGATGCTGCAACCCAAATGTCAGGATCCAACTCTGGACGCTGACTGTCATCCCCGTACCTCTCATCCATTCTCTACTATATGACTCCTGCAAAAAATAAAACAAATAAAACAAAATTATTCTACAGTTTAACCACAATAAATGAAAACTATTAGTGTTACACTTACCGCTCTCCGAGCTTTCTCACTAATGTAATCATTTGTCCATTTCTTCTTATGAGTTTCATCAAAAAGCTCTTGAAATGAGGGGCCGCTTGAGCTGTACTCCTGTTATTCAAATAAATCACAGTTTATTATTAGATTAAAAAAAATTCACAAATATAGAAGTATACTTACCAATCTCGCTTTATGCGTTGCAAAGGAGACAGAGCCACTCGTGTGTACATTCGCTTCAGGATGCGCTGCTCTGTGCTGGCTTTGCTTGAATTTTCACTCCATTTCTCCGCTCCCCAAATGTCGCACAGCTCCGTCCAATACTCCTTTCTCATCCACATAGGCCCATGCTCCTCCATTCGTTCTTATCTGTACTTGCACATGCTCATTCTGCATTTTTTCGGACATTGTACATAAAATGTTTGAAATTTGCTCTTGCAGTACTTGTCATGCAGATCTAGCACGTAACTCATGTGAATGCTCTGTGAATCGATGATTCTTCATACATATTAACAAAAAAAAAATTATATGTTACATAACAATAAGTGTGTTCAAATAAGAATTGAAAATGACTTAATAGATAAAATAAGATACATACCAAGAACATAGAGAACAATAAATCCTGAACATCCATCGGAAAATCAGAAAAGCGATGGATGGGGCCTGGAATATGTGCTTGAATTGTCTTTGTAATAAATTGTGATGCTTGGGCTGGCTCTATTTATTCCTGAAATTGAGAATATTAATACCACAATGACGAATAGATAACAAAAATAATGCATTACATACCCTTCATTTATCCACACTGCCCGCATAGTCTCATTATAACTGCCCTCCCCTCGTGATGACTCGTCTCGTCATCAGCATGTACTATACGAATTAAATAGTATAAATAAAACAAACTATAAAAAAATAGAAATGTAAATGAACATACTGGTGTAGATCTACTCACATGTGTGATGGAGATGCAGAGGCTGTCAATCTACCTGCTGCCGATGGTAAAAGTGCAGAGGTCGTGAGTCCTGTAAAGATAAGAATAAGATACCACAAAAATATAAAGAATTATTTTAAAAAACATACAGTGCATTATACATGACATATTACCTGCTACAGGTAGTAACGGTGCTGAGGTCGTGGATCCTGAAAAGATAAGAATAATATACCACAAAAACATAAAGAATATTTTAAACAATATCTACAATGCATATACATGAAAGTATACATACTACTGCCGGTGTAGCGGTTGCAGAGGTCGGTGGTATCGGTTGCAGAGGTCGATGGTACGGTAC
>CM024756.1:143541892-143635368 GCA_014218235.1 Colocasia esculenta | reverse complement strand
GAGGTCAGGCGTGGGACCGTAGTCCGGCCAGACTACGACGGTTACTATTGTGTTACTTGTGTCCTACTCGCTCTGACGAGACGTGAGGGTCAGGACCCAGGGTCGAGGATAAGACGTCGGTGGCGCACCTGACCGTGGACTAGTGCTAGTGCTTCCGTAGCTAGTGTTCCTTGTCCAGGCGGGTTCCCTTCGTCTGTGTTTACTAGGTGTAGTGGTCACGCGAGCAGTCATACGGAGTTTCGACCGTGTGCACTTTTGTACCGTGTTAGTGTAGTTTCGCTCCGCACTTCCGATTGTAGGTAGAAGATATAAACTACTATCTTTCAATTTGATATTATATCTCCTGCCTGTTTAGAACCAGTAGGGAGATTGGTAGTCCTACTGAGCTTCTGTGAGGAGTGAGGCAGTAGGCGTGGTCCCCGTAGCTAGCAGTTGGTTCCCCTTTTTCAATGTACGGTCACCCTGGGTATGCCCCTAAGGGACTTGTTCTTTCCCTGCCTTTTACTTGTACTAGCGTGCGCGTGTTGGGACTGTACTTAGAGCGGTACACAGCGGTCTCGCTCTCTTTTCTGTTTCCGCCGTACGCTTCTAGTTAGCAGTTGACGTTTACTTCCGTTACATATCCTGTTAGACGTAGATTATAGCCATTCCGGGTCCCCGGATCCGTGGGCGGCGGCCGCGAAAATCGGGTCCTCGGCGTGGGCCGAGGGTCGGGTTCTCGGGTCGTTACAGTTGGTATCAGAGGAGAGTCTGACAGGACTGTAATGGATTTAAACTGCAACAGGAAGTCCCAACGGTAGTAAGAGTACACTGCTAGCCGCCCGAGTGGTATTGTTAACCCTGTTGGTTGTGTGTCGCGTAGGACATGGCTCCGTAGGCGCAGTCAGGCTAGAAGTGGTTGAGCAGCAGGATGAGTCCGAGATGCCGCGCAGGGCAGGTCCAGGAGGAGGTGTCGGCAGACGAGTCAGTGGCACAGCCTCAGGCTGCAGCAGCAGTAGCAGCGGCAGGTGGGCAGCAGCAGCAGGAGTACCAGCCTCAGCCGCAGTAGTACGCAGACTGGGTTCCCATGTTCGAGCAGTTCTTTAGGACTTGTACCAGGGAGCGTACCAGCCGGGCAGGCAGCAGCAGGTGTTCAGTTTCGGTACCCCTCTAGCAGTGCCGGAGCAGCAGTAGGTAGAGCCAGAGGTGGAGCAGCCAGAGCGTCAGCAGCGGTCGGGCACTGGGAGTAACCGGGCCAGGCGGAGGAGGACGACGGGTATGGAGGACAGGACCGCTCTCCTCGAGAGGTTCCTGTGCCTTCGGCCACCGATGTTCCAGGTGAGTATGATCCAGACAAGGCAGAGAGCTGGACCCATGAGTTGGAGCGCATCTTCGAGACCATGGAGTGCGCTGAGGAGGACCAGGTTCGATATGGTGTACCAGCTCAAGGGAGCAGCCCATGAGTGGTGGAGAGTTCAGAGGCAGACGCACTTCAGGGAGAGGTTGGATCACATCACTTGGCAGTGGTTTTAGAGGTCTTCCAGGCGAGTACTTCCCCGACTATGCTCGACGTGAGAGACGGGACAGTTCCACGCGTTGGTTCAGGGACGACCTCACGTTTCGCAGTACCACCAGAGGTTTGTCGGTTGTTGAGGGCATGTGCCTCATGTCGCAGGCAGCGATCAGGCGTGTGCAGAGAGGTTCATAGCAGGACTGAGACCAGACCTAAGGTGGGGTGTGACGTCGCACATGTGTACCACCTTGGAGAGGCCGTGGCGAAGGCCACTGCCTTGGACAGAGAGACCTGGCAGCCTCAGCAGCAGCAGTCGCAGCAGCAGCAGGAGGAGCCTCTTCCAGGTCCTCGCCTTACCAGCGTCCAGCAGGTAGCCGCGGTAGTGCGACTTCCTCTTCCTCCGGCTCGGGCAGTTCTGGCGGCGCCAGGATTCGCTCGTAGTTTAGGAAGTTGTCTACTCGCGGTGGCGGTCGGAGCCGGCAGCAGAAGCGCCAGTCCAGGTTTGCAGAGCAGTCAGTTGTCCAGGGAGCTGAGCAGGGCAGTCAGGAGGCAGTTTGCTACACTTGTGGCTTACCGGGCCACTTCTGGAGGGATGCCCCATGGGGCAAGTCCCGCAGCAGCAGCAGCCAGTGCAGTACGCTCAGCAGCCGCTTCAGTACCAGTACCCTCCCCAGCGGCAAGCACCGCGTCAGCAGCAGCGAGGGCAGTACCAGCAGCAGGCTCACAAGTTTCCGCAGCCGCAGCAGTACCAGCCATACCAGAAGCAGCTAGCAGTACCCCAGCAGCCGCGCAGCAGCAGCAGCCCCAGCAGGCGCCGCAGTGTGGCGTGGTCGTGGTCGCGTGATGGGCTCACCCGGGAGCAGCAGAGGCGTCAACCTTGTTATAGGTACTCTACCTATCCTTGGCAGAGCTGCTCGTGTTTTGGTCGACCCGGTGCTTCTTTGTGTTTTGCTTCCGAGGAATTCTTTGAGTCCCTTGCTTGTCACGCTCCTGAGAGGCAGTGTGACGTGATGGTCGATCTCCCGTCTGGTGACTATATGCGTTCCTTTGGTTACCTGGAGGGTGTGGCAGTCGAGGTTGAGGGCACCAGTTGCCGGCCAGGTTGTACGCACTGCAGCTTTGCGACTTTGACGTCATCCTGGGCATGGACTGTTGGAGGCTCACTCAGCCGTTGTTGATTGCCAGTGGAAGACCGTTCGGTTTAGGATACCTGGAGAGCCGTCCTCTGCTTCCGAGGTATCCGGTCTACCCGTCGCCATTTATTTCGTTGTGTAGAGCTCGCCGTTTGATCCGCGATGGCTGTGTGGCGTACCTTGCTTCGGTTTGTTCTTTGGAGCCTAGCGGATCTTCAGTTTTTGACGTGCCGGTTGTTTATGAGTTCTCCGACGTCTTCCGGAGGATCTACCTATTTTTCCGCCTGAGCGGGAGGTAGAGTTCTCCATTGAGCTTTTGCCCGGTACGATGCCTTTGTCCAAGGCACCCTACCGGATGGCCCGGCGGAGCTGCGTGAGTTGAAGCGCCAGTTGCAGGAGCTTCTTGAGCTGGGCTTCATTCGCCCGAGTCATTCGCCGTGGGGTGGCGCCTTTTGTTTGTGCGAAAGAAGGATGGTAGTCTTCGTTTGTGCATCGATTATCAGCAGTTGAACCAGGTTACTGTGAAGAACAGGTACCCGTTGCCGAGGATCGATGATTTGTTTGATCAGTTGCAGTCGGCCTGAGTTTTCTCGAAGATTGACTTGAGATCCGGTTACTATTAGATGCGGATCAGAGAGTCAGATGTTGGTTTGACGGCTTTCCGTTCCAGGTACGGTCACTTTGAGTTCGTCGTGATGTTTTGGGCTGACGAACGCACCGCAGCATTCATGGATTTGATGCATAGGGTGTTCAGTGAGTACCTAGATCGCTTTGTGGTTGTTTTTGTTGATGATATTCTTGGTCTACTCGGCTTCTGAGGAGGAGCACGAGGAGCACCTGAGGATCGTGCTGGAGACCCTGCGGAGTCACCGCCTTTATGCCAAGTTCGACAAGTGCGAATTTTGGCTGAGGGAGGTGCACTTCCTCGGGCACGTGATCTCGGGTTCTGGTGTGGCAGTGGACCCTGCCAAGGTGGAGGCCGTGTTGTCGTGGGAGCAGCCCACATCGGTGTCAGAGGTCCGCAGTTTTCTGGGTCTGGCAGGTTACTACCGAAGGTTCATTCAGGATTTTGCCAAGATAGCAGCACCGTTGACCAGGTTGACTAGGCAGAAGGTCAGGTTTGTTTGGTCAGAGGACTGTGAGCACAGTTTTCGAGAGCTGAAGACGATGTTGACTTCAACGCCAGTGTTAGTCTTGCCGTCGGGCAGCGGTGGTTTTGTGGTCTACACCGATGCGTCGAGGTCAGGTTTGGGTGCCGTGCTGATGCAGCACGGTGGGGTCGTTGCCTATGCTTCTCGGCAACTCAAGAAGCATGAAGAGAACTACCCCACCCACGACTTGGAGCTGGCAGCAGTGGTGTTTGCTCTCAAGTTGTGGAGGCACTACCTGTATGGCGAGGCTTTTCAGATCTTCACCGACACCAGAGCTTGCAGTATATCTTCACCCAGAGGGATTGAACTTGAGGCAGCGCCGTGGATGGAGTATTTGAAGGACTACGACCTAACCCTCTCCTATCACCCAGGAAGGGCTAACGTCGTGGCCGATGCTTTGAGTAGGCACGTGCGCTTGAGTTCGCTGATGGTCAGAGAGTGGAGGTTGTTCGAGGAGAGCGTCCCAGGGAGTGTTCGTTCCGTCGAGGACCAGAGACCGTGCGGTGGCGAGCAGTTTGTCAGTTCGGCCGTCAGTGTTCAGGCAGGTGTTGCAGGCCAGCAGGCAGACCCCAGTTGGCGGACATTTGCAGATGCCAGATGTTGAGCTCGACGAGGACAGCGAGGTCAGATTCAGAGGCGCTTGTATGTTCCTGAGGAGGCGCGCCATGCAGTTTTGTCAGAGGCTCACAGATCGAGGTATGCTGTTCATCTGGCTCCACCAAGATGTACCATTGCTTGAGGAGGTCCTTCTGGTGGCCAGGATGAAGAGGGGCGTGGCAGAGTTTGTTGCTCGGTGCCTTACCTGTCACAGGTGAAGGCCGAGCATCAACGTCCTGGTGGTGAGTTGCAGCCGTTGCCCATTCCTGAGTGGAAGTGGGACGACATCACCATGGACTTTGTGGTTGGTTTGCCCCGCACCCCGCAGAGGCACGATGGTATCTGGGTGATTGTGGATCGTTTGACCAAGCAGCCCACTTTCTTCCGATCAGGATGTCGTGGTCAGTGGACAGGTTAGCCAGACTGTACGTGGACAGTTGTTTTGTTGCACGGGATCCCAGTTTCAGTCTCTCCGACAGAGATCCGAGGTTCACGTCAGGGTTTTGGCGCAGTCTTCAGAGAGCACTGGGTACAGAGTTGGATTCAGCACAGCGTACCACCCTCAGACAGATGGTCAGTCAGAGCGGACCATTCAGACACTGGAGGACATGCTGAGAGCATGCTGTTTAGACTGGAGCGGCACGTGGGAGTTGCACCTTCCGATGGTGGAGTTTGCGTATAACAACAGTTATCACTCGAGCATCGGAATGGCACCATACGAGGCTTTGTATGGTCGCCCGTGCAGGACTCCACTTCACTGGTTCGAGGTTGGAGAGAGGCAGCTTTTGGGAATAGAGTTAGTGCAGCAGTGTGCAGACACGGTCAGTTTGATCAGGCAGAGGCTTTGGGCAGCACAGAGGACAGAAGAGTTATGCAGACCCACAGGAGACCGTTACAGTTCAGCGTGGTGACATTGTTTTCTTGCGAGTCTCGCCGACCAAGGGTGTCATGAGGTTTGGCAGAAAGGGAAAGCTCAGTCCGAGGTACGTCGGGCCTTCCCTATTACCGAGAGGGTCGGCGAGTGCTTACAGGTTGAGTCTTCGGAGAGCTAGCAGGTGTGCACAGTGTGTTTCACGTTTCACAGCCCAGGAGGTACGTCGCAGATCCTTCGCACGTGTTGGACTACTCGCAGCTGGAGGTAGTGCCAGACTTGTCAGTGCCAGAGTACCCGGTCAGTGTTGTCGATCGCAGAGTTCAGCAGTTGCGCAGGAAGCAGATTCCGCTGGTAAAGGTTGTTTGGCAGAACCGCGTGGGTGGCGAGGCCACCTGGGAGTGCGAGGATGAGATGCAGGAGCAGTTCCCTTATTTGTTTGATTGAGTAGTATGTTACTTCTCCTTGTACTGCTTTCCAGTTTGAGACCGAGTTGTTTTCATTTCGAGAACGAAATGTCTTAAGGTGGGTGGGATGTAAGACCCGGCCCCCTTGGGCCCTTGGCCCGTCCTCAAGGTCACGACAGGCGCCCTGGCCGTGACATGGTCGCGCCAGAGCGGCCTGCCGCGACAGCATTGGCATTCGTGTCGCGGCGGGGCTGAGCGTCGCGTCCTTATCGCGCCACCCCTGGCTGTCTCGACTGTGTTCTGACATGACTTGACCGATGTCCTGTCTGTCAGAACGGTCGTGTCGGGTGGCAGGGGCGTGCGGCGTTGACGCGACCTGTCAGGCCGTCGTGTTTGCTTTTCTGGTCTTCGAGGTTTGACCGTGCTTTTAGTGTCGCGCTCTGGTGGGCGGTCGCGACATGGTCGCGACGCTTGTGGGCGTCGCGACAGTGCTAGTGTCGCGCCGGGCCTCTACGTCACGTTCTGGGGGCCATCGATTCAGGACCGAAGGCGCTCCCCATTTCCCTCTCTCGCCCTTTTCACTCTTTCCCCCCTCTCTCGAGTTCCCTCTCGTTTCTCGACGTTCCCTTTCGCTCGTGGTGCTCATGCTGAGGCGTGGACGTGCTGTTCGTGCAGGGCGTGTGCTCGGGTTGTCCGGTGCGAGGAGGAGGAGGAGTTCATTCCTACGAGAAGGCCATAACGGGTTCGTTCTTTGTGTGGAGGTAGGACTCTTGATCCTCTCACCCTAAGCATGATCTCTTCCCCCTCTAAACCGTGGTTTCCTTGTGGTTTGGGGCTTGGGAGTGTGAGAACTCCATGCTCGAGTTGAGTGAGGTTTCTTCGAGCGTAGATCCATACTTTGGGGGATCGTGGGTGGTTTGGTAGATTTATAGCTTTCAATATACGTTGTGCATGATCCCCTCCCCCCTTGTGGATGTTGTTTCGTGTTTTGGAGAGGGTTCCCGGAGGGACTGCTCCGGAACCCTACTCGATTGGGGGACGGACACCAGTAGACGTCACTGGTCCGCAGCTAGTCTTGTGTTTCCAGTGCCTCACTTTAGGGAGCTCGGGTCAGAGTCCCTAAAGGTTCCATGCTTGGACTTGCAGCTGTGTAGTCTGCAGGTGTGGTGTTGGTTAGACTCCGCTGTTCTTTGGCTTGTGCTTATGGAGCAACAGTTGGACCTTTCGTCCGTGACTGCGAGACTGA
Organism: Colocasia esculenta; assembly: GCA_014218235.1. Lineage (NCBI taxonomy): Eukaryota > Viridiplantae > Streptophyta > Magnoliopsida > Alismatales > Araceae > Colocasia > Colocasia esculenta. The sequence continues at coordinate 143,628,471 of CM024756.1, read as the reverse complement.
GAGGTGGTTCTTGTGTTGTGTTGTCCGGGTTAGATATTGACGTCATGAACCAGTAGTCCATTCTCGTGTGGTGGCGTCGTTCCATCCCGACTCGTGTTTTGCCATCGGTTGTAGTTGTGGTTCCATGTTGGTACCTCATGGTAGTAGGTACCTGTGCAACCTTCGTGGGTAGCTTGTGTTGTGGTACGTTGTGTACCAGCCACGCGTAGTGTCGTACCCTGTTTAGGGTAAGCTTCCGATTATGGTTTTGGTATGTGGGGATTGGCAGGTTGATGCCAGTTCTGTTACCCTGCGCAATTGGTTGCCTGTGAAGTGGATAGCCTAGGCAGTGGTTTGCCAGTGAGGCTTGTGGTTGAGGCGTCCCAGTGTTTGGGCGGACTAGTGATGCCGAGCTAGTCCTGTTGCTCCCCTTACTTTCCGAAGATTAAATTAACTGGGTGGCTTATGTGTAATTGTTGTTAATCATACTTTGTGTGAGCATGTCGTGGTTTGGCTACCGGTGTTGCCAGTGAGACCCTTTGGGGTTGAGGTCTCTTAGTGATTAGTTGTTGTTTTTGGGAGGTCCCTACTGAGCCAGTGACGTGTTGAGGCTCACTCCCTTACAGCTCTTTTCAGGTGTTAGTCGTTTGTGTGGCGTGCAGAGACGTTTATAGCAGACTTGTACCACCAGCAGTAGAGTTAGTTGTGTTGTGTGAGCTTGTGCTCCCTCGGGGTATGCCCCAGATAGTTGTACTCTTTTAATCGACATGTAATAATGTACTGGGACAGTTATACTTTATTGTATATAGATATGAGCACATGTACTTTCTTGTGTCTTATACAGTTGTTGTTGTCTTTATATTCTACTGGACACTTGTACGAGCTATCCCTTGCGAGACTTCGGTCCGATCGCGGGAGGCGGACTTGGATATGGAGCCTTATTGGGTATAAATATCTTGGGCCGTTACAAAAACACCTCGTTCCATGCCATCTCGGAAAAAGAAGGCCCCTTCCGCACTTTTGGGGCCGATGCAGTCCCCTTGTTGGCCATGACTGTAAAAAAAAAAAGATACGACTGTCAGACTTCAGAAGCAAGTGATCAGTTAAAATCCGTCGAGGAGATGATGACCTTGAGGGGCCTCGGTGATTAACTTGAGCAGCTTCTTGGATGGCTTGAACAGGTCGGGATGCTCCACCGCCTGCAGAGACTCGAACTCCGAGAGCTCGGAAGCGTTGAGCTTCGGTGGACCGAAGACTTTGTCTCGAATATTGACCGCCGACCAAACGGTCGGGAAAGGCCATCCCGAGGAGCTATGGATGAAAACGAAATTCCTCTTCAAATTATGGACAGAGGAAGGCATCCGGCCGAGGATTTTCCGACCAGACCGAGTTATAAAATACAGCCAATCTCCAAAGACTTTTACAGAAAAGCAGTAGAAGAAAAGGCGCGTGGTCTGAAGGACCTCGGCCATAACACATACCGCTAGGAAGACGACAATTGACCTTCAGGAGTTGGGGGTCAATTGCGAGGGTGCGACTCCCAGCTTAAGAAGAAGAAATATGATGAAAGGATGAAAGGGGAGCCAAAGGCCAGCCCGAACCGCCTCAGAGTAGATACAGACCCCTCCCTCCATAGTGTAATGGGCTCGGAGTTGTTTGTTAGAATAAATGGTGGAATCTATAGTAATGATCATGTCTGGGTGAGTTTCTAGCCAATGGAAGGTGTCGAGGTCAATCTCGCATCGGGCGTCGACTACGGTGTCAGCCTGACAACGAGAGCCTGACGTATGGGAGAGGGCATTCGAGGAATGTATTTCCCCGGACTGACCTCCAAAATGGAGGAAGCCTCGGTGGGACCCGACACGAGAACATTGGGTTGAGTGTTCCTAGTTGGGGTCCTATCAGAAGGAGCAGAAGAGGACGCAGGTGACGAAGAAGAAAAGCTCTCGGAAGGAGAGCCTTCCAGGATGTCCCCCTTGAGGCGAGGTTCGGAAGAGGAAGATCTATATGAAGAAGAACTCATCGCTTACCTCAGAAGGAAGCAAGCGAGGACGAGGCAGACAAGGAGCTCGGATCGTCGGAACGAAACTCGTCAGATCCTCGGCAAGTCATCGGCTAGTCATCTGATGGATGTCCGCGTGCGAAAGCAAGGGTGGACTTTTGAACAGCGGTCCCCACTATTTATAGGCCCAAGGGGTCAGCTTGATCGGACGGTCGAGGGACGTTGGAGCTCACAGCGATCACGATTTTGCCACGTGTTGGATTGCGATCGGCCACCGAGCGACCACTCGGATCCCCAATGCGCACGACCATCGAGGAACGCCATCATTTAGCGGGGGAGTCGAGGCGGCGATACAATGCCTGACATAACCGTACTGCGATTATGACAAGCAGGTACAACACATGGCAGGGCAGCGATGACGACATCGGATTACAGATAAACTCAACCGTTGCTGGTAGGGGCAGTGGCGGTACAACTGCCTGACCACTGTAGCCACGTGGCGTGCCGACAATATAGTGGAAGAGACAGCTTCACCTCGGAACGAACATTTTCTCCGACGTGAATCTGGGGGGCCAGTGATATAGGTAGTTCTTAGCCGACGTCAATTAATCGCCGAGCTCATGCTTGGCCCATTCGAACTGAGGTCATCCGGGACGAGAAGCCATTTATGGCAGGAGCCCTGTCAGCCTCCAGTGCGAAGGCGTGATTCCCGGGGAACAGCTCATTGGATCACGCGATGCCCGCCAAGCACGTCTTCTTGACCCCGCATGTGTGGTGATCGCGCCATAAAGAACACAACCCCAATGATCCTGCTAGCTATATTTGGTAAGACGACGTCAAGGGTTGTAACGGCTCCCGCGGGAGTTACGACGATGCACAACTGTCAGATAAGGGTCCTAATCCTATAAAGAAGCAGAGACATTCCGTCACAAGGTACGCGACTTCTAGCACCACTATTCTTGCCTTCGACCTCCCGAGCTGACTTGGCCTTCGGAGTGTCTACCTACCGAGCAACCTCGGTGGTCTTTGCATGTCAGGAGCTCGGCGACATTCCCCTCGGATCTCCATCTTCCCTTGGGTCTTCTCGGCTCGAGCTGACCTCGTCACTCAAGCAGCATCACTACTAAATATGGAAGATTTTAGGGGTACATAGATAATTTATCCTATATTTAAACAACCATTAATAGTTATGCCCCTCCAATACTAAAGTTACAAAAATATGCTCAAGTTAGACTGTGAAGATCACATGTCCAAGGGACATTTGTGTGTTTTTCCAATGTTAAGATTGCATTTTAGTAGCATGAGGACTGAAAGTGCACAAGTTGTAAATACGTGATAGACTAAAGATATTTTTTAAGAATTCAAAAAAGCCATACATGTATGGATATAGACCTGACAATTTTAATTTCAAGAGGCTTTTCATATAAAAAACCCTTAATTTTTTATTTCACACACAAAAAAAGACGGCAAGATCCAACTAAAAAGCATTTCTCGTACTACATATATAAAACCATGAGGCTATTGCCTCTCCTAACACCTTACACAGCCTCCCAAATGCCTTGAGATGGTCGTCTCGTCACCGACCAGCTGGCGTACGTTATTCCTTTGCTCTTGGCCTTTCTGATCAGGCAGTGCCAACTGCCAAGGAGTAGGGCTGTAAACGGGTCGGTTTCGGAACCGGAAACACAGATTCCGATACCGATTCCGATAACCGAAATATGGTTCCGATTCCGATTCCGATTCCGATAAGAATAGTTATTCCGATTCCGTTCCGATTCCGATAACATTACCGAAACCGAAATTCCGATAAAGTAAGATGTTTACCATAATTTTACCTTGAGTTTATGATAATTTATCGGAATAACCGATACGATACCGATTCCGATTATTTTTTCGATTCCGATTCCGATTCCGATAACTTATCGGAATATCCGATACCGATTCCGATAAGCTATCGGTATCATTTTCCGATTCCGAAACCGATAATTTTTATCGGTATCGGGTCGGAATATCGGATTATCGGGTTCCGTTTACACCCCTACCAAGGAGAGAGCGGTAATGCCGGCCCCCCGTTCACCGTCGCCTTCCAATCCCGGTCGCTGTCACCTTGGCCACCCCCCGTTTTTGGTTGTTGCTCTCGTATAACTACTTGTTACTAGGCAACGCCGCAACGGTATTAGCCTATTTCACTCTTGAATTTTTAAAGTGGTTTGATAATATTTATAACGTACTTAAGGAACAAAATTTGTCTAATTCTTTAATGTTTATAAACTGCTTCTCTTTTTACGAGTGGAAATATCTAGCGACACATCTTTCTCAAAGTACTGTTGGGTCCGCAAAAGGAGTAGAAAGTATGACATACGTACACTAGACCTTCTCCCTCCTTTTTTTTTTTCTTCTTTTTTCCCGGTATGATTAATTAACGTCAGTCTAAACTAATTTTTCTCTCTTCATTCCAATAAGAAAAATGCCGAATTTAAAACAAGAAAGGAGAGGAAAGATACTTGACTTTTAAACGTAAACAGGTGTGCACACCCCTTATGTTGATGGGTTTTAGCACATCTCTTTCCCCTGCATGAGATGGGCCTCAGATAAATATGTTGCAACCCCCACTTTCCCTCTTGTCAAATTGTTATAACAAATTTTGAACCCTCTAATCTCTCCAATACAGTTGTGCGTCACTGTTGTCGTCGTGTCCATAGCTACAATTTTGAAAGTGCTACAGTCTAAGATGAGAAAAGATAATTGTTCAGAGTAACTCTTTAACCTAGATCAGACACAACTTGGGAGGCTATAGATGTCACGAATCATTTGAGATTGTGCATCACGTCCGATAATATAGTTGTTTTATTGTCGAGTAACAAGTATCACCCATCTAAGGCGTCGTTTGGAACTGCGGTAGGAGGAGATTTTGAAATTAAAATCTTTGACAAAATCTACCACAGTTTCAAATGTCTTCCGCTACTTCGAGACGTGTGAGAATCGCTGCGCCGACTGAAAGAGAGAGACAGAGAAAAAGAATTCTCTCGCTCCTCCTCCCTCGCAAAAGCGGAACGGAGGCCACTTTTGAAAATTTTGATTGGGCGACAATGCTACTCGGTCGTCCGTGATCTTTGCCGATGGTTTTTATCTTTTTTTTTTAAATTTTATTTAAAAAGTTTCACAACTTTCACACAAACGGCGCGAATAGCGAGGTTAAAAGCATCCATCTGACAACTTTTGCAGAGAAATTGACTTTTGTAAATTTTTTATTTTTAAATAACTATTCCAAACGACGCCTAACATAGATTAGAGGATACAGACAAAGTTAGTTACGTTGGCAAATGAGTTTTTTTAACAGATTAAGTAGCAAATAAGAGGACCTTAGGTGGGTCGAATGACCAATGCTTATCTCAATAAAAGGGAAGTCTTGAGTTCGATTTTTATCATTCTAAAAGATTTACTTGATCTATGTTTAATCTTCGAGAGATGTAGGTCTAAGATATTTTTGATCAAGTGGGACAGAGGCACAGAGCAATATAAATATACGAGGTGTCAGATCTCAAATTTGAGATTTACAAAAAATCACTTCCTAAATATATTAAACCACACGGGTGGGAAGCACGGATGGTCAAGAGTCACAAATGTCACCGGATGCCGCGGACCCCACGGGCCACAGGCCAAGCCGGTTCTTGACCCATTTAGGGACGGCGCGTGGGGGCTGTGGAGCCGGCCGCCGGCCCAGCAACGGGCGGGCGCACATGGCGAGCGCATGGGAGGGGACGCGAATGCGTCCAAACATGACATCCCCCCCGCGTCCCCCCCCCCCCCATCCAAGTTTAGAAGCTTTCAAGGAAGCCGTCCATTGTCCATACTGCCCTTACCCCCACCCCACCCCCGTCAAGGGCGCCGCGCCCTTCTTTTGGTTTGAAGCTTCCTCGCCAATGACGGGAGTGCCCTCGTTTGTAATTCATTATTTTCACAATTGCCATCGAAAGTTGGGAATTATGGGAAAAGAGAAAAATAACGCGGTGTGTGCCTTGCCGTGGTCGTGGCGGGGATTATTAGGTTAGAGCGTTTATATGAAGGAGATCGTCGGCAGGGAAGTTTAGGACCGTCAAAAAGGCACATCTGAATCTCGAAGTTTCGCAATGATTTGACAAACAGGGAGCTAGACAAAAACGGTCCTTTCTTGTGTGAACTATGTGTATTTAGTTGCCGGAAAAAGTTTACTATACTTATCCAAATATATTTATTGTTAACTACGATTGTGACTAGTTTTTAGTGATAATTTAGACTCGTAAATATTATTTTTTGTACTTGAAAATATAAATGTTAAAATTTCAAATATTATCTTTAAAATTTAAAATTTTTACTTCACTTTTAATAGTAATTTAATCTCATAAATATTACTCTTAAAACTCATAAATAATAATTTTAGACTTCAAAATAATAACTTCAAAACACATCACCGTCATCATCTATGTTATTTATCAATTCGTATGGCACCACATAGATCATCATATAATGTTCACGTACACTTAACTACATTTGGATCCAAGTACAATAAATCTTTATCTTAGTTGCTAGAGTACCACCCTAAGCTATTTATTTGCACACATAATTTTCTTCGTTTGGGGAGCACAAGGACATTTTGATATATACATTGTAAAAGCATTAAGCACTTACCTGCATGGATAAATCTAAAATTAGTTTAGTAACTTAGATTATAACATGGACAATCTCTTATTTAAGATAATACCTTATCTCTTTATATATATCTCATATGTTTAGCTATCATATATTATCTTATCTAACACTATCGAATTAGTGGCAAAATAAAATCATAAGTTTTTTCTATTAAAGCTATCTTATTATCCCAAACTTTTTTCTTGGTTGGAAAACTAACTTGTTACATCGTCCTTTAAAAATTCTTTACAATACCAATCACGTCTTTTGATGTGTTTTTTTTTCCCCCTGAGAGGATAATTAGTCTACTTAGAAAAAGACTTTCCAAATAATATTCTAGAAAGCTATGATTCTATTTGGAGGCATATTCTCGATATCATGGTACGGAAATAAGTATCGTGAGAGAGGAGTTTCCTTGTTATTTCTCTTAGTAGCTCATGTGAACAGAACGCCAGTATTTAACATATATCATTAAAACGTTTTACTCAGAGAGAGAGAGAGAGAGAGATCTAGAGAGAGAGAGAGAGAGAGAGAGAGAGAGAGAGGAAAAGTTTCACAATTGCTGTTGGATTATCTTATGGGTGATTAATTACCATCAACGTCATTAAAACATTCATTAATTGGAAATATTTAATCGTTGTGGGCGGATATTTGGGTCCAAATTTTAACTCTTGGGCATTAAATTGAATTCCTTTGTGTTTTGCCTGTGACCCGCCATTTACAGCGCTTGGAAGAAGGAAAGAGAGTAAAGCCATGAATAATAATGACAGATGAAATATTTTAACCCCTTGTTGGAAGGTAAATGATCACAGGATGCAAAATATCACACTTTGTTAATTCTCGGCTATCCCTGGAAAAAAAGCAAGCGCCAAAAATAAAATTTAAAATAAATCTATCATACAGTCCGATGACAAATTAAATCCTTGGGCATTGTGCATATGAACTTTGATGGAATAATATTTGTGAACTATTTCAGCGCACGATAAATGTTTAAGTACACTCTACAAAATCATCAAACACCGAGATAAGAAAGAAAATTCTATTTTCATGTTTTATTATTCTTATATAAACTAATAACGCAAAAATAAACTCAGCACCTGCGCTAGGATTTGGTACCACTTGAAGTCCTCATGCAGCAGATTGGATTAAACATTTTTCTTTCTCAAAACCCCCGTGCCCACCACTTCATTTAGGGGAAAAATAAGAACATAATAAAAGAGCAATTATTGGAGACGCTGTTCGGTCCGATACACTTGGGTATATCAGGTTCTCGATCAACGTTTACCGTGTCATTTCATATTATAGCGACACGATCGTGTTACTTTGAATATTTACGAGTTCAGACATTGTCGGCAAGGGAAGATAAAATCGGTCTATTAATTTTTTTTTATTGATCGATCTATTCTTCTAGGGAAGCATCCTGAGATGTCCAATAAATTAAAAGTCTAAAATTGATCCACGATTTTTTTTATTAGTCGACTAATTTTTATCAAGATAATATTCAGATCTCATGATTTATTTGATTTTCAAAAAAAAGATAAAAATCGATTGATCGATCGATTTGATATTTTTGATCGACCGATTGATACGGTACAGATCGTATAATACCCTACCACGGAAAATGTAATACGTTCAATCCGTGTAATACAACCAACCTTGTTTTCAGCACAGTTGATTCAATAATTTTTATTTATTTTCATTATTAAAATTTAAATACAAATTAGACGAACCTTACTAATATGTTTCAATTTGTACCATTTTTTTTAAAAATTAGATCTGATCTGATTCACCGAACTTACCTACCATAGCAATAAAAAATTTGTTCTTTCGTGCTTCTTACATATATATATATATATCTATATAATATATATATACTTCTTTATTATTCTAATTTGTGGTCGATCTCCTTCTTGATTATTCAGTGTTCACAAATGGGAAAGAATATATTATTTAATATAATGAGGGGACACTTAGTTAAGTCTACTGATAAAGAACGAACAAGCAGACACGATAGTATCATATTATGCTAAAGGAGGTGAGTATGTGATATGATCGATTCGATCTAAATTTTTTTATTTTTTATTTATTTTATTAATATGATCGAAATATATTACATTTGGCTCATGTCAATAAGAGTTCGACATGGCCGATCCTCACGGTCAATCTTGTGAATAATAGATATTAGCACATATACCCTCTTTGTAGAATTATAAAATATTATACTTGTATGTATACATTGTTTTAAACGGGCGTAACTGCACATACATTAACCGATCATCCAAATATCTCTAGAATATCTCATCTCCTGTTCATCACTTTTGTTTTCTCAATTGAAAAATTTTCTTAAAAGAAAATAAAAGTATATGTGAGGGTAAAATAATTAGAATCTCTATTATATATTTGACTTATATTTTAATCTCTTATTACAATAAATATTACCTCTTGTTTCAATATACATTAAATAAATTTTATTACAGTAATTTTTTTTATTACAGTCATAAATTGTTAATTAATTTATCTTTTAAAATATACATATAAATGTGACATAAGATCAAAGTTTTTACACAACTTCAACTTTTGGACAGGTGGAATGCATAACGCTTGTCCCGTCCTCGACATTTTGTCCTTCTTCCAGGGGCATTCCCCCACTCCGCTTTTGAAAATTCATCACCTTTTTTTAAAAATTGAAATATGTATTTTAATTTTTTTTTTGTGTGTGGCAAGGCAACAACAAAGGGGTAAAGACTGACTCTTCCCTCGCGCTTCCCACACCAGGGTCTGTGAAATTTTTTAATTCTCGTGATTCCAACCCCACACATCTTCCAGTCTTTGCCGTCTTCCACCACCTCCTCCTCCTCTTCCCCCCAGTCCCACGCCCACCGTCTCCCTCGTTGCCTCTTCTTCACGCGACAGTCACCAGATCTCAACTGCCGACGACGGAGCGGGGGAGTAGCTCCCCGGGAGCTGGCGGCGACCTCTCTGCTCCTCCACACTCACCGCAGCCTTCTTTGCTGCGAGGTGACTCTCTCTCTTTCTCTCTCTTCCTGGATCCCCCGGAGTCTCACGGTGAGATGGTATTTGGCGGTTGGTTCCGGTTACCGGTCGTAAGGCCCCTCGTTTTTTTCCCTTTGGATAAAATGCACTCGATCGAAACGAGGTTATGGTGGTGGTTGTTTTTGTTGTCATTTTTAGATCACTGGTTCCTTTTTTGCCATGCTGGTAGTTTATTTTTTCTCTTTTTGATTGATACAACAGGTGCATTGCAAGTATTTGCGCACTTGTTTTGGAGTTTGATTCTGTAGCCAAACCGCCAGTTCGGTGCTGCTCTGTTGTCCTTGCGTTTGAAATTTGGAGCTTTTCGGATGTATCCGTCGAGGTTTGCCCGAGTAATGAAATGCCGCTTCCTGCTTCTCCCACTTTGCGCCTGTCACCAATTATTTTCACTTTCTCATGTTGGTTCGAAGGGTTTTACCTTTTTCGAGTGATTCGAAGTGCGGATATCTGCGGTCATGTTTTGAAGTGCTTCTTCTGTCCATTGCTTTGACTCGTTTGATCAAGCTCCTTAGTCAGAAGAAAGTAATTTCACTCTCCCTCCCACCCACCGACACACACACACCGTGTATCTTCGTGGCTCCGTGGATGTCTGTCTTGAGTCGAGATCATCATTGTGGGAATGATTTACAACTATGTTGTCAAATATGATACATTTCAGTGGGTGTTCCGTTCTTTCTTTACAGGTCATTGACCTCGTAATTATGATCGATGTGGATTAATCGTCCATCACATTTTTATTTATATTTGGACGTGTACCTTTTCCAGGGTGCTCGATGCTATGATGGCAGAAAGGATCTGAGATGAAGGATAGTTGGAAAGAAAGCATTAACTAACTTCTAAGTTACTGAGATGACAGTGGACGCACACCCTTTGACGGAACAAAGCGTCAGGATGAGCCGGTCTTCTTTCAGTTCCAGTAATGGCAATGCCACTCCTTTACATGCATCCGCCGCCATTTACAACGGGGATGAATATGATAGTGATGGCTCCAACTTTGCCCCTCCGTATGTCTTTTTCCCTTCATTCTGAAAATGACCACAAGAAGGGCTGACAGTTTCTGTCTATTCCATCTGTGAATCACTGAATTTCCAATGCCATCTTTATGAAAAGATAGTTATGAACACTTACTTGCACAACAATGTCTCTCTTGGCCACACAATGAACTGGTCACAATGTAATGACCAGGGTTTGAATCCACTCATATTTGGCATCCACACATTTTGACTGATTTTTTTTTTCCCTTTCACTCTCTGTAGGACTCCAATGTCTTTGTCATTATCCATTCCACCAGAACTGGCTGGTGTTATTCCATTGATTGATAGGTTCCAGGTATGGTGTTGACCTTAGCAAATTAATTTATAAACTTGCCACTTGATAGCTCTCCAAAATCATCTGATGCCCTCCATCTGTATATTTGTTCTTCATCACAAAAGCATTATCCCATTACCAATGAAGCTACTTATTCACATTTTTTATGCATTTCCTTTTCCTTTCGCTGTTACCTGGTACAACATCACAAGTTTTATTGTAGTTAAAATATCACGTTTTAGATTCAAAGGTACACAACAGTCATATAGAATGATAGATGTGCTTGTTCACTTTGGCAAACCCATATTTACTCATTCAGAAGCATATAGAAGTCATATGAACAATAATGGGAATGAAATTGGATAGGGAGGTAGTCTAGTTTACTGTTCAAAATTGTAGGACAGGAAAAAGGGGAGTGAGAGTGAAAATGTTATTCTGAACAATGGCAAAATGAGTAAATCCTACTTCTGGACCTCCCCATTCTCACAAATAATATATTGAAAATTGCTCATTTCCAGAAAAAATAAAAAATGCTATTTTAGGAATATGTTGCCATTGATCATATAATATGTGATTGACCATATCCGTCACACTGAAATTACAATGAAAAACTCTAAGGTTCTAAAGTGCCCTCTCGTATAAGTCATCCTGAAAATTACAGTGATCATATATTATGTGATTGACCATTCTCATGCAATTGCCCTCTCGTATATGTCCTTAATCACACAGATAGGTCTCATGCTAGCAACATGGGTCTCACAAGTCTCTCTATCTCTCTGTCAAGGGGGAACTATTGGATCTTTCAATAGTTATTATGTAAATAAACCTAGTAAGGAACAGGCATGGCCAGTTAATGAATGAAAAAAATAGCCAATGTACCCTGTTAGTTCCAACAGATCAGATAACCAGGCAGAATATCGCAGAATTGAAATATTGTAATAACTTGACTGTGAAAAGGAAACCCTATTTTCCAACCAATTAGCGTAGCTTCAAAAGTTATATGCCAACTAGCAAAAAAATGTACACTGGGAGCTTAACGGAAGGGCTTTTCATATGTTTGGGGGGTTATACGAGAGAGACCAGTTAATGAATGAAAAGAATAGGCAATATACCCTGTTAGTTCCCAACAGATCAGATAACCAGGCAGAATATCACAGAGTTGAAATATTGTAATAACTTGACTGTAAAAAGGAAAGGGGAAATTAATTAGAAGTCCCTGACTGTAATAAGGAGGTCCTTACTGTAACATGATTTAACGTACACTGTAACCAGAGATAACACTTACTGTAATGAGTTACAACTCTGTCAGGGATTAAAAAATAAATTAAATATCTATCAGGGACTCCTAATTAATTTACCCAAAAGGAAACCCTATGTTCCAACCAATTAGCGGAGCTTCAAAGTTAATGCCAACTAGCAAAAAAAAAAAAGTACACTGAGAGTTTAACAGAAGGGCTTTTTATATCTCAGAGAGAGAGAGAGAGAGAGAAAGTACACTGAGAGTTTAACAGAAGTTTTTTATATCTCAGAGAGAGAGAGAGAGAGAGAAGAGAGAGAGAGAGAGAGAGAGAGAGAGCATGAATCAGAACCTTTACTATGACAATTTGTATTTTCTCTAGGTAGGTTTCCCCCCCTCTTTCTGCCAGCCATCTGACTATTATGGGGAAATGGTTTTTGCTAGCATGAAATCAGAACCTTTACTATGACAATTTGTATTTTCTCTAGGTAGGTTTCCCCCCCTCTTTCTGCCAGCCATCTGACTATTATGGGGAAATGGTTGTTGCTTAATTTAGGGTGACTATGAGACATGCTACAGATATAATATGGATAATGCATTGGCGGAACTGAGGCTGATGGTAGACTATAGGTCACTATTTTTTGACTAATCGTCTGTGATCTTTGATCTTACTTGATCCTAGATTTATAACTTTAAGCAGATGATGATTGGTCACCTCGGCATAAAATGGTCTAGAACTCTGCTCCTTTTATATGCAATGGGATGTTAGAATCTGTATAGTTTGGACCAGGTTGGCGCATCGCCGATTCGGACATCGCTTCCCGTCGGCTGTCCTGATTCGATCCGATTCGGGCGGATCGAACTGATTCGTCCGATTCGCATGGATTCGGGCAGAACCCCTTTTTATGACCCATTTTTTGGCCGATTCCTTTGAATTTGGCCTTTTTTTGAATAATTGTGTGGTTTAGACCTCTTGTAAATATCTTTCATCATATTCCATGAGATTTATATCATGTAATTGCTATAAAAATATTTATTTTCAATAAAAAAAGTATTAGAAGAGTGAAAATAAATTGAAACTCATTAATTGAAAGATATTTACATTGCACAAAGTCAATACAACTATCAACTCTAAATTCCAATACATAATACAATGACTTACTCTAATATCCCCAATGCCCTTGTTGATATGGATCGTATGCATTCCATTGGAATTGGATAGCACGGACTCTGACTCATCTGACTCTGAGGGAAGCTCTCCAATAAGGTGATGACCTTTTGTTCGAGACACAAAACTACGATACTCATCCCATGTCATCATGGTATGGTATCTCTGACGACTGACTTAGATAATGGTCCCACACCTGGCTGCCGGGACAAATTACATTCAGTTGTGCCATCTGTACATCCTCCACAGGAGCAAAACTTGAACTGGAACATTAACAGAAAATGCAGAGGAGGATACATATATGGAGATGGACCAAGGTAGCCTGCTGTGGCAGTGTACCCACTGTACGGTCGTACCCACTAGAGTAGTCTGTGCTAGTGGACTCGGGGTGATAGCTATGGCCGCCATAGGATCCAACAGACTCTTGTGTACTCATCCTCTCAAAGTCTGATATCATAGTGTCATAGCTATGGGAATCCACTGGTGAACCTCTTGCTTGACTGCCAGGTCTAAACTTCTGCCTTCTATTGTACCGCATTGGGGCACCATGACTACTATCTTGTGTTGCACCCCATAAAATTGCTCCTCTGTGAATTCCATCCCACCACCTCCTTCTCCTTGATCATCGTCACCATCTCCTCCTCCCTGACCACCGTCACCACCTCCACCTCCACCGTTACCACCACCGTCACCTCCAGCATCTGAAGAAGAACCACCTGCAAATGCAATATAATTTTAAGATAGGTTAGCACAAATACAAATACATTTGACGTAATGTGCAATACAAAATGATGACCTACCAGTAGTCATCGAATCTTGGGAGGCGCTATTGGGCAATCAGGGTGAATCCAACGGAGACGGTGTCTCATCATCTGCATTTGGATCCAAAGTCTCTGCATCGGCAATGTCAAGTGTGTAACGTCGCGTGCTTTTCGGATCATGCGGATCATGTGTGTGTTGGTTGTGTGGCCGTTGTGAGGCCAATGTGAGCTAGTTGCGTGGATTGTGTGATGTGAATGTGTGGCTTGAGCAAGTAAAGAGCAGGGTTGGTCCTGAAATGAAACATGACCTGCTGTGTTCAGTTGAAGTTGGCGGCCAGGGGTAGCCGTTGACTGGTTGGCGTCCAGCTTAGTGGACGTTTACTGCATGAACTTGGCGGCAGTAGATGTGGACGCTGAGGGTGGCGGTTGTTGTTGGCGGCATGGGGGTTGACGCCAACCTGAGATTTCTGCAGGTTATAGGCTCACCCGAGGGCAGTTCTCTCAGCTCACTCTCATTCCTCTTGCCCCAGCTTCGCGTTTCGGTGTTTCTAAAGCTTCTAACAGGTTCCGAAGATGGGTGGACGATCGTAGAACGCGCGGCATCGCTGAATTACGCGAGGAAACGTCGCGGCGTGGTGCAATTCCCGTGGGAGCTCGCGGAGGGCTCGGCGTGAACCGGGAGATTGCGGGAGATTCTAACGCGTTCTGAGGTAGGGGACGAACCCGTTTAGCTCCGTAGAAACATTAAAACACATCATAACCACTTGAACCAGCATGATAATGCATGTTTGGATAAAGTTGCACTATACGGGGATAATGGGTGGTTTGAGTAGTTTAATGCACGAAGCATGTTATAATGGGTTATATTGGGTATTAGCATGCTAAGGAATTGCATTTGCATGATTTTCTGTAGTTAGAATGGTTAGAAAGCCCGCAGAGCCGGATTAGGGTTTCTGCAGGGTTTATGGCCGGAGAACTTGGCGTCAAGATCGCTTGTCGCCAAGCTCCTCAGCCAGGATGTTAACGGCCAGGTCCCTTGCCGTTGACCTGGTGTAAGCGGCAGTCGATGTTGCCGCCTACTGGCTATGAACAGTAAAGACTGAATTATGATATTTATCGATAATGCATGTGTGTTAACACATGAGGTGCACTGAGTGCATTTGGTTCTCGTGTTTAACATACAAGGTATGCAGTTAGTTGTTTACTTCTGTGACTGCGCGTTGTTTACGCGAGTCAGTTGGGTTCACGTGTGGTGGACCGTGGTTACTTGTGGTTTACGTGAGGTTTCACGTGGTTTGTGTGTGACGTGCACGTGGTTTTGTGTACGTGGCTAGTAGTACGACGCCTACCGTGGTTACCTCTCCAGTTGGGTGCCCCAGGTTCTTTGTGAGCCAGGCTGTTAGCTCGGGCTTTGTCCCGTACTTGTGTTGTGCCGTCGAGGTCTATGTCGTCTGACCTGGACACCCTCACTCTTGTGTTAGAGTTGTACGTCCGGCTGAGGGAAAGACGACAGTGGGACAGTGACACTTGTGTTTGTTTTTAGTCACTTGTAGCGCGCTCGTAGTTGGGGTTACGGACACCAGTAGTCGACACTGGTCCCCAGCTAGTCCTTTTCCAGTGCCTCACTCTAGCGAGCCCAGGCCAGGGTCTCTGGAGGTGCCAGGCATGGGCCTATGATCGTGTGGTCTGCAGGTGGTGGTGTTTAGTTGGTCTCCACAGTTGCTTGACCTTTTTACGTGGAGCGGCAGCTGGACCTTTCGTCCGTGGCTGCGAGACTGAGAGGTAGACCTGTGTTAGTTTGTCTGAGTCAGTTTCTGGTGTCGCGAACCAGTTCACGTGGCTCGTGTTGGCTGTCTCTACTTTAGCTTGTACACCTGTACTGGTTTGCCGTTTAATTATTAAAGTTGTTTTACGTAGTCGGCAGACGGTAAGTACTTTTACAGCTTTACTTACTTGCTTAGTCGTTCTATAAATTGTTGGTATTGTTTACTGCTTTCGTACCTGTGGTTTTTGTTTCGCTCGGTGTTGGGGGAGTTCCCTACTGAGCCAGTGACTAGAGAGGCTCACCCCTACCCCCACAGGTGAGAGCGAGGAGGACGTTTCACGACCGTCGTCCAGCTCCGAGCCGCGCCGTAGCGGTGCAGGGTCAGTAGCTCCAGCAGTGTAGTTCCAGCTGTGTAGTTCTCCAGCAGTATAGCTTTGTAGTTGTTTACCTTCTTCAGTTGTACCTCGGGGTATGCCCCAGGCTCTTGTACTTCTTTTTAGTTTTTGTGGAAATTTGGCTATGTAACTTGTGCACTATATATATATAAAATGGTGTGTTCCTTTGTGTTTACACGGACTGTGGTTTGGTTTCCCTTGCGAGGCTTCGGCCCATTCGCGGGAGGCGGACTCGGATCAAGTACGTTATCGGTTTAACGGGCTTGGCCGAGGCGTTCCGTCACAGTTGGTATCAGAGCAAGGTCCGTGGTAATATAAGGGAATTAGTAAGATACATAGCCTTATTTCGGTCATTATACACTGCTGGTAGGGACCCTGGTTTTTGATAATTTGTTGTTTTGATTTTTGGTTGGTGTTTCTTGTGTGTAGAATTTTTGGAATGGCTGATAGAAGAGATTGGGGTGGTGGAGGTGATGATCCGGAGGAAAGTACCCAGCGTATGATAGAAAGGATCTGGGAAAGCCTTACGGATATTTGCGCAAGGATGGATCAACAGGCGCCGGTACCACCAGCTGCAGTACCACCTGGGGATGGAGAAGCTGTACTTGTTGCTCCAGTTCCGCCAAGAGTGGAGGTACCTTTTGTAGCACCTGTGCCACCACCACCTCCAGTGTTGATAGCAGAAGAACCAGTAATGCAAGTGGAGAAGTTTCTGAGATTGCAACCACCTACTTATTCAGGAGGGCCGAATCCAGATACAGCAGAACATTGGGTTCATGAAATTGAAAGAGTTTTTGCGACTATGAGGTGTCCGGCAGCGGATAGAGTGGTGTTAGCTGCTTATCAATTGAGGGGCTTTGCCCTAGAATGGTGGCGACTGAAGATGCAGACCACCTTCGCAGGTAGGACAAGGAGGCCATCACTTGGTCGGAATTTCTTGATGTATTTAACGATACATTCTTTCCGATCCAGGTGCAGCAAGTAAAAAGAGAGTAATTCCGAACTCTTCAGCAAGGTAACTCTTCGTTTTAGAGTATCAGATGAGATTTATGGCACTTAGCCGTTATGCGCCATATGTGGTTTCAGATAATAACATGATGGTTGAGTATTTTATCAGAGGATTGAGAGTGGAATTGCAGGATGCGATAGTACCTCTCATGTGCAAGACAGTGGAAGAGGCAGCTCAGAGGGCAGCTACTTTGGAGAGGTCTATCCGGACTCGCCAGGCAGGTGAATCAGGTTCAGGTAGTTTCCGGCTACCGCAGCAGACAGTAGGTGCAAGTAGGGGTAAAGCACCAGCGGGACCTTCTACATCAGGCTTTGGTAAATGGGGCCAGAAATTAAAGCAAGCACTTAAAGGAAAAGGAAGAGGATGGGGAGGTCGTCCGCAGTTTCAGCAAGGCCGAGGTAGGCCTGAGGTGGAGGAGTCGCATCAGAGCACTGCCAGGCAGCCTATTGTTCCTCCAGGGTATAGATGTTATAATTGTAATCAGCCGGGGCATTTGATCCGTAATTGTCCCTATGCAAGGGAGTATGGTTATGGCAGAGGTGTGCAGTAGCAGCAGCAGCCTCAGCAGTTCCAGCAGCCACAGGCAGGTCGTGACAGAGGAACATCGCAGCAACGAGGGAGAGGCCGGGTTATGGCTATCACCCGAGCCCAGGCGGAGGCATCGAATATGATAGAAGGTACTTTACCTCTTTATGAATATTCAGCAAGAGTCTTATTTGATTCGGGTGCCTCTCATTCTTTTATTTCCGAAGAATTTCTGAATTGCATAGCTCATCCCTTAGAGGAGAAGTCTTGTGAGTTAATGGTGGAGGTTCCTTCAGGTGAGTTCTTACTCACTTCGAGTTATATAAATGAAGCTCCTGTTATGATTGAAGGGAACCAGATGCCGGGTCGGTTGTATGCCCTACAGTTATCTGATTATGATATCATTCTGGTATGGATTGGCTTGAGATGTATGGAGCAATGTTAGATTGCAGAAAGAAAATGATCAGATTTTGTCATCCTAATGGTGTAGTGTTTGAATATCAAGGTATGCCTTTTTATACCTCCAAGTTTCTAATTTCTGCAATTAAAGCTAGAAGGTTGATAAATGATGGGTGTGTGGCCTATTTAGCCTCGGTAAGTTTGGTAGAAGCCAGTCAGCCAATGGAAGCAGTTCCCGTGGTTAGGGAATTTGCTGATGTTTTTCCTGAAGATTTGCCCGGTTTAGCTCCACACAGAGAGGTGGTGATGCGGGACAGCGTGGAGGAGGTGGCGAGATTGTAGGGAGGGAGAAGGAACACCAGAACCGTGGGCTTCCACCCTGGGGAATCCACCCCCTGAAGAAGGGCTTCCACCCTGGAGATTCCACCCCGCTGGAGAAGACAAGACGGCTGCGCTAAAAGCTCATCAAATCTTCATTACCTCTCAAATAGTGTATTACACTTTATTTATAGGAGTTAGGCTAACCCTAACCCTATTTTGACTCTTTTGACTAAAATACCTTTGGACCTAAAAATAGTGCAAAATTTGCACCCAAAAATGATCAAAAAATAGAAAACGTGCTATTGGGCCTCATTTGGGCCTTATTCTTACAATCAAATACCCAAATAACTAAAATAAATACATCAATATTGTGGGAACTTCTCGCCAAGCCATAAATATATCGTTATCGCCGAATTTGCGTTGTCTGTAGTCCCGCTTTCGCATCAATCTCCCCCTCTTCGAAAAAATTCGTCCTCGAATTTTGAAGTGTCGAAGCAAGAGGAAAACGAACACTAGAGTGCACATATAAGACTCCACACAGACGCTCGTATCAAGGATCACGAACGGGTGCACCATCGACGAATCACAAAATGTCAGCCACATCAGATCAACTGAGGGTTGCTCCCACTCGATCACATCAATAGTCTGATAAGGAGGTAGCACATCCGCTAGAACAGGCCCATCAACTGAAGTAAGTACAGATAGAGGAGCTTGTATATCATTTGGCTGTTCAACCGCAACCCCTATTGTCTCTTCCTTTGTCAACTCATTCTCCTTAAGGAACTCATTCTCAGACTCAAGTTGTTGATAATACTCATCTATCAATGATTCATCTGCTTCGTAGGATACTTCAACTAGTAGGTTTTCAGATTCCTTAATAATTGAGGAGTCAGCCTCATAGACAATCTTCTCTCGTTTGACCAACTCGTCATATAATTGTTGAAGAAGATTATCTATTCTCACCAAACGTTGATCACATTTGCGCCAAAAGTTGGTAGGTGCTTCAGAAAATCCACAATCCATCGTTCTAAAACATAGCAAGACTTACAGACCGTCGATAAGTTGATTGTGCAAACCTGAGTGGCAGAGCGGAACTCTGTGGGGCTGCCGCGTAGCTAGAGCACGTTGTATGCAGCTGAGCAAGTCTGTGCTGACCAGGTCGGACCAAACTCGTACGGGAACAACGTGACGTACAGGTACACAGTGGTCGCGTCGGCGTCGACTCCGGCCTCGTGCGGGTTCATCCGAGCACCATCCGGTGGTGGTGGGGTGGCCCACAGGTGAACGATTGATGGGGCGTACAGTAGTGTACGCAGGGCGTGGGGCGATGAAACCACACGTGCAGAAACCCGCACGAACCGGGGCGGGGGCCGGTCCTCCACCTCACGTACGCGCCAGACGCAACGAGACCACAGCAGGGTCACGACGGCTGCAAGCGGTTGATCCTCGCGCGCGCAGGGGCGTGGGCGGGGGCGGAGGCGCTGGGGAACCCGGCTGGGGCGACCGTGGCGCGCCGCGGTCAGAGGGGCGACGACCAGGGCGGGGCGCGGCGGTCGTGGGCCCCCTGGCGCGGGAGCAGGCACCGGGGTGCGGCGGAAGAGGGCGCGGGGCACGTGGGCCGGGGTGGCGGGGCGCCTGGCGGACGAGGGGTGCGGGGCACGTGGGCCCGGGTGGCGGGGCGCCTGGCGGACGAGGGGTGCGGCCCGCTGGCGCTGGGGCCCAGTGGCAATGGCGGCCGCGGACGCGGGAACGGGGGCCGGGGTCGGGCAACGCGGCCTGGCGGCGTGCGGCGCCGGGCCCACGCAGGTGGGGGAAAAGGGGCGAGGGGGAGAGGGGTCGCGCGAGCGGGGAGGGCGTGGGGAAGACGTCGGGCTTGCTGGCGAGGCACGCGAGACACTGTTTGATGCGGTGTTGTTTGCAGAGGCGCGGGGAGGGGTCTGCGGGAACAAGGGCGAGGGCCTTGTCGCTGTCGGCGCCGAAGCAGTGCGGAAGAAGGTAACGAAGACCGGATGGACTCCCGAAAGGAGTCGACCGCTCTGATACCAAGTTGATGCGGGACAGCGTGGAGGAGGTGGCGAGATTGTAGGGAGGGAGAAGGAACACCAGAACCGTGGGCTTCCACCCTGGGGAATCCACCCCGCTGAAGAAGGGCTTCCACCCTGGAGATCCACCCCGCTGGAGAAGACAAGACGGCTGCGCTAAAAGCTCATCAAATCATCATTACCTCTCAAATAGTGGATTACACTTTATTTATAGGAGTTAGGCTAACCCTAACCCTATTTTGACTCTTTTGACTAAAATACCTTTGGACCTAAAAATAGTGCAAAATTTGCACCCAAAAATGATCAAAAAATAGAAAACGTGCTATTGGGCCTCATTTGGGCCTTATTCTTACAATCAAATACCCAAATAACTAAAATAAATACATCAATATTGTGGGAACTTCTCGCCAAGCCATAAAGATATCGTTATCGCCGAATTTGCGTTGTCTGTAGTCCCGCTTTCGCATCAGGTGGACTTTTCTATTGAGTTGCTGCCAGGTACCATGCCGATTTCTAAAGCTCCATATCGGATGGCACCAGCAGAACTTAAAGAATTGAAAAAGTAGTTAGAAGAATTGTTGCAGAAGGGTTTTATTAGACCGAGTCATTCCCCGTGGGGAGCGCCGGTTTTATTTGTGAAAAAGAAGGATGGAAGTTTTCGGATGTGCATTGATTATAGAAAGTTGAATGATGTGACCATCAAGAATAAGTACCCGTTACCGAGAATAGATGATCTGTTTGATCAGTTGCAATCAGCAAAGGTATTTTCTAAGATTGATTTGAGGTCCGGGTACCATCAGTTGAGAATTAAAGAGGAGGATATAGATAAGACAGCGTTCAGAACCAGATATGGTCACTTTGAGTTTGTAGTAATGCCTTTTGGGTTGACTAATGCTCCTGCAGGTTTTATGGATCTGATGAATAGAATTTTTCATCCATATTTAGATCAATTCATTGTGATCTTTATTGATGATATTCTAATTTATTCAGCATCTGAAGAAGAGCATGCAGCCCATTTGAGGTTTACTCTGCAGTTGTTAAGGGATAACCAGTTGTTTGCCAAATTCAGTAAGTGCGAATTCTGGTTGAAGGAAATTCATTTTTGGGTCATGTTATTTCAGCTACAGGAGTAGCAGTGGATCCAAGTAAAGTGGAAGCTGTGTCAAGGTGGGGAGTGCCTAAGTCAATAACTGAGATTAGAAGTTTTCTGGGGCTAGCATGTTATTATAGGCGTTTTATTCAAGATTTTTCTAAGATTGCAGCACCTATGACTAGATTGACTAGAAAAGGAGTACCTTTTGTGTGGTCCGGTGAATGTCAGAGAAGTTTCATGGAATTAAAGAAAATACTTACATCAGCACCTATATTGACATTACCGGCAGGGAGTGGTGGTTTTGTGCTGTATACTGATGCTTCAAGGAGAGGACTTGGCGCAGTGCTTATGCAGCATGGTAAAGTGATAGCGTATGCATCTAGACAATTGAAGCCAGCAGAAGAAAATTACCCCACTCATGATTTAGAATTGGCAACAGTTGTGTTTGCTTTAAAAATGTTGAGGCATTATCTGTATGGCGAGAGATTTGAGATCTTTACAGATCATAAAAGCTTGAAGTATATCTTCTCGCAGAAAGATTTGAATCTTCGCCAGCGTAGATGGATTGAATATTTGAAGGATTATGATTTTAGTTTGGCTTACCATCCGGGTAAGGCCAATGTTGTAGCTGATGCCTTGAGCAGAAAGACATATATGAATTTAATGATGATTAAAGAATGGAAATTGTATGAAGAAGTAGCAGAGAATTCCTTATATGTGCCCAGTAGTCAGCGTCGAGCGATTCTAGCTGCTAGTGCTGTAGAGCCGTCTTTGTATTGGCAAATTATTGAGGCTCAGAGAGCAGATACAGGTTTAGCTGAAATTGTGAAAATGGAAGGAGTTTCTATTGATGATAATTGTGTGGTCAGGCTTCGAGGCAGGCTGTTTGTTCCTGCAGAAAGAGAGGTGAAGCAGCGAGTATTGGAAGAGGCTCATAAATCTAGGTACACTATTCATCCGGGTAGTACTAAAATGTACCATGATTTAAGAAAGCATTTTTGGTGGCCTCATATGAAGAAAGAAATAGCAGAATTTGTGGCAAGGTGTGCTATCTGTCAACAGATTAAAGCAGAGCATCAGAAGCCTGGAGGTCTATTGCAACCGTTACCTATTCCACAGTGGAAGTGGGATGATATTGCAATGGACTTTGTGGCAGGTTTACCAAGGTCGAGTTCCGGACATAATGGAATATGGGTATTTGTTGACAGATTGACTAAGGTATGCAGATTAGTGGCGGTAAGTATGTCTTGGACAGTGGACATGTTGGCAAATATTTATGTTGAAAGAATTGTTCCACTGCATGGTATACCAAAGACTATTGTATCAGATAGAGATCCAAGATTTACTTCTGGTTTTTGGAGAAGTCTGCAGAAAGTGATTGGTTCTGAATTGAGGTATAGCTCCGCTTATCATCCCCAGACAGATGGTCAAACAGAAAGAACTATCCAGACAATTGAAGATATGTTGCAGGCTTGTTGTTTAGTTTGGAGAGGTAGTTGGGAACATCATTTGGGAATGGTTGAGTTTGCCTACAATAATAGTTATCATTCCAGTCTTGGGATGGCACCGTATGAAGCTTTATATGGAAGGCCATGTAGAACCCCATTGAACTGGCATGAAGTGGGAGAAAGGCAATTGGTGGGTCCTGAATTGATTCAACAAACTACGGAAGTGGTGAAGCTTATTAAAGAAAAATTGCAGGCAGCTCAAAGCAGACAAAAAAGTTATGCAGATGTGCGGAGGAGACCACTTCAGTTTGAGGTGGGAGATTATGTTTTTCTGAGAGTTTCCCCGAGTAAAGGTATTATGAGATTTGGTAAGTCTGGGAAGTTGAATCCAAGGTATGTGGGACCTTTCCAGGTGATTGAGAGAATTGGGGAAACAGCTTATAGGCTGGATTTGCCAGCTGATTTTGCAGATGTGCATGATATTTTCCATGTCTCCATGTGAGAAAGTGTATTGAAAATCCAGCTCAAATAATTAGATACCGAGGTGGTGACCTGAAATCGGACATGACTATACCAGAGTATCCGGTGCAGATCACAGATCGAAAGATGAAAAAGTTAAGGAATAAAGAAATTGAGCTAGTTAAAGTGAGATGGGAAAATAGGTTGGGAGGTGAGGATACCTGGGAGTTAGCCACGGAAATGGCTAAAGGGTATCCCTATCTGTTTAAGTAAGCCTGTGTATTTTCTTTTTAGATGATAGTACTTGTAAAGGTGTATGTGTATGAGTTGTTTAATTTTGAATTGTGTTATGAATTTCGAGGTCGAAATTTTCTTTTTAGATGATAGTAATGTAACGTCGCGTGCTTTTCGGATCCATGCGGATCATGTGTGTGTTGGTTGTGTGGCCGTTGTGAGGCCAATGTGAGCTAGTTGCGTGGATTGTGTGATGTGAATGTGTGGCTTGAGCAGGTAAAGAGCAGGGTTGGTCCTGAAATGAAACAGGACCTGCTGCTGTTCAGTTGAAGTTGGCGGCCAGGGGTAGCCGTTGACTGGTTGGCGTCCAGCTTAGTGGACGTTTACTGCATGAACTTGGCGGCAGTAGATGTGGACGCTGAGGGTGGCGGTTGTTGTTGGCGGCATGGGGGTTGACGCCAACCTGAGATTTCTGCAGGTTATAGGCTCACCCGAGGGCAGTTCTCTCAGCTCACTCTCATTCCCTCTTGCCCCAGCTTCGCGTTTCGGTGTTTCTAAAGCTTCTAACAGGTTCCGAAGAGTGGTTGGACGATCGTAGAACGCGCGGCATCGCTGAATTACGCGAGGAAACGTCGCGGCGTGGTGCAATTCCCGTGGGAGCTCGCGGAGGGCTCGGCGTGAACCGGGAGATTGCGGGAGATTCTAACGCGTTCTGAGGTAGGGGACGAACCCGTTTAGCTCCGTAGAAACATTAAAACACATCATAACCACTTGAACCAGCATGATAATGCATGTTTGGATAAAGTTGCACTATACGGGGATAATGGGTGGTTTAAGTAGTTTAATGCACGAAGCATGTTATAATGGGTTATATTGGGTATTAGCATGCTAAAGGAATTGCATTTGCATGATTTTCTGTAGTTAGAATGGTTAGAAAGCCCGCAGAGCCGGATTAGGGTTTCTGCAGGGTTTATGGCCGGAGAACTTGGCGTCAAGATCGCTTGTCGCCAAGCTCCTCAGCCAGGATGTTAACGGCCAGGTCCCTTGCCATTGACCTGGTGTAAGCGGTAGTCGATGTTGCCGCCTACTGGCTATGAACAGTAAAGACTGAATTATGATATTTATCGATAATGCATGTGTGTTAACACATGAGGTGCACTGAGTGCACTTGGTTCTCGTGTTTAACATACAAGGTATGCAGTTAGTTGTTTACTTCTGTGACTGCGCGTTGTTTACGCGAGTCAGTTGGGTTCACGTGTGGTGGACCGTGGTTACTTGTGGTTTACGTGAGGTTTCACGTGGTTTGTGTGTGACGTGCACGTGGTTTTGTGTACGTGGCTAGTAGTACGACGCCTACCGTGGTTACCTCTCCAGTTGGGTGCCCCAGGTTCTTTGTGAGCCAGGCTGTTAGCTCGGGGCTTTGTCCCGGTACTTGTGTTGTACCATCGAGGTCTGTGTCGTCTGACCTGGACACCCTCACTCTTGTGTTAGAGTTGTACGTCCGGCTGAGGGAAAGACGACAGTGGGACAGTGACACTTGTGTTTGTTTTTAGTCACTTGTACGCGCTCGTAGTTGGGGTTACGGACACCAGTAGTCGACACTGGTCCCCAGCTAGTCCTTTTCCAGTGGGTCTCTGGAGGTGCCAGGCATGGGCCTGTGACCGTGTGGTCTGCAGGTGGTGGTGTTTAGTTGGTCTCCACAGTTGCTTGACCTTTTTACGTGGAGCAGCAGCTGGACCTTTCGTCCGTGGCTGCGAGACTGAGAGGTAGACCTGTGTTAGTTTGTCCGAGTCAGTTTCTGGTGTCGCGAACCAGTTCACGTGGCTCGTGTTGGCTGTCTCTACTTTAGCTTGTACACCTGTACTGGTTTGCCGTTTAATTATTAAAGTTGTTTTACGTAGTCGGCAGACGGTGAGTACTTTTACAGCTTTACTTACTTGCTTAGTCGTTCTATAAATTGTTGGTATTGTTTACTGCTTTCGTACCTGTGGTTTTTGTTTCGCTCGGTGTTGGGGGAGTTCCCTACTGAGCCAGTGACTAGAGAGGCTCACCCCTACCCCCACAGGTGAGAGCGAGGAGGACGTTTCACGACTGTCGTCCAGCTCCGAGCCGCGCCGTAGCGGTGCAGGGTCAGTAGCTCCAGCAGTGTAGTTCCAGCTGTGTAGTTCTCCAGCAGTATAGCTTTGTAGTTGTTTACCTTCTTCAGTTGTACCTCGGGGTATGCCCCAGGCTCTTGTACTTCTTTTTAGTTTTTGTGGAAATTTGGCTATGTAACTTGTGCACTATATATATTAATGGTGTGTTCCTTTGTGTTTACACGGACTGTGGTTTGTTTTCCCTTGCGAGGCTTCGGCCCGTTCGCGGGAGGCGGACTCGGATCAAGTACGTTATCGGTTTAACGGCTTGGCCGAGGCGTTCCGTCACAAAGTGGATCTTCAACAACGGTAGCACCTTTCTTGCCTTTCTTGGATCCCCAACCAGAAAACCAACCCTTCTTTTTTTGTGCTGGGGCGGGAGGTGGCTCTCGTATAACAACTCCTTTACTTGGCCTCGATTCTGTTGCACCAGTTTTTTTTCGGCGAGATTCTTGAGCTATTTGCTTCCCTCTTGCCAATTGAGATGATGTTGGAGCCCTTGTAGATTGTGAGGGAGGCGCATCCTGGGTAGATGACCCTCTCCTTCTAGATTGTGTGCGGGGGAGGCCCTCCATTAACCTCTCAAAATCATCATCATCATTACCATGTCCTCCACCTGCAATAACCCCCACATTATACATTAGCATAAATGCAACTGATAAAATACGTAAGATGAAAGAAGAAATAACTCTCCCACCTATAGTACGCTGAACATGCTCTACTTGTATGTTCGCAAGAAGATCCACCTCAGCCTCTGGATCCATCTCATAATGAGGGGAGTATGGCTGTCCCACATTCCCACGATCTCCCCCTCCTCTGCTGTTGCTTCTGCTACTGCCCTTGCCAGGAAGTGTTAGGGCGAGGTGGATCTTCAGATCGTCTGCCTCCTCATCTAACTCATACTCCCCTCGCTCTGTTGTTGCTCGTGCAACCCATGCAACTATTGGGTCTTCTTCATCTCGTAGGAACCCAACGTCAATAGGATCAAACTTTACGTCCCCACGCTTCTTTGGATCTTCTGTGAGATGTTTGACCCTCAGCCTCATATTGTAGTGGACGTACACCAATTGGTCCAAGCGCCTATATGACAAACGATTCCGTACTTTGGTGTGTATCAATGCAAACGTACTCCAGTTCCTCTCACATCCACTAGATGAGGAAGTCTGCGATAAGATCTTCACTGCAATTTTCCTCAATGTTGGCGCAGTATGCCCAAAGTTGAACCACCAATCAGCTGCATTCAAATTCAATTATCTCAATCAGACCTCAACCATCAAGTTGCAATGATAAAAAATGAAATGGGAAGCATATTACCGCCCTCTACACGCTCCCGACCAGCAATGGCAGATGGCTCAGCAAAGTCCCAATAGCTTCCCGAAAACTCTTCATCTGCATTTAATAAATTGATCATCATGCATATGAAATTCAAGTATTTGTTTGGATGGAAGTTGATAATCCTATACTTGCCTCATCAACGACATCTGCCGCTAGCATAGGACTTCTTGACAATCTCTCAACACCCTTGTAAAAGCAGCCGTCAAGTCATCTTCATATGCTAGCTCGTGCGCGTAATGGTACGCAGGGTGGAGATAATATGCTGCAATTGACGTATAAAATATCATCAGTTGTAAAATAGAATAATGTAGTGCACTACAGAAATATCATCAGTTTCCTTACCCGCCATATGTAGATCTCTACTCATCTGCCGGTCCCATCTATCATCAACAACATCCAAACCAAGTGTGTATGCCGATGGTGAGACTTCACAGATCTTTTTCTTCGCGGCTTCAAGCTTTGCATATACCAATCCTATAGACGGTCTCCTATCCCCATCAACCACCCTCAACACCTCATATAGAGGTTCAATGATTGAACCAGCTTGAAGACCCGGTCCCAAAAATTGGAGCTGTTGACGATGCCTTCCACCTCCTTTCCATCAGATGTTCCAGCAAAATTACTCTGCAACCATTTATCACCCCTGAACATGCGTTTCAATCCATCCTTGTGCTTTAATAGGCTCTGTAATGCCACAAAATTTGTTGCAAAGCGGGTGACACCCGTCTCAACAACTCTCCACCAGTGGACTCTCTCATCCACGCCAACACCAGATGATGATTGTAGATGAAACATGTTATCTTCTGCCCTGCATCCACGACCATCTTTACAGGTTGCAATGTCCCAATCTCTTTAAGCATAAATCAACACAGTGGGCAGCACATGGGGTTCAGTAAAGATGAGGATAAATCTTCATCAACTCCTCCTCTGCTTTTTTGTATGCAGTTCCATTATCTGTCACCACCTGCACAATATATTGCTCACCAATCTCCTCAACAACCTCTCGCATCAAACTCATAATGTATTCATAGTTGTGTACTCTATCAGATGCGTCAACAGATTTGTGATAGAAGATTTGTCTATCACAATACACCAGGAAGTTGATGCGGCTGCTCCTGGTGATGCCCGACCAACCATCACACATCAGTGTGACACCATACTTCTCCCATTTCTCCTTAAAGCTGTCAATGTAAGACTTGATCTCATTAACTTCCTCCTGCAGATATTTCCCAGCCAGTCCCTAGCTGTAGGAGGCTGCACATGTAGGCCTCCACGTTGAACCTCATGTATTGCAGTTTTGTAATAAGGACTGTTCGCTGCATTGAATGGTAACCCTGTATGGTGCCACCACTTTTTGCAATTACTCGACCCACCTTGTATTTCGGCCCCTGCTGGTTGTATGCATTATCAATCCTAGTCTGCTTGCCATGCTCCCTAGGATACACATAAGGGTCCACATCCTCAATTTGCACACCTGTGGGTCTCTTGCTATGCCTGCCTTGTTCTGGTACTTGTGTTTGTGTGGGAGGGGGCCGAGTGAAATAATCTCCCACATTTGAAAATCGACGGGAGCCACTGCCACCTACCGCTGAGCCACTGCCACTGCCACTGCCACTGCCAACCTCATGCTGAGCTCCCTGAAAACTTACTCTGTGGGCTGCCCTTTGATCACCTTCCCATGCCTCAACCCTGCTCTGTGCTCTGGCTAGCCTTTCCTGCACATAGGATCAGACACATATTCTGCATACATTTCAACTTCATCATCAACGTCTTCATCTCGTTCCCTTCCTGATATAATCCTCTCTTGGATCTCCTTATCTGCCTTCTTTCTTGCTGTCTCTGCCCGACCTGTTTAAGGTGTTCAATCATAAGCTTCTTAACTTCTCTTGGCACCGACTTACACCCCTGCACGTCATGGTAGCCTGCTAGTCGACCACCAGCAAGGTGCTTCTTCAAACGGGAGACCCCACCTCCTTGTCCCGTAAAACCACAATAATTGCACTTGAAGTTGTGCCTATTTTCCAACATGATGCCATGCTGCCACCCAATAGCATCAGAACCCCTTTTCGGTGCCATCTACAAGGACAAAAAATAATTAATAAATTAACAGTAATTAATTTCTTCTCAGAATTTGAACACTAAAAAAAGTGTTCTTACTTCTTTATTGTTATATGATATTTTTTTATATACATGAACACATGATCACAGAAATCCATTCACACCTCCATATATATTTTCTGTAATTTCACATTTTATTAATTTTTTATTTTAAAATAATTATTAATAATGTAAGAACATAAATTAATTCTAGCTCAACTTCTTATGTAATCAACTTCTAACCATGATATAGAAGTTATACAACACATTCCTATCAATTTTTGGTTGTTTACACTTTTTTAAGATTTTTTAAATTATTTTTCAGAAAATCATATTTTAGGGGAAAGTGTTGTTATATGATAAATTTTTTCATAGACATGAATCACATGATCATACAAAATTACAAATACATTCACACCTCCATAGGCATTTTCTGTAAATTCAAGTTTTATTTATTTTTTTATTTTGATATAATTATTAATTATGTATGAACATAAATTAATTATACCTAAACTTCCTATGGAATCAAGTTCTAACCATGATATAGAACTTATACAACACCTTCCTATCAATTTTTGATTGTTCAAAAATTTTCTAAGATTTTTTAAATTATTTTTCAGAAAATCATATTTTAGGGAAAATCTTCAAATCTACATGAAAAACTTGTAGATCTTGATGAGAAATGGTTGCAAGTGTACACCAATCACTTGCAACAACATTTCCTAACAAGATCTAACCCATACACAAAAAAAAACAGAAAAATGAAGAAAAATGGAGGCTTACCTTCAAAGCCCTGTAGAACCTCCAAAAAACTTGAAGAAGAAGGTTGAATGCCTCCAAATCCACCTCCAAATGGATGCAAACTCACGTAGGAAGCCTCCACTTGTGGATTGGCATGCAAATCTAGGGTTTTTTGTTGAAAAACCTGAAAACGGGGGGGAGAAAGGGGGCTGCGGTCTGCTGCGCTGCGAATGGGACTGTAGAGTCCCGATTCGCAGCGCATCGCCGACACCCTTAAGGGTGTCGGGCGGATCGAACCCGATGCGCCAGTATCGGGCCGGATCGGGGCGCATCGGGTTCGATCCGCCTGTTTAAAGGGGATCCGCCCGCATCGCCCGAGCCGCGCATCGGATCCTCTGTGATCCGATGCGATACCCCGAATCGGGCCGGCTCGATCCGGCACGCCAACCCTGATCTTTGGACTGGCATTGTATGAACAAGTGTTTTCAGTATTTATATGAGATTTGACCTTGTGACTTGCTTAGTTAAATAGATGCCTGAATGTTACTGGTAAGTGGTAACCAAATTTTCATAATGGTTGGAATAGCATAATCAAGTATTCAGTTTGCCTCAGGGATTTTAAGATGAAAAATGTTATGCCATTAACCCTTTGCGTCTCTGGATAGCTTTGAACTTAAATGTACAGGAACCTGGCAGGTCTGGTCTTGCCTGTCAGTGTTGGGCTCAAAACCAGACTTAACCAATTATTTTTATCTGATTTTGCTATTTTTTCACCCTGGACCATATAGGACTTTCTCTCTTCTATGTTTGTAACATGTTATAATGGAGCATCTGGAACTGGCTATGCTCCTTGGAACTGCTGGCTCTTGGTTTAGGTTGGGACAGATTGCCTGGAAGTAGCCATGCTTTATTGAATCAGGAATTCCTGGCTGAGTTAGAACCAGAGTGAGCCAAGAGCCCTGCAGTATGAAGCAACTGTGACTTCCTTGGTTGTTTTTCTCTTGTTGGATTTAGTTTATCGCTTCTTGTCATCACAGCATTACAGTTTGTGTGTTTTTTTACATTTTTTTTTTTGAAAAGTGGGTGGAAGTGGAACCACTGAAATATATTAAAGAAGTGTGTTTTTCTACATACTTGTTAGTTTTCTTGCATCGCAAAACCAGGTTTGTAATGGCTACAAGCAAGTTATATTACTTGTGGATGTTTAAATACTTGAAAATGAATTTTCTACATTGTTCGACCTTTACCATTTTTCCTGCAGGTTGAAGGGTTTTTGAGGTCCATGCAAAAACAGATTCAATCAGCTGGAAAACGTGGATTCTTTTCAAAGAGATCAGTGGGTCTGCAAGTTAAGGAGAAGTTCACTTTGGAAGATATGCTATGTTTCCAGAAGGTAATTGCTTTCATTAGAGGTTAAAAACTTAATTTTTTGCCATGTTTTCATGTTAAAATTTTGTTCAACCTTGTTGTGTGATTCTGAGGAGTTGAGTCGCTATTATGTTGATGCTTTCATTTCCCTCCAACATGATGTTGATGAGAAAGTTATGTTCTCATTGCTTGTCATACAGGATCCAATTCCAACTTCGTTACTTAAGATTAGCAGTGATCTTGTTAGCCGTTCAATAAAGCTCTTTCAGATTATTCTGAAGTACATGGGAATAGATTCATCTGACAAAATAAATGCATTGAGTTTAGAAGACCGGATTGAGCTCATCGGAAAAGTCTACAAGCAAACTCTGAAGCGCTCAGAACTTCGCGATGAACTTTTTGCACAGATTTCAAAGCAGACACGGAGTAATCCTGACAGGTACCAATGCACTCTATTGTTTATTGTGTCTACGAACTTGTATTCTCATTTATCTGCTTGCTCCCTTGGCATGCTCTCTTATGAAGTTCCTTTCCACCCCACCTTTTTCTTTAATGTAGAATGAGCTTGATAAAGGCATGGGAGCTTATGTATGTCTGTGCATCCTCAACACCTCCAAGCAAGGATATTGGTGTATATTTGTCAGAATATGTACATCATGTAGCTCATGGAGTGAATGCTGACCCTGAAGTCCGGGCCCTTGCACTGAACACGCTAAATGCACTGAAACGTACTGTCAAAGCTGGTCCCAGGCATACGATTCCAGGACGTGAAGAGATTGAAGCCCTTCTGACAGGAAGAAAGCTTACAACCATTGTGTTTTTCTTAGATGAGACATTTGAAGAAATAACATATGATATGACAACAACAGTTGCTGATGCTGTGGAGGTATCAATTTCTCCTTTAGCTTCTTTAGCATTCTCTTCCTCTTTCTATTTATTTAACTCTATTTTTTCATCTTGCATTACCAGGTCTTTTTTTAGTGGAGCCTGTTCAGGATTCTTTTCTCTCAACATGTCTCTTCCAAGTAGTGGGAAAATTCTGTTATGTGCATCAAATTGTTAGATACTTCCTGTTAGCATTTTGACCGATTTAGACTGGAATGATCAAATGACATGCCTTCTGTTTGATATAAGTCTTATTCACTGTATCTCACCTCAAATACCTCTTTGAAGTAAAGTATCATGATGATTATGAGTATTGAGTTGTGAAAATGTGATGCAACCTTTGGTTCAAGTTTCAAATTGGGAAGAAACTTCTAGTAGTACTACCTTTCCATTGTTGTGATGAGCTCACTGTTACCTGTAATGTATGAGTGACCATGTTGAAATCTATGTTGAGCATCTTTCCGCATGAACACCTTTGGTGTGCCAAGATGTCACATTTGTTTTCTTTTCGATTTTGTGATTCCTGTCCTTGTCTCCTTGAAAAACAAACTCTGAAAAAAGAGACAACAAAACAAAAGCTGATCCAAACTACCAAGATCGTAGGAGATAGGAATTGGACTCCCACCCATCGGACAGATTACACTAGTCGCACTCAGATTACAGAGAAAATTTAGAAGACCTCAGAGAGCCTCTGTAAGATCACAGAGTCCCCAACCCTTCTACCATTTATGCAGCAATACCAATGTTGTAGAAGATAGTAACCCCTCTTAATAGTTTCTGATGGCTGCTTGAACCGTCCTCTAAAATTTCTGGTTATTTCTTTCTAGTCAGATGGCCAAAGCATCACAGATAAGGTGATCAGCAAAACTTTACTTAGTAGATATTACTCCCTATGGATTTAAACCTCTTATGTTTCATTCCTTGTCATGTACTTAGGTTAAACCTAGTAAATTAACTACAACTAAACATTGGTTAAATTTAACTGATCCGGAAATGCATCTGCCTCACATGTGCATTGCTTAGGAGACTTGATGCTTCAATGCCTCCGAGGCCCCTTCCCCCGCCCCTCTCTTTCCCTCCCTTCCTCCCCTCTCTCTCTCTCTCCTCTCTCTCTCTCTCTCTCTCTTCTCTCTCTCTCTCTCTATTTCGATGCCTCTGATGCTCCTCTCACCCCTCTCTCTGTCCCCGCCTCTGTACTCTCCCTCTGTGTCTGTCTGTCTTTCTCTCACTATATATATCCGTATGCATTTGTGTGCCGCATGAAGTGGTGGATTTCTTTGTGCATGAGTGTGTGAAAACAGTTCAGAAATACCCATACAGAAGGCTTTGGTTCATAGTGGAGGTGCAGGCTTCGCTTTACTTGTGTTTGTTATGGACACCGGCTGGCCCGACGGGGGAGGGGGGGGGTCCTACCACTCTGCTGTCTCTGGCCACTGATTCTGCCGGCAAGAGACGCTGGGTTCAGGGTTCACCCTTGGCACTGCCTCCCTTTTCTAGTGCGGGCATCAGCACTCTCAACCATCATCCACTTACACCAAGTGTTGTGCCTGGTGTTTGACATGGCTTTTGAAGTGGTTTTGGTCTTGCTGCTGGCAGGCATCTGGCTATCACAGGAGGTGCCTGCATCTGCAGCTTGCATTCAGCATACGTTGCAGTGAGTCTCTGCCTTGTGGCACTGATGGCATGGCAGTCATCCGGCCGAGCTCAATATCCTGTCAGTGATGCTTTTCCCCACACCCAACCACTGTACTGCCTGCATAACTTGCCTCATCCTTATACTCCCTTACATGAAGTCAACCCACAGCCACCTGATTCCTGGCTGTCCAGTCACATCAGCTGTGCCACCTCTACCCACTACCTGCTGCTACCTCAATGTGCCTAGCAGCCAGCGCACACACAAGGGACTGGTCAGCCTACCACATCTCTCCCTCTCTTAAGAGTAGTAGTGCCATTTTTTATATATCTGTCAGTTTCAACATCTATTCAAGACTTTTCCATGGATATTCCTCTTTTGTGGATGGTTACCAACTAGGCCTAATAACGGAGAGATGTTAAAATTTTGAGGGCCAAAATTGAAGTACTCAAGATACAGGGACTTGTTTCACACACCATTATTTTTCTGGGACCAAACCAACATTTTTCTTGTGAGCAATCATTAATGGAGTTAAATTCTTAACTTGGTTGCAGACTTGCAGTGTGGGACACAGCATGTATATCTGTGCTTTACTGGGTTGTGGGGTCATCATATCTTGAACTCTTTATGATGCATCATTTTGGTTTCATTATGTGCTGGTCAACGTTTGTCTCATTACTGAATGCAACAATTGGTACTGTTATGTACCTTGACCATGTTCTTTGTACTTGACCATGCTCTTTACATTGACTGCCTAATGTCTCCTGATTATGTTCTTCACTCTTCAGGAACTTGCAGGGATCATCAAGCTTTCTGTCTACTCAAGTTTCAGTTTGTTCGAATGCCGGAAAGTTGTCAGTGGGTCAAAGTCATCTGATATTGGGAATGGTATAGTTTTGAAACACTTTTTCCATTGAAAGTGCTCTTTACAAAAGTTTGTTTGCTTTATGCTTGTAAGGTGAGATTACTTCTTGGTTGGAAGCATTATTGTTGCGGTAGTTTTGGTCTGCAGAGGAATATATTGGTCTGGACGAAAATAAATACATTGGGGATTTGCTTTCGGAATTTAAGGCAGCAAAAGACCGTAGCAAAGGAGAGATATTGCATTGTAAGTTATCATTCAAGAAGCGCTTATTTCGAGAATCTGATGAAGCCATAACAGATCCAATGTTTGTGCAGTTGTCTTATGTTCAGGTGTGCAGTCTTCTATTCTCAGCCACTGCTAGTGGTTTTCTTGTAAACAGAATTGATCAACTATACCCAATTTTCTCACGTGTCTGAAAACAATTTTGCTAATGAAATTTGAACTAAAACTACTTTTTTCTCCTTATTTTCCCTTTGATTTGCAGTTGCAACATGATTATATTTTGGGAAATTACCCAGTTGGAAGGGATGACGCGGCACAACTATCTGCTTTGCAAATTTTAGTTGAGATTGGGTTCATTGAGAATCCTGAAGCATGCGTGTTAGTATCTTAAGTAATACAATATTTAAATTCCTCCATGTGATCTTTGTTATTTTACAATTCCCCTCTGTCTTGCTTTCTTCCTATGCTTAATCCCTCTAAACTACTCTATCTAGTCTTTGTCGTTTTCACATTTCCCATCTGACTTGCTTTCTTCTCATGTTTAGTTTGTGACATCTATTATGAAACTATTTGCAGAGAATGGATATCACTTCTTGAGAGATTCTTACCCAAGCAAATAGCAATAACACGTGCAAAACATGAATGGGAGATAGATATCATCTCTCGTTTTCGTGTGATGGTAAGCTTTGAAACTTCAATTAAATGCAGATGAACGATGTTCAAAAGTGTAATCTGTTCAAGTTGTCATAGAGTTTCTATCATTTGACTTCTAGATTAACTAAATGAATTCTTTTGAGCATGGAAGGAAAAATCAGATTAGTCCCAGAATGGGGCCTGGTCTGATGTCCATCCAATGTGGGTCGTATTGGGTGAGTCTACTGATCCAAAGGTAGTCAAGAAAAACCATTTTAGAAAACAAATAAGTATTGTGATAAAAAAGAGGATATTTATAAAATAAAAAAATATGTACACAAATATATAAAAAGTATATTCAGAAACAATGTTTGGATAATACCCTGATGAGGCAAGATCTGCTAATTCATTAAAGAGTCAGCCACTTCACAATGGAGTTGGCCAATGTCAGGCAGATTTTGGCTGATTGAGGTCATTTAGTGTGATTATTTTATCAATGTTTTGGTCTTTTGAATGGGATTGGTTTTCAAGGCCAAAATCAGATTGGCCACTACTGATTTCAAGTCGAATGGTCAATCCTGATCTGGATTTTCCAATTCTGCATTCCATGCTTTTGAAAAGTTGATCATGCTGTAATTGCGTGCACTGGCCTTCTATATTCAAGGGGATACTGACATCCTTCTACGCACAGCCTTACTTTTGATAAAGGAAGCTTTACCTTTAACATTATATTGGATCTTATGTCAGGTATTAAGTACTGGTTGGAATTTTTCTTGCATCTTCTTTCCAGAATCATGAACTTTTTTTTTCTCTTCTTAGTTGGACTTTGGTTTATTGTTGGGCTATCAGTAGGAACCATGTTTATGATCTAGTCATGCACATCTTC
Source organism: Colocasia esculenta (assembly GCA_014218235.1). Taxonomy (NCBI): domain Eukaryota; kingdom Viridiplantae; phylum Streptophyta; class Magnoliopsida; order Alismatales; family Araceae; genus Colocasia; species Colocasia esculenta. Next base: position 143,591,804 of record CM024756.1, on the reverse strand, counting down.
TGATTGTTTTTTTGACTTGGTTCTCTTTACAGGAACACATGTCCAAGGATGATGCCAGGCAGCAGTTTCTTCGAATTCTGAGAATCCTTCCCTATGGAAACTCAGTTTTCTTCAATGTTCGAAAAATAGATGATCCAATTGGGCTTTTGCCTGGTCGGATTATCTTAGGAATCAACAAGCGTGGGGTGTGTTGCATTATGTCAATTGGTTTTTCTCATATGGTTGATATTTCGTGTTCATGCTAATCAGTTGACTGATAGAACTGAGTACATTTCCAGGTTCATTTTTTCCGCCCAGTTCCTAAAGAATATCTGCACTCCGCAGAGCTACGGGATATCATGCAGTTTGGGAGCAGTAATACGGCTGTGTTTTTTAAGATGAGGGTTGCAGGAGTCCTTCACATTTTTCAGTTTGAAACCAAGCAGGTTTTGATATGATTTTTCTTGACTTCTCTATTGAATGTTATCTTCTCTCAGCATTCAAAAAGTTCCCAAAGGATGTGGGTGAAAAATAGTTACGTTTCAATTTCTTGATATTATGTAGGGGGAGGAAATTTGTGTTGCTCTTCAGACGCACATAAATGATGTAATGCTTCGTAGATACTCTAAAGCACGCTCTGCTGCTAATGGATCAGTTAAAGGAGAATTTACTCAATCTGTCAAGCCCCCAAACCTGGATGTATATGAAAAACATGTGCAAGAATTATCAAAGGCATATGAAGAGGCTAAAAAGAATGCAGACAGGGTAAGTAAAACCCCTTTGTCTGATGATCTTACAGAATTTAGTTCCAAATTTTTGTACACTTTTGACTGCTTCTATTTCCAAGTTGCATACCGAAGTCTTTTTCAGATGGATATTCTGTGATAAAGAAAATTGCTGAAATTTGGAACTACATTATACCTATCCCACAGTTTATACTGTTTTCCAATTTGTTGAACTGCGACAGGCCCATATAGGGTTGCACTTATCTGCTTCACTTTGCTTGGTTATGAGATCATTCTTCAATGGATTGTTGCACCCTTGGTATGCTGCACCCTGCATGTCTTTGTCGTAATTCATGATTGGTATCTATATATATCAAGAATTCTTGACATCCATAAATTCATAGTACATGAGTGAAAAAGGCTACCATGCAAGCCCTTTCTAGCTAAAAGGGCCAGAAGGATTTGCTAAAACATTACAAAGTTCCAAGCCATGACCTCAACGAATCATCTTCTCTCATTTGATTTAGTTCTATGAAGCAGACCTCAACATCGTTCTGCATAATTGATAGTCCGATAACACACATTCTTCACCTTGAAGCTGGCTTAATGCTAGTTTTTTTGGATTATGATGGTAGTCTCTGTTGAATTACATCCCTTTAGGTCTCTCCACACAGGTGCTTGTTTGCTGCTAGTGATTCAACAGGCGGTAACTCGATTTGCTGTGACTCTGTGACTGGTTGAGATGCTTAACATTGGCATCATGTTTTGCACATCCGGTCATCCACCCTCATCACTGCACTGGAGGGTTTTGCACTTGTTATCTGGAATGTCGCAAGTATGTGGTGTAAGTTTCTGTTGTGCATAGGTTTTAGGTTGTGGGGTGCACATTCTTTGTTTTCATGGAGGAAATTGTCCTACTTTTTTTCTTTCATGGTGTATCAACAAGAATTGTTCTATGTTCTTCCTACTTTCTAAAACTTATCATCATGTGCTTCTGCTGTGCTTGTGTTTGTTGGCTGTCCTGTGTTGATGTTGCAACCACAAATTCTACCGAGCATCAGCTTGTGCACTTCAGCTAACTTGTCCTTGATAAACCTACAAACATATTTCTTAACAGCTGCCGTTCGTCTGTTATCTGTCCATTATGGTACAATGTTTGCTACTATTCCTTTTCTCATCTCCTGATTCTGTTCTTTCATTCTTTGTCCTTCCCCAGTCAGTACTAATTTCATCATCTTTCATATGCATGTATGAGGCCATCGGCCAGCTACATTGTTGATTTCCACTTGTACCTGTCATGTACATCCTGTTCATGACCTTGACATTGTGCATGCATAATGGTAAGGGTCATCATTCCTCATTTATCTTTAGACAGATTCTACATGAACACAGGAGACACAACATTGTGCCATTCTGGTGGATTTTTTCTATTAGGGACTTTACTACACTTCTTAGTTACTGTACAAACCTATAAGTTCCTTGTTCTGTATCCTCTTCTCTGTTAATTGGAATGCTTAAAAGAATAGTGCTGGAAGAATGATGATTTGCGTTGTTTTTTGTTTCTTCATAGTTTTATTGCATAAAAAATTGTATAGGTACCATACGGCAAGTATAAAAGAGAGAAGAGTAAATGTTGTTCTCTTTAGAGGATGCAATTTGTTATTGGAGTTACACCACCCTCTAAGAGTTCATCTTCACTTCCATTTGTTTTTCTTTATTTTTGTTAAGATCCTTGGATCCATGATCCAAATGGCAGTGGTATTAGATCATTTTTCCTGCTATCTTTTCATTTGCAGTCCTTTATTGTTAAGTCCAAGAAGCCAAGTTCAAAGCCATTAAGTGGAGATGGATGTGAAGTTTGCTGAGAAACATGTAAAAACTAATATAGAAGTTGAAGAGAAATACATACAACTCTTATTGCAGTTTAGATTCTTGAGGCATTAATGACTCTGACTTGTCACATGCTAGAGTTCCTTTTTGAAAATCCACCATCTTGAGGAAACCCCTCCTGGATCACGGTTAAACTAAGGAATGATCACCTAGCTGGTTCATTCCATTCCATATTATCTACTATCCTGAACATGTTTCTTTAGCATGTCTTTTCTTTGAGGGCATTTCCAAAGAGTGGTTGATCAAAGGTTTACAGTCATCAGGTCAATGTAGCTAACATGATTTGAGATTATATAGGGCGCTACTTTATTTTCAACAAACTCAACTGTATCATATTTCTTTGCTGGATACAGAGAATCTGAATTTTCTAGCATATATTGACGTCCTTTTACTAGTTCCGTTGTTCCTGCCCGTCACTTTTGGGTTTTTATGCATGAAGGACCTCATGTTAGTACCTATCCTTGGGAATTCTGACATAACTGCTTCTCAGTTCTAACTGTATGATTGTTTTATAGTTATCAGATGAGTTGCATGCCAAGCAGAAAAAGGAAATGGAATTACGAGATGAATTGGAAGGGCTGAAGGATTCACTACAATTTGAGAGGCAACATTTAAAAGAAGCGACCAACGAACGTAATCAACTGCAAACATTATGTGATGAGAAAGAGGCTGCTTTGCAGGTAAATTTTCATACACTAGGAATGATACTTTTTGACCAACTTGTTTCTATTCTCCTCTATCATTTACACATTGATCTTCTATCAGGTGGCATTAATGGATAAAGAAAATGTGGCAGCTCAGTTAACACTGCTAAAGGAACAGGGAGGTTCATCTGCGGGAAGTTGTACAAAGGATGTGACATTCAGATCAGGCAACCAAGATGGAGAATCTACTTCTGTTTTGCAGGTATATTCAATCACCATAATAATTTGGCAAGATTATGTTTATTTTCTGTCTTTCTTTATATTCATCTTTTGCACATAATTGGGGGATGGAATACTTTTCCATACCTTGGTAGATTATATGCGCCGCAAATTGTCAATTGCTTTCATTCTGTAAGTTCAGGCAGCCTTGGAGAAGATTCAAGATGAGCTTAAGTCACGTATGGAGGAATTGCATGCATCAAAAGAAGCTGCTAAGACATTGGCTAGTGAAAAAGTATTACTGGAGCAGAAGATTTCAAGGCTTCAAAAGAAGAAAAATGAACAGGTTTATATGCTTCTTCCTGAGTATTTTTGGAAAGATTCTTCCCGAGTTATTCTTCCTTATTATTACTAGCTTCTTTTGAATGGTCTTATGTGTATGTTAATATCTGTTTTTGCTTTTTATGACTGCATCTCCTTTTCCTTTTTATAAGTGCAGATGGAAATTCTGGAGAGAAATTTTGAGCAAGAACGTGCAATACTTAAAGCGCATATTTCTGAGCTTGAAAAGAGACTTGAAAACATTATGCATGACTTGACTGTTGCTGAATCTACCCTTACATTGAGGAACACAGAATTGGATGCTTTGCAAAATAACTTGAAGGAGTTAGATGAATTGCGAGAACTGAAGGAGGTGAATCCAACATTTCAAAATTCTTGTTGCGAAATGAGTTGGACTTTACTGAACCAAATAATGATGTATGCAATGGCAGGACATTGATCGGAAAAATGAACAAACTGCTGCCATTTTGAGAAGGCAAGGAGAACAAATAGTTGAACTTGAAGCACTTTATAAGGAAGAACAAGTCCTAAGGAAACGCTATTTTAATACCATCGAAGGTTATTCCTTGCTGTTTGATAAACTAAATAACATAATTTAACACTTTTCTTTTCTCCATTGGATTTTTTTAACAGATTGAATCTTTTGTTTATATACATTTGCATATTTTGCAGACATGAAAGGGAAAATTAGAGTTTACTGTCGTTTGCGTCCATTTAATGAAAAGGAGGTTGGTGAAAAAGGGAATGAGGCTGTCAGAAGTCTTGATGAATTCACAGTTCAACATATGTGGAAAGATGATAAATCCAAGCAACATCTCTATGATCATGTCTTTGATGGTTCTGCAACGCAGGATGATGTCTTTGAAGATACAAAGGTGAGCTCTGAGTGGGTTTTCTATTTCTTTTCAATATTTATCTCTGATATCTTTAAAAACAATACTAGTTTGTTGAGATCAACAGTGATATTTGTTTCTAACTTCTACAAGTGCATTGCAGTATCTGGTGCAGTCTGCAGTTGATGGATATAATGTCTGTATTTTTGCATATGGGCAAACTGGCTCTGGGAAAACATTTACAATATATGGTTCGGATGACAATCCGGGACTCACCCCGAGGGCAACTGCTGAGCTTTTCAGAATAATGAAACAAGATAGCAAGAAGTTCTCTTTCTCCTTGAAGGTATTCTTTTGTCCTCCATATTTTGCCCTGAATTACTATCTTAGTATCTTTTGGTATGTGCCATAGTTTTTTTTTTGGGTGCGTGTTTTGCATGATGGTTTCTTTGTAGATCTCTGTCAGTAGACGAATTAATTTCAATTATCACTATCACTTCTACAGATTTGTTGAAACCAGTGAATTGATAGCTTACAACTGGTAACCATGGGCTACAATGCCGGAATCTAAGCATACTGTTATATTTGTAGGCTGAAAGATTAGTATTCAGCATGTGGCATGATGCTTATTGCCTTGTCCTCAGTTTTTTCCTTTTGGCATGTTGAAGATGGATTTTTGCACATACATCTCTTTCATTAACTAAATGCTCCATTAGGAGCCTTGTCACAAAAGATTCAATTAAAACATTAGCATGCAACATATTACAAGCTTTGGTAAATCAAAGGGCATCTATCATGGAAGATAATCTAGTGCCAACTTACTTTTTTCTGCAGAACTGGTCACATGCCAAAATTGTAATGACAAATGAAGTCAGTCAGTTCCAAGAGTTTAGTTTGGGATCAACAAGTCATGTGTCAGCAAACTGTTGCTCTAATGATGGAAGTCTCTCTCTCTCTCTCTCATATTTTTCTAGAGAGATATGCTCTGGGGATCTGCTCGGCCACCTTGGCCGAGTAGCATCCCTTTCGTGAGAGCTAGTAGGTGGCTTTCCGGAGATGGCCAGGCCCTTAGGGGTCCTTTCCCGTCAGGTGTTGCGCTCGGGGGTGGCGTGGGATGATGACTCCTCTCATTTGGATGCGCTGCCGCTTCCGATGTGAGGAGAGGGCACACCAGGAGATGGTGTCCTGTTCTCCTGCGTAGGTCCTTGGCAGGTGGCGGTGGCCAGGAGGGGAGTTGCGACTTGAGACCCCAAGCCCCCACGCAAGCATCTGGGAGCCTAGCACAACCTGGCTCAAGGAGCTTTGCCGACGTTCTCAGGGGGGTTAGCGGGGATGTGGCGGTGCAATGGCGCAACTGCAAGGTATTGGAGTAGGGTTGCAAACAAATCAATACGCTCGACGAGCAGCTCGAAGCTCGACTCGTTTATTAGACTAACAAGTCGAGCTTGAATAAAAAAATAAGCTCGGTTCATAAACGAGCCGAGCTTGAGCAGAGGTATTGTGACGGACCAGAATACTTATGCCCGATAAGACTCCATATCCAGATCCGCCTCCCGCGAACGGACCAAAGTCTCGCAAGGGATATCTCATACACGTGTCCAGTAAGAGTATAAAAGACAACTACACATTATAAGACACAAGAAAGAACATGTGCTCATACCTGCATATAACAATTTACAACTGTCCCATTACATTAATACATGTCCAATTAAAAAGTACAACTACTTGGGGCATACCCCGAGGGAGCACAAGCTCACACAACACTAACTACTACTCAACTGCTGGTGGTACAAGTCTGACACAACCGTTGCTCCAAGCCAAACACACGGCAGCCCTGAAAAGAACTGTAGGGGAGTGAGCCTCAACAAGTCACAGCTCAGTAGGGGACCACCCAAAAAGCAACACACAAACCAGGAAGAGTCCTCAACCCAAAAGGGTCCCACTGGAAACACGATAGCCAAACCATTTCATGCTCACATCATAACAATAATAACAATTTAACATAATCATGATAATAAATACAAAGTCCTCGGAAGGAATGTGGGACTACAGGACTAATATAATATTATTAGTCAGCCCAACTACTAAAGTGCCTAAACCACAGTCTCACCGGCACACTGCTACAACAACTGGATGCCTAAGTTATAAGCCACACAGGCAAATCACTCTGCCCAGGCTACAAGCTTCACAGGCGAACCTCAAACATTGGGTAACATGACTGCTAACCAAAAGCTGGTCCCTTATACCCCAAACTACACTACGTCGAGAGCCACACATAAGGTAGGACTGGCTACAACTAGCTAGTCCATCACACAGTAACACCATAATCGGAACCATTCCAAGAAGGGTAAAACACAACAAAGTGGAAGGTCTTACACGGCCTCCACGGAGCACACCTCCACCAAACCACAGTACGCCTAGGCCATAAGCCTCATCGGCAAATTACCCACAAGGGTAACATAATTGGCAACCACAAACTAATCCACATAAATTATAAACAAAGATCTACTTAAACGGATAGGATACAACAAGTGGCATGTCAACTACAAGACCTCCACAACACACGAGAGCCTGAAAGGTTGGTATACAATGTACCATCACAAAACTACAAAGTAACCCACGAAGGGTACAGGTACCTGCTACCTCAAGGTACCACAACACAAACACCCGTACAAGGGTACAAGTAGGTGGTAAACACCACACAAACCACAACTTTACTGTGCCTTCCTTAGGCACAACATTACAGGTGAAACCTCAACCCATGTGCCAACAACAGGCACTCCACACAAAGTAAACCACAACCAGTGAGTCACCGCTCACAACCAACACTAGTGAGCCATTGCTCACAAACCACACTAGTGAGCTACCGCTCACAAACCACGACCTGTGGTAAGCACGAGTCGGAAAGGAATGACGCCACCACACGGGAACGAACTATTGGCTGATCAGGCCAGTATCCAACCCGGACAACACAACACAAGAACAACCTCTCAGCCTCGCAGTCACGGACGAAAGTCCAACTGCCGCTCCACGAGAACAAGTCAAACAACTGTGGAGACCAACCAACACCACACCTGCAGACACACAGCTGCAGGCCCATGCCTGGCACCTCTAAGGTCTCTGGCGGAGCACCCTAAAGTGAGGCACTGGAAAACAGGACTAGCTGGGGACCAGTGTCGACTACTGGTGTCCGTACCCCCAACTACGAGCGCGCTACGAGCGACTAAAAGACAAGTACAGAAGTCACTGTCCCACTGTCGTCTTTCCCTCAGCCGGACGTACAACTCAAGCAAAGGAGTGAGGGTGTCCAGGTCAGACGACACAGACCTCGACGGTACAACACAAGTACCGGGACAAACCCCAAGCACAAGAAACACACGTGCCTGGCTCACAAAGAACCTGGGGTACCCGACTAGAGAGGCATTCCGGAATAGGCGCCGGACCACCACACTCGGCTAGCACACAAGCCACGATATTTACATATATAGTCTTTATTTATAATTCACAATATACATGTGTTAGGATTAGCTTAACACCGGCCACCATGTGACCCTCAAGCTATCCTACACAACACATTCAAGAACCACAAACTTGCCTATCATCGGTCACCTCGTGACCTCCATAGCAACACACACTCCACTAATACATAAATCAGTATAATATTCCTTGAAGGATAACAACAGACCAGGGCTAGGTTCACACATGACCTTCACTGCCCAAACACCACAAAGTCAGGCTAGGCTCACATAGGAACCTCATTGCCCAGTTATTACAACAAAACTTAAACACTGAGCCACGGTAGAGTATATGCCATGCTATACACACATCTCGTAAACATGTCCAACACATGGACAACACGTTCCAAAGCGCTACTAGTGCCAACGCACCACACATACTACGTCAACACCAAGCCGGTTACGTACATAACATAATAACCACGTAAAACATGCCCGCCTCGTGAGCAATACGCTCCACGAGCGTAACAAGTGCACTGGCTCCACCTGTCATCGCCATGCACAACAAATATCACCAATCCGGATATTCAAATTACCAAAACATACAAACTAATATCCTCGGCTGCGATCGCGACAGAGGCTAGGGCCGCCTTTTGATCGCGACGCTACGACATGGCGCGACAAGAAGTCCTGTCGCGACAGGTCGGACTGTCGCTACCAGGTAGCGACACCCCAAAGGACCGCGATCAGAAACCTTAACGCGACACCACGACAGACCGCGATCAAAGGCCTTAATGCGACAGATAGCAACGACGCAATGAGATCGCGCCACCCCGACATGTCGCGATAGGAACCTGGGCCGCCATCAGATCGCGACCCAACTATACGTCGCAACAGAAACCTTATTGCGACAGATCGGGCTGTCGCGATCAGATCGCGACACCCAGGGCTGTCGCCTTCGCAGGCGAAAACCCCAATCCGGGAGGAACTCCACGGATTACCACTCCAGACCATTCATACCACACTTAATTCACGTTTTTCATGCTTTAATGGATACCCTAGCATGGTATCTACTGTTCTTTAAGCTTTAAACGAATCAAATCCACACTACGAGCAATCCACACAATCAAACGAGGTGGAATCTCCCTACCTCCGCGATGAACGCGAAAACCACGCACGGTACGACATCTCCTCCGCTCCACGTGACGTCCTCGCGGCGAGAGCGCGCCAAAAACACCTCCAGAAGCTTGAATCGCCCGGAAATCCCGCAGCAGCTTCCCCCCCTGGCCGTGCAGAGCTTCCCCTGCTCTGTTCGGCTGGGGTTCTTAAAAACAGCACAGCGGTTGGGATCGCGACGTGCACCACCGCCGCGACCTGATTGCGACCTAGGTGACCGTCGCCTTCCCAAGGCCGACGTCAGCTGACCGCCCAGCGAGCGACACGCGGCAGCCATGTAGACGAAGACTGCCAAACAACGGCAACGTGAACGCGACCCCCAGGACTGTCGCGTTCAGAACGCGACGCTCACCCCTGTTGCGTTCACAGGCACAAGACCTGTGAGCACTTTGGGCCCAATGGCCGGCCCACAAAGCCTCACAACGCGCGCAAACACCTGAACACGCACTAATGGGCCACACATTGGCCACCAAACCCGTTAAACTGGATCCACATGGATCCGAAAAACGCGCGACGTTATATTATTATCACCTAAAAGAAATATCGTCCTCGATAATCAAAACAAATCATAATAAACCAGATTATCACATAAAAGAAATAAAACCGTATACAGAACAAGAAGGACTCTTTCTCTGCATCAGCATTTCAATTCATCTGTCCATTTCTATCCTTGCTTTGCTCTTTTCTTTTCTTTCAATTCATTTCACAATTACTCTGTTCTGTCGATTCTATTACCTTTTCTTACCTTTCAATTGTAGGCGATTCTACTCTGCCAATGGCGCTTTATCTCCTTAGACTGAACCTGTTTCCACAATTTTTCGGCTGTGTTTGCAAAATTTCTTTCGGGACCACTTTGCTTTTCCCGAATATCTTACACTGTAATACTCTTTCATGCCGCCATTTTCTTTCTCTATTTATCACTACCAACTGTTATCCTGCCTTATCTGCATTTACATTCACAACTGACACCTCTTCAAAAAAAAAAACTATCACCATCTTTGAATTTTCTGCCCTTTTATATTATCCTGCTCATACCAGTTTAAATCATTTCTGATTAAAAATCATAATAACTCTGTTCCTTTATTTCGCTGCGCAAAACTTTACACATTCTCCTTATTCAAGCAAACCTTGAAAATCTGTGAATATTAAATCTTTCTTTACTCTCGCTTTCGCTGCGCTACTTTGATCACACTGAACACTTTTGCAAAATATTCCACAATTTCTGTTCTCATTATTGCTTTCAATTACTTTCTTCTGACTTCAACTGCTTCTCAAATCATCTTATTCAATTACTCCGGCTGAAGATATCACTGCAATTTCTGATCTACTAAACCGCTATTGACATATTACGCTCTTCATATATCTTTCTGCTTTACTGACATTCTCTGACTAATCTCATATTTTGCTGCATAACCTTTCCAAATATTCTTTAATTAATCTGTTCCTGCTCCTGCATCAAACTCTGGAATATTTTAATACAATCCATTTCTGCTCCATTGAATCATTTCTTTGCACCGATATGCAAACTCTGACTGACATTTCCTGACTCATCTGACCTTATCACTTCATCATTTGCTAAATTCTTTATTTCTTTGATCCTTATCTCTTCTTTAAATACAGCAAAACTCAAATTTAAATACCAATTTCTTTAAATACAACAACTTGCTTTGACTGCTTCTCTTATTCCATTAAATGCTCTTTCTGAAAAATTCCTCATAATCTGCCATTCATCAACTAAATATTCCTCTTGTGCAATTTTCAGAAAATCTCATTGCACACTAATTCTTCTTTTCTCTCTTTCTTTATTCAACTAATCCTTTCTATACTTAATTTCGGATGTCAGACATACTTAATTTATCTGCCATAAATCACTGCTCTTTTATGTACTAATACCTCTTTTAAAGCTGATCTACTTTACTTAATCATGCCAAACTCTTCATAACCTAATCACATTCTCATTCACACTATTTCTTAATATCATACGACTCAGATCTCTGATGCCACAATACCTCTGCTGAGGTTCTCAACTATATCTTGCACATTTAATCACTTCTGATACACACACTGACCTGTTCCTCATCACCTTGTTACCATATACCTATCTCTGCTAACTCTGTATTTTTACTTACTAGATTCCATATCCAACTTATTAATCTCCTCAATTCCTTTAACTGCGAATCTTTAACAACCAAACTGATCTATCACAAACCAGCATGCTAGTATAATCACACAGATTATACCACCTCTAACCACATCAACTTTCAACAACTGCTAACAACTGCCAATTTAACAAACAGAAACACACGGTTTACGTGCCAAAAATTCACGTAAAAACTACTTTATATCACATAAAACCACAGACTTACTACCAGCAGTGGACATTAAACCATGTATTGGGACATTGTACTTTCAATGTCTTTTCATATTCTAACTGGACATTGCTCTGATACCAACTGTGACGGACCGGAATACTTATGCCGATAAGACTCCATATCCAGATCCGCCCCCGCGAATGGACCGAAGTCTCGCAAGGGATATCTCATACACATGTCCAGTAAGAGTATAAAAGACAACTACACAGTATAAGACACAAGAAAGAACATGGCTCATACCTGCATATAACAATTTACAACTGTCCCATTACATTAATACATGTCCAATTAAAAAGTACAACTACCTGGGGCATACCCCGAGGGAGCACAAGCTCACACAACACTAACTACTACTCAACTGCTGGTGGTACAAGTCTGACACAACGCTGCTCCAAGCCAAACACACGGCAAGCCCTGAAAAGAACTGTAGGGGAGTGAGCCTCAACAAGTCACAGGCTCAGTAGGGGACCACCCAAAAAGCAACACACAAACCAGGAAGAGTCCTCAACCCAAAAGGGTCTCACTGGCAACACCGATAGCCAAACCATTTCATGCTCACATCATAACAATAAATAACAATTAAACATAATCATGATAATAAACACAAAGTCCTCGGAAGGAATGTGGGACTACGGGACTAAGATAATATTATTAGTCAGCCCAACTACTAAAGTGCCTAAACCACAGTCTCACCGGCACACTGCTACAACAACTGGATGCCTAAGCTATAAGCCACACAGGCAAATCACTGCCCAAGCTACAAGCTTCACAGGCGAACCTCAAACACTTGGGTAACATGACTGCTAACCAAAAGCTGGTCCCTTATACCCCAAACTACACTACGTCGAGAGCCACACATAAAGTGGTAGGACTGGCTACAGCTAGCTAGTCCATCACACAGTAACACCATAATCGGAACCATACCCAAGAAGGGTAAAACACAACAAAGTGGAAGGTCTCACACGGCCTCCACGGAGCACAACTCCACCCCACCACAGTACGCCTAGGCCATAAGCCTCATCGGCAAATTACCCACAAAGGGTAACATAATTGGCAACCACAAACTAATCCACAATAAACTATAAACAAAGATCTACTTAAAACGGATAGGATACAACAAGTGGCAGGTCAAACTACAAGACCTCCACAACACACGAGAGCCTGAAAGGTTGGTACACAATGTACCATCACAAAACTACAAAGTAACCCACGAAGGGTACAGGTACCTGCTACCTCAAGGTACCACAACACAAACACCCGTACAAAGGGTACAAGTAGGTGGTAAACACCACACAGAACCACAACTTTACTGTGCCTTCACTTAGGCACAACATTACAGGTGAAACCTCAACCCATGTGCCAACAACAGGCACTCCACACAAAGTAAACCACAACCAGTGAGTCACCGCTCACAACCAACACTAGTGAGCCATTGCTCACAAACCATACTAGTGAGCTACCGCTCACAAACCACGACCTGTGGTAAAGCACGAGTCGGAAAGGAACGACGCCACCACACGGGAACGAACTACTGCTGATCAGGCCAGTATCCAACCCGGACACACAACACAAGAACACCTCTCAGTCTCGCAGTCACGGACGAAAGGTCCAACTGCCGCTCCACGAGAACAAGTCAAACAACTGTGGAGACCAACCAACACCACACCTGCAGACACATAGCTGCAGGCCTATGCCTGACACCTCTAAGGTCTCTGGCCGGAGCACCCTAAAGTTGCACTGGAAAACAGGACTAGCTGGGGACCAATGTCGACTACTGGTGTCCGTACCCCCAACTACGAGCGCGCTTCAAGCGACTAAAAGACAAGTCAGAAGTCACTGTCCGGCTGTCCCACTGTCGTCTTTCCCTTAGCCGGACTTACAACTCAAGCAAAGGAGTGAGGGTGTCCAGGTCAGACGACACAGACCTCGACGGTACAACACAAGTACCGGGACAAACCCCGAGCACAAGAAACACACGTGCCTGGCTCACAAAGAACCTGGGGTACTCGACTAGAGAGGCATTCCGGAATAGGCGCCAGACCACCACTCGGCTAGCACACCAAGCCACGATATTTACATATATAGTCTTTATTTATAATTCACAATATACATGTGTTAGGATTAGCTTAACACCGGCCACCATGTGACCCTCAAGTTATCCTACCCCAACACATTCAAGAACCACAAACTTGCCTATCATCGTCACCTCGTGACCTCCATAGCAACACACACTCCACTTAATACATAAATCAGTATATATTCCTTGAAGGATAACAACAGACCAGGGCTAGGTTCACACATGACCTTCACTGCCCAAACACACAAAGTCATGCTAGGCCACACAGGAACCTCATGCCCAGTTATTACAACAAAACCTTAAACACTGAGCCACGGTAGAGTATATGCCATGCATATACACACATCTCGTAAACAACATGTCCAACACATGGACAGCACGTTCCAAAGCGCTACAAGTGCCAACGCACCACACATACTACGTCAACACCAAGTCGGTACGTACATAACATAATAACCACATAAAACATGCCCGCCTCGTGAGCAATACGCTCCACGAGCGTAACAAGTGCACTGGCTCCACCTGTCATCGCCATGCACAATAAATATCACCAATCCGGATATTCAAATTACAAAGCATACAAACTAATATCCTCGGCTGCGATCGCAACAGAGGCTAGGGCCGCCTTTTGATCGCGACGCTACGACATGGCGCCACAAGAAGTCCTGTCGCGACAGGTCGAACTGTCGCTACTAGGTAGCGACACCCCAAGGACCGCGATCAGAAACCTTAACGCACATCCCGACAGATCGCGATAACCTTAACGCGACACCACGACAGACCACGATCAAAGGCCTTAATGCGACAGATAGCAACGGTGCAATGAGATCGCGCTACCCCGACATGTCGCGATAGGAACTTGGGCCGCCATCAGATCGCGACCCAAATATACGTCGCAACAGAAACCTTATTGCGACGGATCGGGCAGTCGCGATCAGATCGCGACACCCAGGGCTGTCGCCTTCGCAGGCGAAAATCCCAATCCGGGAGGAACTCCACGGATTACCACTCTAGACCATTCATACCACACTTAATTCACGTTTTTCATGCTTTAATGGACACCCTAGCATGGTATCTACTGTTCTTTAAGCTTTAAACGAATCAAATCCACACCACGAGCAATCCACACAATCAAACGAGGTGGAATCTCCCTACCTCCGCGAAGAACGCGAAAACCACGCACGGTACGACATCTCCCCCGCTCCACGCGACGTCCTCGCGGCGAGAGCGCGCCAAAAACACCTCCAGAAGCTTGAATCGCCCGGAAATCCCGCATCAGTTTCCCCCCCTGGCCGTGCAGAGCTTCCCCTGCTCTATTCGGCTGAGGTTCTTAAAAACAGCACAGCGGTTGGGATCGCGACGTGCACCACCGCCGCGACTTGATCGCGACCTAGGTGACCGTCGCCTTCCCAAGGCCGACGTCAGCTGACGCCCAGCGAGCGACACGCGGCAGCCATGCAGACGAAGACCGCCAAACAGCGCAACGTGAACGTGACCCCCAGGACTGTCGCGTTCAGAACGCGACGCTCACCCCTGTCGCGTTCACAGGCACAAGACCTGTGAGCACTTTGGGCCCAATGGCCGGCCCACGAAGCCTCACAACGCGCGCAAACACCTGAAACACGCACTAATGGGCAACACATTGGCCACCAACCCGTTAAACTGGATCCACAAGGACCGGAAAACGCGCGACGTTACAGGTATGCTCAACTCGATTACGTTCGCTAGCAGCTCGTTAAGATACTTGATAAAGTACTTGTTAAGTTACTCGATAAACTACTCATTAATATACTCGAGTTCATACTAGTTAATATACTCAAATATAATAAATATGAGAATATATATATAGAGAGATGTTGTGGTACGACAGTGCGGCCCTGTCGTACCCCAATGTTGTTGTTGGATGGAGGTTCAACAAAAAAAAAAGAGAAAAAAGAAAACCTGCGCCCGCCGCAGCCACATGCAGTGCACGCTGCGTTGGATCCCCATCCAACGGTAGGGGCTGGGGTGCTTCGAGGCCGCACTGTCGCACCCAAACATTTATGTGTATATATATATATATTTATTTATAGAATTATTGTTGAAGTATGAAATGTTAAGAGGACTTAAATGTAAAAGACTTAATGTCAAGGGATATACACAAATCATGTTAATAAGGTGTATACATAAATCTAATTTTAATTTTTTAATCAAATCTAACCTAAACTTTATATGAAACTTAACTATTCTTGTATGCATATAAAGTAAAGTGGTGGTTTAAAAATAAAAAGTCAAAAGACTTCTGGGTCCCTAGGTAGCGATTGGGGAAAAGTTTGTTTTCTTCACAGGGTGCCACAAGAAGAGTTACTTCCGGCACCGACAATGCACGTAGTCGCCGCGCACTCCTTACGGGGGCCTCATCCACAGCAGGAGTCGTCAGCAACTGCTGCGGACCCCTAGCTAGTGCCGGACGGAGCTCTTGGCGGCCGCTGTGCTGCTCCAGACAGTGCGGACTCCACCGAGTTTCAGAGGATTCCTCGGAGTTGCAGCGCCGCGGCGGTGATGCGCATGCCCCCTGGAGGTTTCGACGATGTCGGAAGGCATCCATGGTGTTTGCGGCGGCGATCTCAGGCCGCCCCACCTCCTACATCCGACTGCCAACCCCGCCCCACCCTCTGCACCTTCCACGACCGCGAACGTGTGAAGTGTTGTATCTCATATTCTCTTATCAGATATGAGAGTTTCTATCCTAGACTTTAGCCTTTATAAAATGGACCCCCCACCCAGTTATCCACTGTGTAAGTTTCCCAAGCTCTTGAGCTCGAGTTCGAAATGGTGCTCGTTTCTTAACGAGTTGCTTAACGAGCCGAGCTCGAACATGGCTTGTAGGTGCTCTACGAGTATCGAGCCGAGTGTGAATTTGTTAAAATTTGTTCGAGCCGAGTTCCAACAGAGCAATACTCGGCTTAGCTCGGATCGTTCGCACCTCTATATTGGAGGCTGGAGAGCTCTTGGAGGAGTTTGTCTCCCGACCTAGGTCTTATGGGAACCAGTCGATCGCCATCTCTCTTCTGGTTGGGGACGTTGACGAAGACTCGATCGAGAGGAGGCTAGAGGAGATTATTGAAGCTGGGTGGGGGGTAGTTAGGGTGGCCTTGAAGTTGTTCCTAGGTGTGGGGTCCTGTGCAGAGTGGGTGGAGAAGGCAGTGGAAGTGAAGCGTACTTTGTGGCAGAAGGGGCGTTTCTTGGTATTTGTAGGTGGTCCCCCAAGCTTGGCACATTCCCTCCTCTGCGGGAGAGCCAGTTTTGAGTGGAGCTAGAGGGTTGCCCATCGGCCTGTGTGATGAGGAAGGTGTGAGTTTCTTGGTTCGTAGGTTTGGGCGGCTCGTCCAAGGCTCGTTACAGTTCTCTATGGCCGGTACCAGATTGAAGGTGCACGCTAAGGAATCAAAAATCGTCTGGATCGGGATCGAATCGACCGATTCAGATCGATTTTGGGCCGACCGATTCGATCCGGGTTAACCCTGCCAGGGGCTGAGTCCAGGCCGATTTCGGGACTTATTTACCTGAACATGGCCGAGTCTAGGCCGATTTTAGGCCTTATTAAGTAAATGTTAGTATTTGTAGTTTCATTTACTTAAGATATTACATGTAAATAAGAAAATACCTCTCATTTAAATCTAATAAAAATATCAAAAAAATCATATCTCTTACAATAAAAAGTCAACTCTCCCATCCAAGAAGAAAATCGCAATTTTGACGATTCTATCAAAATAACATCTTTCTATTCCTCATAATTTAGCATATCTAAAAATTTCATAATTCAAATAAATCCAATAGAACACTAAAAATTCAAAGTCTGGTGAAAAAAGTCAACGTGCATGTGACTTCTCCAAAGGAGTCACTCTCCTACTGACCAGGATTTAATTGCTGTCAGTAGGAGAGTGGCTCCCTTGGAGAAGTCATATGTACGTTTGACTTTTTTCACCAGACTTAAATTTTTAGTGTTCTATTGAGTTTATTTGAATTATGAAATTTTTAGATAGACCAAATTACGAGGATTAGAAAGACGCTGTTTTGATGGAATCATTAAAATTGCGATTTTTTTTAGATGAGAGAGTTAACTTTTTATTGGTAAGAGATATGATTTTTTTGATATTTTTATTGGATTCAAATGGGGGGTACTTTCTTATTTACATGTAATATCTTAAGTAAATGAAACTACAAATACTAACATTTACTTAAATGATGTTAAGGTAAATAAGATATTGTACATTAGTATACACTTGTATGATTGATATACATATTGATATGTTTATACATTAATATGATGTATCATACACTTTATATTGATGTAACCTTATGTTTTTCATATTTTTTTCTAATTTTTTACAATTTCTATAGGGGGTCGATCCAGCCACCCCTGGTGCAGCCCGGATCGGCCGATCCGATCAATTTTTGGCTGGCCGATCCGGCCCTAATTCCCTTGTTCTTGAACCTTGGTGCACGCTTCCATACGGGTGATTAGCCAGAGAGGTGCCGGCGGCCATCTTAGTGAGTTTTGACGGGGAGATGCTTGTCGTCCGTTGCTTGGTGCTTTAGGAGGAGCAGCGTCCTGTGCTGCCACTGCCCTTAGGGCAACAAGTGTTGGTTCTGGAGGTTGAAGACGAAGGTAGGGCGGGCATTTCGAATCGCCCGGGTTTTCGACTCCACCTGGCGTGCACGAACCGGGTGGCTCAGCCAACGTCTGGACTGGACGAGGGGGCCACTCCCCTGTCCGTGGCAGACCGAGGATTACTCGAACCGGCTGGCTAGTGCGGACCGGCTGGGTGCTCACCACAGCTCTGGTCCGATAAGGGACCCACTGACTTACCCAATATCCGCCTTCTCCCGCATATCGGTCAGTTGGGATCCGATAGGGGTTGTCTTCCCCGCCCGTCTTTGACCTCTGGGCTACGCAGCTCCTGCGCCTGCCAGTTGATTGGGAGGCCAGCCTCCTCGTTACGCCGCCCTCTGGCGATGGTGGGCTTTGCTCCTACTGGCCTGACGAGTGCTCCCTTGGCGCTGATCCTCGCCTCATATGGAGCAGTCTTGCAACAACATTCCGGAAGGTGAATCCCGGATGCCCTCGGTGGAGGAGCCAGTGGGCAAAGCTGCTGCCCTGGGCTCCTCCCGCTCTCTTCAGTGGCTTCATCGTCCTCCGATGTCTCACACCTACAGCAAGTTCTTGGCCTGTCAGCGGAGAGCCCAGTCACAGAAGAAGTTGAGACACTGCGAGGCTTCAGTGCCAATCTCTTCATCGATAGATCCGGCAGTCAACTTGGATCTCCTGGAGGGACCCCAGTGGAGGCTGCACGTGGTATCAGCGGTGATGGTTCTGGTGGGGAGATGGTGGAGGCAGTGGGTGCTGTTGTGGGGAGGAGGATGACCTCCCCCCCTTCTTCTTGTTTGATGACCTCTTCTGGGAGGCCCCAATACTTCCTAGAGGAAGTTACTGCATGTAACTCCCTGGCTTTAGCCCTCCCTGCCCCACCTCCGATGTCTGAAGATTTATGTGCAGCGGTGGCGCTGGTTGAGGAAGCCTCTCAAGGGGAAGAGAGTGTCCCTGTGGACAATGGTAAGCTCTCCAAAGGTGAGATTATGGATATATTGAGCAAGGTTGAAAACTTCATGGAGACACAGGTGAGTGAAACCGCTAGGTTGATTGGAGTCCCCGAGGTAGGAGCTGACAGAGGTTTGAAGTTCTCCCTACTTTTGATCAAGCGGAGATGGATGACGGACATTACGAGAAAGGCAAAATTTGATGTGACCGTCAAAAAAGGAGTTCCGTAGCATTGTGAAGCATAGTTCACACGTGTAACCAAGAGAAGTGCTGTAGGGCTGCAGTACTGTTCTGCTGTGAGATGTTTGTTTTTTGAATGTTGTACCAAGGGGGGGGGGACCTTTAGTAGGTGTGTGGGTCTGTTTTGGGACTGTCATGTGTGTTAAGCTGGGACTGTAAGTGTGTTTGGGTTTTTTCTTTCCTATGCTCCCTTGGCAGACTTTGGTTTGCCATCTTTTGTTTTGGGGATTTTTTTGGGAGCTCTCTCCTATTCATGTATATATCCTTTTCCTTTTATAATATCTGTGGTACTATCCACATTCCCCCCAAAAAAAACAAGTCATGTGTCAGTCAGCCAAATATATATGCAGATATAAGCTCTTCTAGATTCATTGTTGAAGTAGCTATTTTTCCCCCAAAACATGTCTCATTGTGGAATTATACTTTGATTGAACTTTGTTCTCAAACAAGCCATATATGCAAAATATGTTGGTGAGCCTTATGCATTTGAAAACATAATTTTTTGTTTTTGGGTGATCACTAACTATGTCTGTTGATGAATTACAGGTCTACATGGTGGAACTTTACCAAGATACACTTGTAGATCTACTACTACCTAGGAATGCAAAGCGTTTGAAGTTAGAGATAAAGAAAGATACGAAGGTAATCCCTTGAATGCAAACATGAAATCAATGACTAACTTAATACTCACTTTACTAACAATGAAATTGAAGTATAGGTTACTCTACTTTTTAACAGAATATGAAACTTCCATAATCATCTTGTTATATATAGAAAGCAACCATCATTTTATTGTCAGCCTTCAATTTTCAAAATGCACATAAAGAGCAAATGCTTGATGTACATGATGTGATGTGATAGCTTCTTCAGATGTTTTCTATTTTGGTTGGAAGGTCTGATACACGAAGAGCTGACTATTCAAAATTTGGGTTCCTTGACTTTATTGATTGGGCTTATCTAGTTTTTTTTTTTTTGAAGTTGCTGATTGTTAAGTCATTCTCAGGGAATGGTCTCCATAGAAAATGTGTCAGTTGTTTCAATTTCAAACTTTGAGGAGCTGAAGGCTATTATTATGAGAGGATCTGAGCAACGACATACTGCTGGGACACAAATGAATGATGAAAGTTCAAGATCACATTTGATACTTTCAATTATCATTGAAAGTACGAATCTTCAAACACAGTCACTTGCAAGGGGAAAGGTAAACCTATAATCTCATCAAGGTGTTTTATAATCATGTATTTGAATGACCTTGTTTTGTGCATTAGACTGGATCTTCTAATTTATATGTTTTTGATGTTACGAGCAACAGAGAATCAATAAATGCTTTATGTTCAACTTTGGAGCAACGACCCAATTTATATTCATATGATTAGGGAGGGTGTGGTCCAGACAAATAAAAGGGTGCAAAATACAAGTGAGAAGGGTACAAACAACCTCCATGACAAGACAGACCATAACTAAGAAGGTGCTTAATTCTTTGAAGTGCGAACTTTTTTGAATTTTTTGTTAAAAGGTAAGAAAATTACTTAGAAGGAGTATATTGAAGGGAAAATGTGCCAAAGAGATAGTATTGTCTGATGAAATGACATTCAATGTAATGATTAATTTTATTATGGAGAATGGATTGCTCACTATGAGGAGCACCCTTGTTGTCATAAATAGCAAAGCAGGAGTTCATAAAGGGATTCCAAAGCTGTGCAGGAGATGCTGTAGCCACAGATTGGCCATGTCATGATGCCCCACAAAGGATTTGAAGCTTAAGGATTGCCACCCAATACATCACAGCTATAAAGCACTCTGAGTTGAGCTTGTTTGGCTGTTTTATTTTTTGTCATATGAAAACCCTGTTCAGTATGCTCTTGGGAAGACCTTCTGATATATATATGAATCTAATTGTTAACTTCTATCATTGCAAATGCTATAGTTTTCTAGAGTGAATTACTGGTTTGATTGTAGAGCTGTAGGTTGTGATGTGTTTTCTTTTGTCTGACACTACCGATGAGCTGTTCCTGCTATTGTAGTTTCTTCTGTTATAAAGCAAGCATTTGAAGAATAGGCGATGGGCTTCTAATGTTTTGGGTTTGATGAATTTGCTTATTTGACTAATGATTTCTGATTTTGGTTTTTTGGGATCCTATCTTGATCTTCCACCAGTATGCAATGTAGTACTTGCTGATGTAACATTGTATCTTCACTTGCAGCTAAGTTTCGTGGATCTTGCTGGTTCTGAAAGGGTGAAGAAATCAGGTTCTTCTGGGCATCAATTGAAAGAGGCCCAAAGCATCAACAAATCGCTTTCGGCTCTAGGGGATGTGATTGGTGCTCTTTCTTCTGATGGACAACATATTCCATACAGGAACCATAAGCTAACAATGCTCATGAGTGACTCTCTTGGTGGCAATGCCAAAACTCTCATGTTTGTGAATGTCTCACCGGCTGAATCCAACTTGGAGGAGACTCACAATTCTCTAATGTAAGCTTATTTTAGAACTTTTTCTGTCTCTCCCATTATTCTTCAAGAAGAATATTCTAATCAGTTCATATGGATGCTAACTGTTGTATCCTCCGTTGCCCACCATGACCCTCTCAAATGATAGGTGTAAAATTGCACCAATTCTTGGATAGGAAGTCTTTGATTGCATGAACTAAAGCAAATATTACATGAGACATTTAGAGGCATCTATACAAGGAAGTTCTGGGCATTAGTTACTAAATAATCAGATATCTTCAGGAGGTCTATGTTTACTGACTTTGTATGACCCAGTTGGTACTATGGGTGGGGAGGGAAAGAGAGAGTTCCGAACCTGGAATTGTGTGTATGTGCTCTACTACTATGGTAGAGAACTCAAAAAGGAAAAAAAAAAGTCTATGTTTAGAGATTAGTTTGTCTGTTGGTGAGAGGAGTTATTCACGAGTCCAGAACCTTAGGAAGCTAGTGATGCATACAATGTTGAATATCATGTTCAAAGTAGTTAAACAGTCAATGACTAGGCTAAATATTCTTGAATTGATCTTCCACAGCATTGAGAGTTGAAAATGGTTGTTTACATTACCTTCCAGTTTCTGAGTATGAAAGTTTTCTCCCCAGCCAAAAGGGAAGTCCCTATGTTCACATATTGTGTCATTTTTTGGCAGATATGCATCAAGGGTACGTTCTATTGTGAATGACCCAAGCAAGAATGTGTCCTCAAAGGAAGTTGCCCGTCTGAAGAAACTGGTGTCATACTGGAAGGAACAGGCTGGAAAAAGAGGCGATGACGAGGAATTGGAAGAGATCCAGGAAGAACGACCAGCAAGAGATAGAATGGACATGAGATTATCCACATAATCTTTTCCCCTCATCCGAGCTAACACGCTTACATTTTGTTCCATTAAATTCTGTTCAGCTAAATTAAATTCTATGCATTGTCCCACCACTTTTGTGCATATGTACATCCCATTGAAAGATGGAATATGTCCCCCATACAGATTCAGTACTGCTCTTGGTAGGGTGGACATGAGCAGCTTGTACAGCAATCTATCGGAAGTAAAATTTTCTAACAAATTCACGAAACGGTGGTGCAGCTTTTCCATGCATTCTGCTAGAGAGAACTGGGATTTCGGAAACTACTACCTAGGGGAGAATTCGAGAAGACACAATAGGTTGACGGTGTGTTTCTAGGCACTTAAATCTTGTCCGTTCATCTACTTATTTTCCAACTGCTTGGGATAAGTCATTGGACGATTGTAAATAGATTATTTGGTGTTAAATGGTGGATTAGGATGTAATTGCTGGACAACATGTTTGTACTCAATTACACCTCGTGAGATTGTTGGCTTAAAGATGGCATTCGTTTGTCAACTGATTCCCTAGAAAACTTTGGCTGCAAAGTCGCAGGTCCGGCTTCCTTTGTGTGGACACCTTGCAGGGGAGAGCTGCAGGGCCACTTGGATCTTGTGCCTTATTTGCTTATTAGAACCGAATAGTTTTATATATCCTTGTAAGTACTAGATTTCTCTTCCCCGTATGTTCCTACAAAATCTTACAACGAATTTCTGCACGATTCTGAAGGGAAGGAAAGAAGTCTATTTTGATTATTAACCTACACCCGTTAATTAAGCTGGAGTTTTTCTGCTATATCTGAACCAATATTGGACAAATAAAGGGAGGCAATTTTGAGTCTCTCAACAATATATGGCAACAACGTTAATTGTATTGTACATACAACGTACTACACATCCAACACTAAAAGAAGGAAACAAACAAGGCTCTAATATTAATATGTTTTCTGATCAGCAGTAGCATCAGCTACGTAGCTAGGTGAGAACGAGTCAAACAAACATTAAAGTATTGACATAACCCACCATGGATTGGATGGTGTCCTCCGCGGTCTTGATCAGCACCTAGCTAGAATGCTTGCTCTCAACTGCCAGAGAAGCTGGAGGCTCATCAATTATCCTCACCAGTTCATCCTGATTCCATAGCTCATCGAGCAGGCTAGGCGGCAACACCGCCACCAAGAAACCAGCGACAGATCCATCCATGTTATATCATCCGTTGTTAATTGGTCCACAGGCCAGGCAGCAGCAGAGAAATTATTTACCAATGAGGTGACATGCCAACTGCTCCATCTCCAATGCCGGTGGCTGCTACGATCCTGCTGCAGGGAACAACCCATGGCTGTCCGGTCCATGCGGTCACGATAATCAAATGCGTTGCTGACATATCGCATATATATCTGATCTAAAGCTTCTACGTCTTGTTCCTCCCTCCTCTTCCTGCATGCGAAGGACCCTTCCGACCTAGTCCTATTCCTTATCTTGCAGATGACAATATCTTGAGTTGAAACGGCATGTAGAAAGCGACTCATTCTAACTGAGTTTCTTAACACCAAGTAGAGAGAAGAAGGAAGCATGCATGAAGGTTTGATTAGGGTTTAGGAATGACTATTCTATATGTCTAGGGTTCTTTGTGAAGCCACTTGGGCCACCGAACGATCTAGAGATTTCTATACACAGAGAGAAATTAACAAAGAAGCTACACAGAGATGTATGTGTGAGGTCTAGGGTTTACAGTTCATGTAAAGGTTTCTAACCCATGGAGAAGCCATTAAAGTAACTGCTGAACCACAGTACATGTAAACAACATAGAGAAAGAAAAGAATCCAAGGAGCCCACTAGCTGAAATCTGTGCATAATCCAGCCGGTGTTGGTCTTCTTCCCGTGGTCGCCGCCCTCGGCCAGGATCTAGAATGAGAGGAGCGTCTCGGCCAAGA
The DNA here is from genome assembly GCA_014218235.1 of Colocasia esculenta. Lineage (NCBI taxonomy): Eukaryota > Viridiplantae > Streptophyta > Magnoliopsida > Alismatales > Araceae > Colocasia > Colocasia esculenta. The sequence goes on along the minus strand of CM024756.1, from coordinate 143,567,013 downwards.
TCTAGTATGAGAGACGTACGTATGCGTGAGGTCTAGGGTTAATTTACGGTTCATGTGTTTCAAACTCATGTAAAATTGTAGCTAAACCATAATAGAGGGTCTTGAACAAAGAAAAGAAACAAAAGAATCAAAGGAAGAGACCGATTGGGAGAGCAATAACTCTAGTGCACCTGCCAGCCGGAATTCGTGCATAATCCAACTGGTGTTGGTCTTTTTCCCGTCACGGCCATCGGTCAAGACCTGGAATGAATATTCTTCAAATTTTGATGGTTGGTTCAAGATTAACCTAACTGATGATTTTTTTTTTCAATTTCGGGATTACGCTATATACATGAAAATTTCAAGAGTTCAGTCTCAAATACGATGATATATATATATATATATATAATAGTTCTATATCCGTGTATTACACAGAAAATTGTTAAGTTTGAATTAATAAATTTTATAAGTAATATATATGAGGGTAATATTTTTTATTATTTAAAAAAATAGATTTTAAATAAAGACATGAGTTTTTAGAAATGGAGATATGTTTAATGGGAGAGAAAAAGAGAAAAATTATATTAACAAGTTTTTATTAGTTTAAGAAGGGTGAGAGTGAAGTGAGAGTTTTTTGAACGTATATATTTTGAGAAAGTTTAATAGGAGAGAAGTTAGAGAGAGAGTATATATAGGAAGATAATTATTTAATTCATTTAAACTACTTGTATTTCTATTTTTAGGAGGGAGATGTTATAAAGAGAATATGATTGTCCACGTGACAGTACTAAAATTGAGTTATATATATTAGTATATATATATATATATATTTTTTAAAAGAAAATAAAAGTAATAGCAGGTCATCTGGCGTACGTTATTGTTTTCTCTAGAAGGGCGAACTTGGGTTATGCCATATATATATAATGTATATTTTAAACAAGATAGTGCAATATTAGGAAACATACAAATTTATTAATTAAAGAAAAATATTTATTACACTTTCACCAATAAAATAAGTATTTCTCTTAATTAGATGCGCAAATGAGACCATATGATTCATCCCACAAATCTGACATTACAAATTTTTGAGTGCGTTAGTTACATTACAAACTTTGAGGAGGTGGGAAGGCTCAAGGCCCGGCCGTGTAGCGCTGCTTCTGGCCCCTAGTTGGGCCCATGCCCCGCGTTGGGCAGGGCCCAGGGCGTCATGAGAGTATCTAATGAAAGAAGTTACAAAATGTTGCGGATTAAGAGAGCCCAGGAGTTTTATGGCCACGCATCGCATGGCCCATCCAGGTAAATTTAGCAAGAAAGGCCCACGGCCTTCTTAGCTTTTTAATAGGATCTATGAGCTGGCTCATGGCGCAGTGGTCCTGGGGCCACCGCATGAAGAGGAGGCGAAGGAACACGGCCTGGACGGTCCTGATGGACTTTAGTCTATAGGAATCTGATTCGGAGTAAAGGTAAGGCAAATTCGAACCAGACTGAGAAACCCACTGCTGATTGGACTGCCAATCCCTCCAACCAGATTAGAATTTTCCTTTTTTTTAGAAAAATAAAAAAACTTTCCCTTTCTCGAATTCGCAGGTCATCTTTGCACAAGGGCCATGCTATCTTCTCTGTATTATTCCATTTTTATAAGATGCCTCCGATGAGACGACTGGCTCTCCCGAGACTGGCTTTTAAGAGGGAATATTATTATGTAAAGAAAGCCGATATGGGACTAAAAGGTTCCCTTTCCTCTCGACAGTTGCCCCTGTCCGGTTCTGTTCGACTCTTCTCCACAGACGACGCGAAGCAGGGGAGAGGAAGGAGGGGGAGGGGTGCTTTGGCGAGTTTCACCAGCGTCCCCCTTGTTCCGTTTCCAGGTCCACCACTCTGTGGACGAGCACCGTGACCGGTCACGCCGCATCCTGTCGCCTGGCTCATCTCTCATCATCTTCTTCCCTGATACGTACACTGCGTCGCCCCTCCTCTTCTTCCATGGAGTTATATCCTTCAAATGTGACGCCCGTATTCTGATAGCAGAGCCCATACGCCGTGGATCAACGAGGCCTCCGTTTGACGATGATGTAGCCAGGGTATGTATGTATTACTCCACCCAGCCCAGCTGCCAGGGCCAGAGAGGATTGCTTGCCTCTTGTCGCGTCTAGTTCTTGGGGTCTCTCTCTCTCTCCTCACACTCTCTCCATCTCTCATGGTGAGCAACCCCATACCATACGCCGTGTGCATTTACTTGTATCAGGCTAGGATTCTGGAATGCCATGAAGATTCTTCTAGTTAAGGATCATGTTTCAGTAATCTCCGACTTTACAAGTAACTGCTATGTATATGCATCAAATGGTGTGTCATTGCCACTTCTGCTGGTATCCTTTAAAATCCACGTTAACTGCTGCTGCAAAACATTCTATCATATGCGTTCTCTCTGTCCCCCGAGTGGAGTATTACTAATTAATTTGGAGAGTTCTTGGACGCTGTCACCCCACATATATGTGCATTTCTTTCTCGAAACAATCATTACTTTGATGAATCCTGCAAAATGCGAATTAGTAAAAAAAAAAAAAAGGACTAATGAGGGAACAATTTCTACCATCTGGGCAGCATCAGAACCTTGGGGATTACCGATTTGGGAGGCTTGCCAATCAGTAGCTTTAAAATAGGTTCGGAAGTCTTCGTGATAAATAGTGGAATTTGAGGGACTTGAAAGATTTTAGGGGTTTGAAAAAAAAAAAAAAAACAACCTGTGCAAAAATGGCCGAATTTTATTATGTAATCGAAGCCACACCCTCTATGGTAAGACTACATAAAAACAGGTGTGCCCCTTGAGTTAGCCAGGTGGTTGAAGCTGCTGATCTCATTCCCACTTCCTGAAGAAGCTTCTTGTTGTTCCATAAGACACATGATAACTACTGGGGGAGTGAATGACGGGCATTGTTTCAGCTGAAGTTTTCCTTTTTAGTTTCTGTAATTTTTATACTAATAATTTTCAGTTTTTACAACTTGACTATTTAGTCTTTGAAATAAAAAAAAACTTAACCTCTTAGAGATATAACTTTTTTTTGGGCATTTTTTTACAATTAACTTTTACTCTAAGGAAAGGATCTGTTTACAAATAGAAGTTTTTCGTGGATCAATACTAAGAAGCTAATTATCAAAGATTACAGGGATAAAAAAACTTTAAAACAGGTTAGAATAGCTGTTGTCTTCTAGTGCTTTTTTTCCCCCACCCTTCTTTGAGCACATTTGTTCCCCCACATTACTTATCTTTAAGACAAGACTTACATGCTAAAACACGATACCCCCACTTAAATGGGGTGCCTAATAGTCTGCCGCTAGCTCAATGGACCCAACAGACACTCCATTTGAACTTAATATTTTTTTTTTCCAAACAGTGTTGGGTTCTGCAAGATCCATGGATCTTCTCGCACCCTCTAAACAAGGAAGCCATAGTACCTCTACTCTCTTGAGGCATGCCTTTTTAGGGCATGTGAATTGACAACAGGTGGTCCATTTCATTAGTTAGACAAGTCACTCACTGTCGTTGTGATCCAAAAAGTACCTTGAAATGATTATATATATATATATTAAGGGGATAAAAATAGCTTATGTGGCAGCAAGTACCTGCCATGCCAAACTACACATATAATGCATCAGCATTCACATATGGCAGGCACACTTCATCTCTCAGCCATTTCGCACAGAATCGAAGTAGACATGAGACTCTTATTCCTTTACTACATTATCATGTATGATGTACCTAAAATCTGATTTGTATGAGGACCACTCGACGCACCTCTTTGGCCTGCCCTTGAGGCATATCTGCATGGCCTTCTGTTGTGTTTCAGGCATGCAGTCTTGGGCCATCTGCAGAATGGCAGGTAAGTCCATGGCAGCATCCCCGGCATAGTAGTGTAGGACCTTGGGCAGGATGATCTTGGCCTCCTTGCGAACCAATACATTAGACTGTATAAACTCATCTTTTGCAAGCTCAAGCTCTTCAAGTACATTCTTGGCAGTGTAGATCCGGACCTATGCATGTAAATGACAAATGGTTAAACAATAACTGCTGTTTACAATTCCTTCTTTTGATGAGAACAGATGTGACAAAATACTAGCAAGCCATACAGCGGGGTCGGAATAAGCACCCATGCAGAGGGCAAAATGAACAAGGGGCTCTGCTTGATCCAAGGCATATGGATGTTTCCCTCTTCTCTTCATGAGCTTCTGTGAGAACAGCTTTTGTAGTCTCTGAGTACATGATTGAAAACATAATTCCTTAGGTATATGCAAACTAATGCAAAAAAGTTTAACCATTTCAGACTTTTATTGAATTAGACTGTTTGACTTAAAACCTTAAGGAAAAGAGCAGGGAGGCTCCACTATCATATGCACATTTATGTTTTAGTCTACCAAATTCAGACGTGGTAAGAGGTTCCTCTTAGTTTTACTCTACCAAATTCCCTACCATGGAAGGAGATCTACATATCTAGAACTGTTGGCAGTTGTTTTGAACTCCACAAAGGTATGAAAAACAAAGCATATGATACTGTTCTCATATCTGCAGTGAGCAGGGACGGACGTAGAAATTTTATTCAGTGGGGCCACTCAAAATATTTTTTAATATTTATATAATTTTATATTATATATAATATAAAAGTATAATTTTAAATATATATTTAATAAGAAAACATGAAGGTCCGATAGTATGGGAAACCAAAAGGGGGTGAATTGAGTTTGCCCAAAAATTAATTTGAACAACATCTAAAATTCAATCCACGGCACAAGACAGTCCCTACATGAGCAAAGATGCACAGCGCCACAACTTACCACATTCAAGATGCAAATTAAAAGACTAAGATAAAAAATAATGAGACAATTCATTACAATTAGTTCTTTCCTTACAATTGTACTCGACGAGTTTTCATATTCTGCGGCGAGAGGAGCGGAGCAGTAGGGAGGGGCGAAAGCCGACGCTGGGTGAGTTAGCTAGGGTAAAAAAAAATTATTGTAAAAATAAGGGAGCAGGGCAGAGCAGGGTCGAGGGTCTCAGTCTCAGATCGGGTCACCACCCGGTCATTGAGTGGGGTCACCCCTATATACACATCACCCAAACCGGCTATTTTAGATGGTCATTTAAGAAGAAAAAAAATCCCAGTGGGGCCACGTGACCCCACTGGGTATGTTCTACATCTGTCTATGGCAGTGAGTGAATGCATATGTAGTATTGTTGCTATATGTAACTTTGAGAACATAAGAAATGCTTAAGTCTGTCATACCAACTCAGTGTGATGAGATAGACAACAGAAGATGGAACTTTGGATTTCCTGGGCGTTTATGGATGTTCCTCCAACATTATATGCTGCCTAGATAAGAAAAGATCCAAAAGAACTTCAAGGAAGAATTCTGCATAATTTTGTGGTGATTACACTCAAATAAATGGAGGAATCCCCGTACCTTCATGATTGAGGGTGTACTTTTCATCTGATTATGACGAAGTCCATAAGCTAGATATGCCTGAAAACTCTCGTAGGTAGAGCATAAAAATTAATGAACAAAGATGTCAGCATAATTGCATCGAGTGGAAAAAGAATATCATAACTTCTTCCTTGAGGCAGCATAACAAACTTACATGCATCACCAAGGCATTGTGAATATTAATCCAGAATGCTAGTTTCTCCTCATGCTCCATCTTAGTTGGATCTACTACCTCTAGCTGACCAATCAGGGCCCTGCAATAGAAAATAAATGCTCTTGGTGAGGCTCAAGTTGAGGTTTAAGTTGGAAAACTTGACCAACTTAGGTCATTTATCAAAGCTCTTTATCTATCCATATGTACATGTGTGACAAGAGTTCATGGTAAATAGTGCCTCATAGGATCTTCATATAAGATCTGTGCTTATTCATATTATGGCATGTTTGGTATAGGATTAAAAAAATGAGGATAAGGTAATTAATTTGGAGATACGTTATCCTCATTCCTAATCCCCTCTTATTTAGTATTTTTAGGATTAGAAAATGGGGATAAGTTATCCCACCAAAAAGGTGGGATTAGCTATACCCAATTTACCCCCATTTTTTGAGGATATCCCCAAAATACTTAAATCATGTTTATCCTCATTTTTTTTGAAGCACCAAACATGGGATGGGGTTAAGTTATCTCTTATCCCCTATTTAATCCCATACCAAACAGCCACTATATAGAGTCTGCTCATGGTTGCTGGGATGCAGAAAAAAGAAAGGCCAACCAAAGATGATGACTGCAGAACATCAATGAAGCTAGTGAAGAATCATGTCATTTATCAGTAATTTTAGGATCATCCTAATGTAAGATCTGCGTCGGTAAAATCTATGCACAATTTGCATTATATCTTTATTGGGACAGCGACAGCTTTTTGATGTAGTCTTGAACTGCATTCAACTACTTAACCAAATGCCGAACTATCCATGCAAGATTGAATCTTCCTCAAGCTGAAGAAAGCAGACTTCTTGCAGCAATAAATAGTATTTTATCTTGGCTTGTTAGATGGTAAACAAATAAGTAATTCACTTTTGGTTTCTGCACCTTGAGGAATTTCTTATTGCTTTAGCTTTGCTATTTGACAACCTTAGTTACTGAAAAGGACAGAATCCACCAGGGGATGGAAAAAAAAGGAAGTTGCAGGTGGAACTAACTAAGCAGATAGGTATTGCTGGGTTGATTGAAATGACTACCTGAAATTTTGCAGCATTTTCACTGCATAATCAAATCGATCATCATCTATACAAATCTTGTGAATTTCTACCATTTTGGTATATGGACCTTGCCTGTCTTTTGGCACCTTGGAGCGATAAGGGCTCAATATAAACTCATAATGATAGTTTGGGCTCCAAGTATCATGGGTATCCCGTGGAGAGAATGTGCTTGAGGATGAGATAGATGAAATAGGAGAGGCTGAAAAATCCATCTGAGGCACTATTTGCTCTGCAAGTTTGTTGTAGATAGAAGATATGCATTTGATTATCTCTTCAGAGAGTTTGCCAGGTGTCTTGAAAACACAATCGTAATGGAAGAGCCAAGATGTTCTGCAAGACTACGATGACGGTGTCGTGAAGTAGGCTTTGTACAATCCTGAAATTAGAAAACACAAGCATGTAAAACTCAGTAAAGTCATCTTCATCTGCTAAAAATTAAGAACATGTAATGATAGTTAAATATTCTTAGCATGTCTGTCAATGTCACAAACTGTCTTCCAGAGATACAAGTTTCTTTTTAAATTTGGATGCCACAAGACAGATGGCCTTATGTTGGCGGCTGGTGTTCAAACATATGGAGCAAAACACATTCATAGTGCATAATTGGAAACAAAAAATGAAGGTTAACAATGCAGAATTATGTTTGAGTGGTACAAATATTAAAGTGATTAGGTCATCACTCATCAGTATTTCAAAGTTTCTGGTATGCACAGTGAAAAGCGGTCTTTTGTTTTCTTGGTTAAGGTGTATCTAAGTTCTCTCGTGAGTAACTAGCAGTGCCAAGGACAGCACGCATTGACCTAATGTCAGAGGAATCTTTGAACCAAATATATTAGTTTCAGCAGGATAAGAGTTATCTACCATGCCAATTATACCCATTTATTGTCTCAAAATTTTGTCCGCATCATGTAAGCTTTTAAAGAAGTTATGCACCCTGCTGCATCTTTAATGAGACATTTTGTTGTTCTATCTTCATATGGTAGATTTTTATGTTTCCCTCTCCTAGTTGGGATTCAAAATGCCCAAAAATGAGAAAACTAATCCCCTATTGCATGCAGAGAGACCAATGGAACCTAGTGGTTTTTTGGTTTTTTTAATTTTAATTTTCTAATGTGCATTTAGAAATTCTGTTTGTGCATTGTGTACAGTTTTCTGCAAAACCATGATTGCTAATGGGAAAATCAGTCGCTTCCCTGTTGTTTTAGAACATAATGTCATCTACTCAACATGTCAATTTATACATGATATCACCTTCTACCCTTACCAGGATGTGTCTTTCCACCACCACTGTTCTGTCAATCTGGGGTCAGCTAGACCCCCTCATGTATTCAATTTTTTTACAAAGTTTGTCCAGAGGTTACTTGAAGCTTAACAAATGTCTACCCCTGCATACTGCAACAGGCTATTTGTCTTAAAAAGTCCAATCCCAATGATAGAACTGGGTCCTTGTATAACATCTCTCCAATGTAATAACTTATGAAGAGTGACAACCTTGTATGCCTTTCTCTAACGTAAGTGGCTTCTTTTTAAGAGAAACAAAGTTAATTTTTGGTTGAATGCGTGCCCATAAGTGGCTTCTTTTTAAGAGAAACAAAGTTAATTTTTGGTTGAATGCGTGGGCACTAGAATATATGTTTGGACATTTACCTTCCATGATGGGTTCCAACACATTAATGAGGTAATGATTTTGGAAAAAACCTTACACTATCTTCTACTTCTTGAGAACAACAGATTAGAGGGCAATTGGACAAATTCAGGATATCTACCTGCAAGCTCGTTGTCAATGAGAACCATTAGATTACCTTGTAAAAGAAATATATGATACATCTATGACCCCTAAGGTCAGCAAAAGAGAAAATAGATAATCGCCTATGCAAGCAGCATTAACATTCATCATAGCTGAAACTTGGGATATGTACATACACCTGATTGCTTCCCAGTTGGAGGGGTAGTTCCATCCTCTGAACCACACAGATTATTCCTTGGATCCTCTCCATGATGCTGGAAGTTGAACTCACTCTTCATCTGAATATCCTCAGGGATACATGATTTATCCATTATGCTGTTGCAAGACTTGGTGCATGTTGATGGCTGATAGAAATTCCCTAGTTTAGATTCACATTTTTCCTTAACTCTTGATTCTTTTAGTGAGGACTCTGCCGGAGATGTTGAAGTGGACTCACAGGGTTGTTCCTTAACCCCAGAGGCAGCCAGTTGGTGGTCAAAAGCAGCCTTGTAGAGTGACAGAAGGTATCTTTCCAGATGCAAAACTTCAAGCTCAAGAGCTGCAATCTCTTTGAGAAGTTCTGTTTCAGGCTGTGAAAGAAACATGCAGGAGCTAATACTTTAGATTCCAAGGCTACAATAAATATTTTACGAAGCAAGCAGCAAAAGCTCACAGGATGAACTCCATGTACTCTAACAGGGAATTCTATAACGAAGGCAGACTCCAAACAGGAAAAATGTTGGTTCTTAATCGTGAATTACACAGCAAGAGTGCAAAGATGGTCACTGGTAGAAACCTATGAGCTTAACTAGCTCTCCTAATAAAAAACACTTAGCTTTCCTGCTTGGGAGTTCTGGTTACTTGCGAACTTTTATTACATCAATGGACAGAAAAGCTCAAAATGGTTTACTGGGCGCAATATTGTTGGCACATAATGTTGACATGCAAGTGTCAAACTCTGAGGTTTACTTGCTCTTAGGAGTCTGAGGAAAGGTCAAATGGAAAAGAAAAAAGATAACAGCTGCAGAAATCATGGTACCACAGAATCATGTACTAAATCATGAGAAGTTACCAACAAAGACGTTTTTCAACGTAGACTAAGATGACATTTTTTCTTTATTGAATTGTCAACTGAAGACAAAGTTCACAGGTTCACTGTCAAAGAGAATAGTATCCAGAGATACTGGAATTGTGCATCAGTAACTCAAGGAAATTTCACATAACAGTGAGGAGAAGCTCAAAAAGAAAAATGGCAAGTTTATCCAGTAGATAGTCCATGCAAGGAACCCATTCAAGTTTACTGATATTCCTACTACTACCAGAGTGCACTATAATGCTTACATGATAATAATGCTGGCAAGGCCTTGGCGACAAGTTTAGCATATCCACTTGTGATCTGCAACCACTGATATGAGAAAGAGAACAACATGAGGACCATGGAACTTCTGGATGGACTTACATATATTCCTCCAGCATGTTATTTGGGGTTGGGGAGGGGAAATGTGGTGCATAGGAACCAATCTAGAATGATTCATTGTTGACAGATGAGGAACAGGATACCTATTCGATCTGTGTGTGAAAGGTTCATGGCTTTTTATTTCTTATTTTCCCATTATGAACTCTTAATTATTGACATACGTTAAAACCATATCAGTAGAAGTAAATTTGAGAATCAATTTTCAGCCAACTCACTACTGGGTACCACCTGGAAACGTAGGGGAGGGGAGAGAAAAGGTATTGCAGACGTTGGCAACTGATCCCCGGCATGTCTGTGGCATCCTCTCCAGATTCGGCAAGCTCCTCTGTAGTCATGCCTGACCTTCAAGAGATCTGATGAAAATGACTTGTCCACAGACTAAGCGAAGCGGGTTCAGCAAGCCATGGCAGTGGGCACAGGCAAATTCTCATACATATAACCTGCAACCAAATCACAAATCGCACACGGTCATTAACGGAAGAACAGAGCTCAGAAAAGAACGAGAGAACCCAAAACCCACCATCTCAAGGAAAGAACACGAATCACAGACAAGAGCGTAAGGACAGTGAGCTAAGTCCTCACCTTACAGACTCCAAAATGCTGGGCATTACAGGGTGGTCACCTCCAGAGACTTCAGAGAGCAAGCCATCTCACTCTGCGGAAATGTGAGGTCAAGAAGGGCATGCCAGAGACAGAAGACTGTGCAAATTTCAAAGATGCATGGTAACCTTTGCAGGGAATTGATTAAACTTCAACAGTCACACATGGATATATAGATGCAGATGTAGAAGAGAGATCGATGAAGGCAGGTGGGGTTGGGGGGATATGACCCACCATGGGAAATTAGGTGGCATTAACTATTTCCTTTTTCCCACATAAGTTTTTGTAAGGAATGGGGATTAGAAGAAGGAAACGGACGTGAAGAGGAGGATGCGATGTCCGAAGTTGACGTCCTTCCCATTGCCATTGGTGAGGATGAAACCGGTGGTTGGCATGCATGGGCCACCTTCAGAAGAGCAGGTGCTTCTGTTGTGCCTAACACTGATCATTAAAAAGGAACGCCTGGTCCAATGCACAGCGGAGAAGTCCTTTCTGACATAGGTTGGTGCGCACACTTGCAGCAGGCCAAAGAGGAAGAATGATATGTTTTTTTTTTTGTGTTTGTTATCCTTGCAGAGATTTAGAGGGAGGAACAGTAGTATCAGGGTGGTTTTCTTCCAAAGAGCTTAATGTAATGTTTACAATTCTGTATACCAAAGACGAGAAGATCACATCAAAATGGTCATGGAACCACCCGAGCCAGACATATTAGAGGATCGATGGGGGCCTTAGTTTTGTTGTTCTGTATGGATTCTGGAAAGTGACTCGTGAATTATAAGAGAGGGGAGGATGAACAGGTAATCGAGTTTTTTTTTTTTTCCCATGAGTGTTGGAGAAAGAAGGAATGCAATTACGTGCATGTAGATTATGCGACCGTCCGGTGAAAAGTGAGCTGGTTGGGGATGCCTCGCCGGTGGTGGTGTGACAGTACTGGAAAATCTGCATTTTGGAACTGAGTTAACATAAAAAAAAAACTGTAAGAATATATTATATTTTACTGAAAAGTAGGGAATTTCGAGAAATTTCTCATGTGGGGACGTAGGAATATTGGAATGTTACTAATTTGCATTGGATCAGAGTGAAGACGCTCTGGGTTCTTTCATGGTGAGCCACAGTGATCTATACAGGGCCAGGAATCCTGCCTTCGGTGGTGGTGATCCTCTCCAGCGGGCTTTAGCCAAACCAGGTCCCCCACCCTATATATGTATTAGAGAGAGAGAGAGAGAGAGAGAGAGAGAGAGAGAGAGAGATACAGATGCCTGCAACACCAATGGAAGGATATATCAATTGCCCTAGATCAAGACAGTGATCGAGACATCTTTGGTTTTGTTTAGATGCTGTGAAATGATACGAAACAATGCCAAGACGGCTGTATTGTTTGTTTGGTGTTTTTCTTATATCTAGAAATTTTTTGGTTGGTTGTAAAATATATTTAAAGGAATTTTTTTTTCCAAAGAAGAATATTTACAGAAAAATAAAAAATATGATTGCTCGAATGATTTTTCTTAGAATTTTTTGGTATTATTTTAGTAAAATATTTTTAAAAATAATTTTTAAAAATAAAGAGTACACACCAAGCGTCGATTATCTAGCACCGGCCGTCAACGACTAACCGTGGGGTGTCGGCTACTGGATGCTGGTCGCTGATCATTGGGCGTCGGGCGCCAACTGTTGATGCGAGCAAGGTATCAGACGTCACTGTCATCGGTCAACAATCATCTATCATCGCCTTAGAGACGATAATTGGTAGTGTAAAAGAGACATTAACAATGAGAATAGAGATTGCAATCTCGCTCATGAAAATCTTACGTGAAAGAGAAATTGAGAAAAATAATTTACAAAGTCTCATTAATGATGTCAAAATCTATAATTTTAGATAACAAATTTTGATAAATTAACTTTTCAAGAGTATCACATAAGTCATTATATAATTTTTTTTTTAAAAATTTTTTTAACATGAGATTTTATGTTGAAACAAACCAAACCGACCATTTTACTGTACTGAAAACACAATACAGTTATAAGAAGTGACTTTTATTTAATATAAACTGTGTGAAAGGGAAATTTACCAGCCTATCTTTCGAAAGCGGCGGGACAGGGGCTTTTAGCTGTGAATTATACTCGAATCTAAATAGTACTTGTTGGATACTTTTGTTTTGTGTTTTTTCTTGTAGCTAATGTACTGCAAATAAAGTATGATAAAATGACTTTTTATTTAAAGAACTGTTTGAAAGGGAAATTTACCGGCCGATCCTTTGAAAGCTGCCGGGAAGGAGCTTTTAGTTGTGAACCATGATCAAATCCAAGTAGTACATGTTGGATGCTTTTGTGCTTCCACCCAAATTTCCTTCCACTATGATTCTTCTGTTCCACTTGCTCATAGAAGGGACAATATATATGGAAGGTTTGATCTACTACACGTACGCATCATACACAAAGAGACAGTGGGAGTGTTTAGAAATATGATCAGAAATAATTTATGAATTAATGTTTCTCAAATTTGTAAAAAGAATGTCAAAAATGTGATTCAGATAAGTTGACATATGCAATAGTGTCATATCCCATTGCGATATCTACCAAGTCACATTTAATATCGGAGATTGATTAATAATACCCATGAGGTGGCGAGTGGGTCTTTATGTAGTTGGTTTATATAAAAAAAGATAAAAAATAAGATAAGATGTTATATAATAATATAATAAAGCATAATAAGAAAATGTTCTAAAAGCCTAGAAAATGCAATACTTACCCATCATTTAACTTATCTTTTTACAGTTTTTACAAACTTGTTTCCCATCAATTTACGTGTCGGATAACAAAATTATTAAGATGACATTCACTATCAATGATATTCAAAATAACTTCATTCCATATCAGCATCTATCTATAATTTTAAGATAGCGAAAGAGGGGATAGAAGGACAAAGGAAGGATCCTAATCCATCTCAGCAAAACAAGTCATCAGAGAAGAAGCAACACCGAGTCAGAACTACGACTGCAAACAGATCCAAATATTATCCAGATCCTCTTCAGATCCGTATTTGAATTTTTGGATATTTATTCAATTATAATGTCCTTCAGATCTTACTCGGAGATTCGGATAATATCTTGTTATTAAATTGAGTGGTCACGGAATCACCAGATCTGTTCCGTTTAATATCCGGTTCGTTTATGCCCTTAGATTTAGATCCAATGGGGCTAAGTCGGTTAGGTCTTTAGCTAAGTTTGAGACTTTGAGTGAGGGAATTGGAGCCTTTGAGGAATCACGCCACGGCTATCACCTCCCTTGGACTCTGGAGTTTGGAGCTCTGCCCCCTTTGCCAGCCAGTTCGATAGTCCACCTCCACTGTGCTTGATGCTGCCGTCACCTCCTCAATCCTCTGCCTCCTCCGTCTGTGCAAGTGTGTAGTGTGCCACAGACATCGATACCTCCTCCACCTCCTCTCCCTGTGCATGACTACGTGTCACCGTCGGCACCTCCTCTTCCTCCTCCGTTTGTGCCTGACTATGCGCTGCCGCCGCTGACACCTCCTCTACCTCCTCTCCCTGTCCGCGACTAAGCACCACCGCTGTCAACACCTCCTCTGTCTCCTCCCACTGTGCGCGACTACCACTGATACCTCCTCGACCCCTCCACCTATGGTCGACACCTCCTCTGCTTGCGCACTGTCGACACCTAAACCCTGAACCCTGTGGCTTACACCTCCTCGGCTATCGCCGTCGACAAATCTTCTGTCTCCTCTCACAGTACGTGCCATCGTCGATAGCTTGTCGACTTGCCGACACCTTCTCGACTCCTCCACCATGGTTGACACCTCGTTCGCCTACCCACTGTTGACACCTAAACCTTGCGGCCGACACCTCCTCGACCGTCATCGTTGACAATTTCTCCGCCTCCTCTCACAGTTTGTGCTGCCGCCGACACCTTCTCGAGTACTCCTCCGCCTGCAATCGACGACACCTCTTTCGCCAGCACCAGGCCACCTCCATTTGACCTCTATCAACATTCCTCCGTTACGCAACATCCATTTAGCCAACAATTTGTAAACAGTGAGTAGTTCAAAATTTCAAATTATTGCATCTTTAACTATGAACAGTTCAAATTATTACATCAAATTATTTATAGTGGGTTTAGGGGTGTCAATTGGACCGGGCCGGCCCGGAGGTCCGCAAACCCGGCCCGGTTTTAATCGGATTTGGGTCGGAAAAATAAGTCCGTTAAAATTTTTGGCCCGACACGGCCCGGCCCAGAAAAAAATAGGGCCGGGCTTGGGTTTTGTGAGGCCCGGCCCGGTCGGCTCGCCGACCCAAAAAATATAAATATAATTTATATTAAATATGAATTTTATATTTAGAAAGAGAATTATATATATTTTTTCTACAATAAATCTACTCAAAAATATAATCTTTTACAAGTTAAATGTTAATATAGATATAAGTAAAATATATATTATTTTTTATAAATATATTATAGTAGATATATTAAAATTATATATTATATAAATAAAAATATATTTTTTCCGGGGTTTCGAGCCGGGCCGGGTTTTTTTCGGGCTTTTTTTGGGCCGGGCCGGGCCACCCATACCGGGCCTAACCCCGGGTCTGGGTCGGACCCGAGCCGACTTTTAAAAAACCGGATCTGAGCCGGGCCTAACCCATTGACACCCCTAAGTGGGTTATTTTAATATTTAATTTATAATTTTTACTAATTATAAAATATTATCTAATTTTATCATATTATTGACTTTAGATTTATCTAGATATTATCCGTATCCATTCTGTATCTAAAAGATAATAATATCTGCTCCGTATTCGAAAAGATTCCAAACGGATTTGGATTATCGAATACTATAAAAGGAGCAATAACGAAATCTCCTAATTTATTATGTATTGGCTCCCTTTGCAGCTATAATTAGAACAAAAGGGTGGCCTTACTATGTTTTATGTTATGTTATGTGGGTAGAGAGAGAGAGAGAGAGAGAGAGAGAGAGCCACCAACTTACTACTAGAACTTGTTGTGTACGGACAACGTGCAAAAGGGGACAAGACTACTTATTAGGCCAATCTGGTCGTAACGTAGTCGTTTCCGGTTGTGATGGTCCAATCGAGTCCACAGTGAGCGGGCAAGGGACGAGTACTAATAAGTCTCCTCAGCTACTCTCACCTAACACAGTGTCTTCATATTATTATTACTACGGCGCAGAGTTTTTGGAGGGTGTTATAGATATACGGAGACCATGATTAATTCCAATTGTTTATTGATCAACATGCACTTAAGATTGAGTTGGGATATGTATATTGTATGGTTTTAAATCAAGCAGCTCTCCTTTTACTAGAATTGATCATCGGTGACGAACTTGTTATATATGTAGAGGATTAGATTAAGTGATCATATATAGAGATGAATCACTACTTCAAAAACCGGAAAATTCTGGAGTGCCATTTTGATAACATGAATCACGAACAACTCAGCCTTAGATCAAGTAAATCGTGCTGTGTTACTTTTCGATTTAATAATATATTAACTTATCCTAGGTTAAGGGCGGTTAAACAATTCCAGTAGAGAAGGCTTGAATATGGTGTCTAAGTGGATAGGGAGTAGGGCTGCCAATAGATATTTGAAATTTTATATTTCAATTTTTTTGATATTTTTTATAAGATTCAGAATTTCGATAAAATATATCAGATATTTTATAGGATTTCAAATCGACTTTTCGAATCTTATATGATGCGAAAACGAAAACAAATATATCCAAATCTTGCAAATCTGATTCCGAATCTGATTTATTCAACTGGAAAAGTAATTACATCTACCATTAAGTACTTGACGTCAACTATAGACATGGTAGTGTTATTATGACTCACATATTTTATTTTGTAGGGCACATTGTAATAGAAGATAGAAATATGATCAGTGAATGGAGATGTGTATTAGATTTAGTATTGTGTTAGTTATTATATACTATGAGTTGTAGTTGAGACTATATAATTTGTGGATTGGTAAATTTACATTTTAAACTGTGTGATTTTAATTTATGGATCCTATCATTCCCATATATTGTGGATCTATGAATTTATGATAGTTATTCAAATGTTCTTACAGTGTGAATTAATAGATAGATATAAGATTTTATGATTTGAGATTATAAATCTAGACATCCATATAATTTGTGTATATGAGTTGTTTATATTTATCAAAATGTTATTACAATGTGGATTAATATATTTATATTTAAAATTGTATGATTTGAATGTGTGGATCTACTAATTTATATGTTGATGTCACATAAATATTTCCGAATTACCAATTTTAGATCTGATTCTGTTTTCTATTTTTCGTTAAAAAATAAAAATAGATGCGGAAGCGGAAGCACTCATTTTCGATTTAGCGAAAACACCCATTTTCGATTCCTAATATGATCCATTGGCAGCCCTAGTAGGGAGTCTATTAATTTGGGTTAATAGGGGATTTTCTTATTCATATAATCAAAGCAAATTGGGAGAATTTTGGAGAGAGAGATGGGGAAACAATTATCACACCAAATCTGACTTTGTTATGTGAAATCATTTATTTGTAATATGTCTAATCCTATCATATAAGTAAGTAGTGAAACTTGTGGTCAATTACATAAGAACATTATTGTTATCAACCAAATCTAATCTATCTAGCTAGATATAGTCTACGTTGCCACATCTAGTTTTCAGGCCGCTAGAGGGAGTGGGTTTTGAAACCACGAAAGAAACAAATGTCAGCAATACAGTATTTTCTTTAAAATTTTGTGGAAATGTGACAAGAGGTGATGAGGTCAGTGTCAACTAAAGTTGGCTTAATGAGTCATGGATAATTACATGTTGATTAAGAACAAAACAAAGAAGACACATTGCTTCGATCAGTGGCGGACGCAGAAATTTTATTCAGTGAGATCACCTCAATAAATAAAGTGTATCTATAGATTTATTTTAAAAATTCAGTGGAGTCACTCTATTTAAAAAATTTCTAACCATAGTTGATATAATGAACAATTTTGAACCCCTTAATAAAATTTTAAAAATTCAGTAGAATCATGTGACCACTGGATTGTATGTAGGTACGATATATTACTACTAGAAAAAAGTGGTTTTACCGACGGATATTTTCGACGGAATTTTTCCGATATCCGTTGGAAATATTAATTTTCGACTGATTTCCGACGCAATAATCGAAATTTCCGACCGATTTCCGAAGGAATTCTTTTCCGTCGGTAATATTCCGACCAACTATTTCTGACGGGCCATTTCCGACGACTTTCTGACCGAAGCTGTCAGAAAATCTATTTTCCGACGGATTACCGACGGATTTCCGACGGAAAGAAGCCGTCGGACATGCCGCATTTTCTTGTGGGATCCGCCTATGACTTCGATAATGTGAATCTGCTCTAGTTACTTATTTCTCATCCAGGTTCGATACTTGGGTGATCTAAGAAAGTGAGAAATCAATTTTGGAAGACTTGGATTGGGTCGATAGAGCTCTTGTTTGGAGGTAAGAGATCTCGAATTCAATTTTCAAAGAATTTATTTAGTCTACATGTAATCTTCGAAATGTACAAATTTATGATTTTTTTCAATCCAATAGAATATGATAATATAAATACACAAAAATTGTGGGTAGGGCTGGCGTTGGCTCAATCTGCGCCTCCCACATGCTCTCTTGTACCTGTTGCGTATATTGAATGAAAGTAGTTTATTTGTCAAAAAAAAAAAAAAAAAGAGCTATCAATTTTAATTCTGAGATTCATAAACACCAATTTTTGAATCTATATAAACTTGATAGGCCGAGAGTTCCTTGTTACTAAAAACGAAAGGCAGAGAAATCAATCTTGGCATACTTAAGAGGCATATCCTGTGTACATCTTGTTAATATATGTTCGACAAAACTTTTGATTGGAACCTTTCACAATTAACATAAGAGACGTAAGGAAAAGATTGCTATATATTATATATCAAATTTTAGATTGTTACAAAAATTAAACTTTTAATTTTACTATCATCTGGGAATCTATAAATTCGAATTTCTAGTTGCAAATAAAAAATAATCTCAAAACTGTATAAATAACTTGCGAAGATTACAATCCTCCCCTCGAAATAACTGAATTAGAGTTTCAAAAAGTGCTTCCATGCAAAACAATTATAATAGTTGATAGATGATACTATACTTAGTTTGAGGAACACGATACCTGTATTTACATTAAGAGAAATCTTTATTTTAAAAAGCATCTTACAATAAAGTTGATATGAATTATAATTCTATTAGCTGATACTATACTTGTCAGAAGATCTCATTCAATAAGATTATTTTTTCTTTTGTAATCCATATCAATTTTCTTACAAAACTCTTCTTGCAATAGTAGTATTCTTGTGGCCGTCTCTAGTATATATGTTGGTCCAATTTTGATTGCGTGACTGCTTAGAAGGATGTCCTCATCCACGTCCTCTCATTTGCCTGAAAAGTGCATTTTTTAAAACTGTACAATATATAGTTTTTTCTGCAATTTTCTATTTCTTGGGCGAAAGTTTTCGTGTAAGTTGCTCTCCAGATTTGCCAACCGCCGACTACATTGGCGAAGTACAGTTTCCCCCCTCCCCTCTCCCTTCTCTTTTCTGTGAACGTAATGCCATGGCACTGGCTTCTCACGCGCAACATTGGGAAATCAATTGATTAGGTGGGTTTCTTAATTTAGGGATATCTTTTGATGGGTCTATTGAGGTAGCTATGACCTCACTACTAGCTAGTGGTCATCCTTGATAAACACTTACTGTATTTATAGCTATCAACTTTGTAATAATATCGCATTTAAATACATTTTTGATCCACATATTGGTCCACGCCACGCCACATTGTAAATTGAACCACGTCGATTTTGAAGTCTAATCTTTTATTTTAGAACTCAATATTTTTTTAGAGTCAAAATTTATATTTTAGAACCCGTCGACATGATATATTTCACAACACTGTGAGAGAGAGACAAATGACAGATCAAAAGTGCATTTAAATGTGATGCAGTAAGTTTTTCTCACCATCCTTTAGTTCAAGAGATTTGCATTCTCTCAATTCTCTAAAGAAAAAAAGTCATGAAAATATTCTTTAAAAGTGCCAATTCATGGGAAATTATTTCGAATATTGAAGTAAAATCATGTGTTCGTAATTTCTTAAAGAAAACCCATAAAAATGAAATTATGCAATTGCATAAGGAGATAGAGAGAAAGAACATGTACATGAAAAATATTTCCCTGTAAGGGAGGAGGTAGAGAAATATTCTCTCAAGATATATTTGATATTAGAATAGATCGGAGATAAAATGAAGATATCCTCAAACCTCACTCTATCCGCGATTTATCTTAATGCCAAACATATCTTACTATTCTCGCCACACAAGAAAATAAGATTCCAAATAGAGTTACTTTACCCATGTTTTGCATTTGTTACCTAATCATCTCTAGCTCCCAAATCTTTTTCACTGTATTGCTCTGCACACTGAAACGACTTGACTTCTTTATTGATGTCCAAAAAAAAAGAAAAAAAAGACAACTCTAGTTGCAAATCCGGACATTCACTTACTCTTACTACCAAACACTCGTCATATTTGGAAGCATTCATTCCATTGGCAAATGGGTGACTGCTTCCCAGTTTTAATTTCCCTCCAACAAACACAGTGCTCACAGATCTACCGGACCACAGCCCACTGTGGTGTTTCAATGGCGTAGGGTCTCCCATGGTACGGGTTTGTGAAGACACTTTGGCTGCATCCCCTCTTGTAAGACCGGCAGTGGCAGCCGCATAGGTAGGTAGACAAACCACAAGGTGGCTGCACTAAATTGGCTTGGCATGTGCCGCCCTCGACGCTGCCTGGTATATATGTTAGCTGTCGGTGGGGACGAGGGTCGAACACCTTCGCTGCGGGGGGCTACGCCCAAGACACTTAACAGCATCCCCAGTTGTTTTTTGACAATGCCAGCATCCCCAGTTGCTTCCTTGAAAAGGGGCCATGGCAAGATGGTTCCGGAGCCAGAGGAGTGAAGACATGAACAGTGCTGGTGGGTTTTAATCTGATGTTCCTACCATTGCTTCCTTTCCCTGGGTTCTCTCACAGGAAATTAATTGGGTCCACGGCAGGACGCAGTGCTACATAGGTCTAGGAAGCTCTTTTAAATACTGGCCTTGGTAGGTAGATCTAGGGCAGTGTGACCGACGGGGCCTTGTGTTGTAATCATGGGTTAAGTTCCCTAACTTGCACACAGAGACTTGAGTTGCTGAATTCCACGAGTTCATCTCTACTCCCCACACGAAGTCTATGCTATACAGCTGGGGAGCACTGAAGCAATCTCTATGGTTGGAAGTTTGATGTGTATCAGAGACGAAGAAGAAGGGGACATTGTGTCGGTCATGACCCTCGGGTTACTTAGCGATCAGAATCTAAGGAATATTCTGTCAAGGAAGAGACGGAACCGTGAAATAAGAGACAGGAAGCAACCCAGTGCACCCTCCACAACTACATGAAGAGGCCAACAAAGTTTAACAGCTAGAGAAAGGCTTTTTATCTAGATCTGATTGACCAGACGTTAGATTTCACAACATTCGTGGGATCCAACATTCGTTCACTGCAGCATTTCTACTACTCGGTGGGCCGGATAGAAAGATGTGAGATCTAACATCCGACCAATCAAATTAAACGACAGAGAGAAAGAGATCATCAAAGGGAAGGAAAGAGACCCTCAACTGGGAAAAAGCCGTCGAGTCTGCATCAACCAGCACATCCCAGCAAATTAAGCATGGTCAAAGAAATGCTCCGGTGGGCACTGTGGGATTTGGATCAGATTACAAGACAGCGTTCCCTTTTAGAATTTATCCTACAAGTGAAAAAAGCTAAAGGAAACTATCCCCAAACACTCCCCAGTGCCTGGCCTTGTTCACATAGTTTCCAGGTCCTTGGGCTTTGCTCAAACTGCAAAGAAAAAATTAACATAGTAAGTTTCACTACCAGCTTTGGATGGATCCACCCCAGTTTAATACCATGCCAGTGAATAAAGACCAAAGTCGTTTCTATTTCTGGTCACTTCAAGCACATCTCCAAGGAATGTCCCTGACTTCAAAATTCAATAGCATACAAAATACACAGAGCCTTGTGTGAGAAGAGCTCAAGAAGAGTAAATCAAACATCAACAACTATGAACAAGCTGCAGACTAGTAGCTGTCTACCAGTTGATTGGGGTGGGGGTGGGGGGATGCAGAGACAAAAGCTGCCTAAAACACAAAGCCAATGCAACAACCAAGACTTATGTGTACATCATCAGGTTTTGAACTATACAAACCGTCTTGAGTTTCAAATTCAGGAAGCGCGTCTAAATCTGGACTATTTACAATTACTGAGAAAATCTCCATATAAACATGACAGATTTGAGTATTGAACTCTTCCCACCTAATGTAGGTCAGAGTACCCAACCAATCGGGTCCCTCCTTGTGTATGTAGTGAGGTCCTCATGCTACATATGCATTGCACATGAAAAATTAGCATCCTTGTAAATGCAATAACTTCAATGATCTACTTGGCATTAATAAGATATGACCCATGGTTATCCCTATAAATACAGGGCATATCTGTGCTGTAAGAACAAATTAATGAGGTGAAATCTCTTTTCTGCCAAATCGTGACTACAAAGTACAAAACTGTTTCAAAGTATAATGTAAGAAAAGGTATAGTTCCAAAGGATTAGTTGATTTGCAAAAGATAAATCTTAAAACTGTGTCTAACATAACATAAACATATAGAAAGTGTAACGGCCCTGAATATTTATACCCAATAAGGGTCCATATCCAGATCCGCCTCCCACGATCGGATCGGAGTCTCGCAAGGAATATCACTAACACGTGTCAAGTAAGAATATAAAAGACAACAAGTATACTATATAACACAGGAAAGCCAAGTAATATAACTGTAAACCACAATGTACAAAAGTTCCTTTACACTATTACATGTCCAATTAAAGAGTACAACTACCTGGGACATACCCAGAGGGAGCACAAACTCACACGACTCAACTACTCTACTACTGGTGGTACAAGTTTGCACTATTCCTGCGTAAACCACGCCAAAGTCGGCCAATACCTGAAACAAACTGTAAGGGAGTGAGTCTCAACAAGTCACTGGCTCAGTAGGGACCTCCCATAAGAAAACAACAACCACACGAAGAGACCTCAACCCCAAAGGGTCTCGCTGGAAACACTGGCGACCGAAGTAAACATGCTCACACAAGCGTGTAAGACACAACTAATCACAACACACCGGCTAAACCCAATCCTCGGAAAGTAAAGGGAAACACAAGACTAGCATAGCATCGCTAGTCTACCCTACAACCAAACCACCTCGACCATAAGCCTCACCGGTAAACCACTGCCCAGGCTATAGTCTCACAGGCAAACTACCCACGCAGGGTAACCGAACTGGCATCAACATGCCAAGTCCTGCACACATTGGAACCATAATCGGAAACGTACTCCAAACAGCACGTGTGGAAGGTCACACCTCACGACCTCTACAAAAACACCGGTTCATCTTAACACTTGAAAGGTTGGTACACAACGTACCATAGGTACCTACTATCACTAGGTACCAACACTGAAACCTCAAATGCAAGGGTAACAGGACTGCTAATCAGAAGTTAGTCTACCATACCCCAAAATCACAATACAACGGAAGGCTACCCTTACCAGGGTAACATACACGTGGAGAGTCACACCACAAGACCTCCACATTATGCACAGTCTCACCTCAACACCAGCTGAGGTCGGGACTCACATATCACCACAACACAATCTACCCACGAGGGGTACATGTACCTACTACCACGAGGTACAACACCGAACCACAGAACCGTGCCACCTCCAGGGCACACTACCAACGGTTAACGGTTTCACGATTATAACCTTAACCAGTGGTTCACACACAAACCACAACTAGTGGTCAAACATGAGTCGGTATGGACACGCCACCACCACTCGAGAATGAACTACTGGTTCATGACGCCAGTATCCAACCCGGACAATACAGCATAAGAACCACCTCTCAGTCTCGCAGTCACGGATGAAAGGTCCAACTGCCGCTCCACAACCACAACCAAAGAATAGTGGAGACCAACCAACACCACGTATGTAGGTCACACACCCTACAGGTCCGAGCCTGACACCTTTAGGGACTCCGGCCCGAGCTCCCTAAAGTGAGGCACTGGAAACACAGGACTAGCTGGGGACCAGTACGTATGTCTACTGGTGTCCGTCCCCCAACCACGAGCGTGCTACAAGCGACTGCACACCCACAACCACAAGTCACTGCCCCCTGTCATCTTTCCCTCAGTCGGACGTACAACTCAAACTTTGGAGTGAGGGTGTCTAGGAAACGACTCAGACCTCTGTGGTAACACCGTACCAGGCAACTCCCGGGCACAACAAACACACATGCCTGGCTCTCCTAGGAACCTGGGGTACCCAACTGAAGAGGTATTCCGGAATACGCGCCAGACCACCAGACTCGGTAAGCACACAAACCACGATATACATACTTACATGACTTTACGTACAACCCACAGTACACGAGTGTAAGGGATGGCTTATCATCGGTCACCCTGTGACCCTTAAGCCTTCCTACACACTACCATTCATTAATCATGATAACACGCAATCACCTTGCCTGTCATTGGTCATCTCCTGACCTCCATGGCAGCCCCTATCATATTAACACACTTAATATGAAACACACGATAATAATTAACCCTAAACATGTTATACTAACATTAACCTTTAAGTATACTATAGAAGACAGTAAAAGACCAGAGCTAGGTCCACATAGGACTTCACTGCCTGACCAAGACAGAATGACCACAGAAGCCAAAACGCATCGGAGACAGTCGACGCCTTACAAATCGCGTCGATCCTCCCGGATGCACACAGAACCTTATCGCGCCAGGGCTAAATGCCGCGACCAGATCACGTCGGCCTTCCAGATGCTATTCAAAATGATGTCGCGATAGGCCTTAGCGACGCGACCAAGTCGCGTCGACCCAACACGATGCCACTAGACACAAACCGGTCAAACCAACGGTCAACGCATACTAGTGTCCGACAACGTAGACACGTCTCCACATAAATGCGTCGGGTCAACCAGATGCGACCCCAACGCCGCCTTAACATGACAGACAAACCCGAAACACGTCGGCTCAGCGCGACGCGTTCAACATGAACGTGTCGACTATGCTGGCCGCATTTCAACAAAGGCTGTGGGATTCAGCTAACAGGTCGAACCCACCTCCTCCCACTGGAGAACTAACAAGAAACCAAGCATTCTTTCCATTTAAAGCTATAAATGAGTAAAGCTCAACAAGGGCAAACCACCCTCACATACTCCAACCCTTAAACCCCATTCAAGCATGCCATTAAACTGTAAACATGGTAGGAAGTCTCCCTAATGGCAGAAGAAGCCAAAGCACGCCAAAACCTCCTCGCCGACGGCACGCCCACGCTCCGAGCATCATCCTCACGTGGTTCCCACGCTGCACGAGCCATCCGAAACTAAAACCCATC
>CM024756.1:143481426-143541792 GCA_014218235.1 Colocasia esculenta | reverse complement strand
GAAACCTCCATGGAAGGCGCCACAGCAACCTCCCCTGCGCCGGACAGATCCTCCTCTGCTCTGTTTGGCCGAAACGAAGCTTTTATCACACTTTTGCAAATCGCGTCTGGGACAGACGCCGCATTTAACTTCCTTAAACATGTCCCCTCTGTCCGACGCCAAACAGAAACCCATGCCACATGTCACAGAGGCGGTTCCTGGAATCGCGTCCGGCATGTACGACACGTTCAGAATCGCGTCGCCCGGTTCCGCCGCGATTCCAAATAGTGAAACAGCAGTGCAAATGGACTGGCATATCGGCCCACGCTGCTCACTCTGTGCTAAAAAAACCCAAACACAGCCCATTGACCATCTCTTGGTCAAGAGCACCACACATAGACTGGATAAAACTGTATCCGAATGACCATACTGTTACATTACTAACACCTAAAAAGAAATGTCATCCTCGACATTCAGGGCGAAACCACGTCAAGTCAAACTAAAACCTAAAAAGAAACAAAGTCATAAACAGAACAAGTAGGATACATTTCTCTGCACTTGCCTTCCATACCATTTCAATCTGCTTATTTCTGTGCTCGTTCCGCTTTTCCTTTCTCTTTAATTCCTTTCATAGTTGTTCTGCCCGATTGCTGCAATATGCTCTTTCTGCATCTTTTAGCTGTAAGAAATTCTACCTTGCCGTTGGCGCTTTATCTCCTTAGACTCAACCTGCTTGCACATTTTCTTGGCTGTGCTTGCAACATTTCTTTCTAAGCCGCTTTACTTCCTCAATTTGTTACTAAACACTGCTCCACTGTAGTGCTTTAACATATCATAACCTCTTTTATTCTCAAATTTTCCGGTGTCATTTCATTTCTGGGCCACTCCTCTTGCTCAAAACCTTTCACTTAACATTGCCATATTAAACTCTACTTTAAGTTCTCAAATTTCTTTGTGCCTTTCCTTTCTCTGCTTGTCATTGCAACTGACACTCTGCTTCATCTGTATTTATATTCTCCACTGCCACCTTTCTCACAAGAATCAATTACCATCTTTGAATTTCCTGCCTCTTTATACCATTCTGCACGTACTGCCTCAACTCATATCTGATCAAGACCACTGCCTCTTTGCTCAATTGTGCACAAACCTCAAACTTTTCTTTCAATCAAGCAGATCTTGGATAATCTGGGAATATAGGGTATTCCCTGCTTCCGCTGCGCCACTCTGATCACACTGGACATTCGGAAAATGTTCCTCGAATTTTGCCATCATCATTATTTCAATTACTATCCACTTTCACCATTACTCTATTTCTAGTTGGACTCAATTCTCATTTTACTCATTCCTCAATTCATCTTGCTCAATCTTTTAACACTGGAAGAAAATACCTGAATTTCTGATCTGCTTCCTTTTATATTTCAATTCTGGTTGTGCCACAGACTTCATTTTCGAATGCTACCACACTGTTACGACATACCTTACTCTTCATATACCTTCCTGGCTTTAAATAACATCTTCCCTGGCCAACTAATCATATCATAATCATAATCTTTCAAAATACTCTTTAACTGATCTGCTTTTGCTCTCAAATCAAATTTGGAATACCTTTATCAAAATATACTTTTGTTTAATGAAATCTCTTTCCGTGCACTTGCTTGCAAGCCTTTGCTGAACATTTCCTGAACCATCAGATTATATCTTCTTCTTAATCCACTATACTCTTTCTTTCTCTGGTCAATAATACTCAACTAATCTGTACTGCCAACTGCCAATATTACAACCGCGATATATTCCTCTGAAACACTTTATTAACTGGCTAGCCCCAATACATCCTTCACACTATAATTCTTATTACTATATGTGGTGGCCATTTCAAGCCACCTAGGCCCATCATGGCCCGTCACGGCCCACTGGGCCCCGTTGAGGCTCTCCAGGCAGACGTGGGCCCTTCGTAGGGCGCCACGTCTCCAAAGACCGTGCCAAAGACTCCAAGAAGCGACCGCAATGTCCGAGCACCACCGAGCTCCTGGGGCACGTCCCCGGACGACTCTCCTCCTGTTCGGTTCAAGCATGGCCTACTGAACAGACCCTGTTCGAAGCATGTTGTGGCACTGTCTGCACAAGCCGTGCCTCCGGGCACCAAGCACCGAACAGCGGGCCCGACTACCGAACAGCAGGGCTAGCTCACCGAGCAGGCTACATGCTCGGTACCTTCCGTCTAGGAGAATCCAAGCAGCCCCTCATCCCCCCGCGGTGGTTATAATGGCTACACCACACGCTCCCCACGATCAAGTGGTGCATTAACTGCAGAACTCCTCAACGGACGCCTTAACGCGTAACCCCCCACTGAGGACGCTAACAGGCGTGCCCTTTGCGGTATTGATCAGGGACGTTCCGTGCCTCTCCTTCAGGACCTCGGCCTATAAAAGGCTCTGGTGACCCTCTATGCAGAGGTAGGTAATCTAAGGCACATCGCTCCTGCACAACACTGAACCCTTTTTCTCCAAGCCTCACTTGCAGTTTACTGACTTAGGCATCAGAGGGTTCTCCCCGGTTCTTCAATCGCCCCCCCTGATTCCGTTCTGGTTTTGCAGGCATCCGTCCGCTACCGGTGGTCTTCTTCCCTATCTCCAAGTGTAGGCACACTTGGCTCCGGCCCAAGCAGGAAAACACCTCCACACTTTTGGCGCCGTCTGTGGGAACGAACGAAGAGGCCATGCGCCCTACCCGAGCGTCTCATCTTCATGAGACCCGCACACCCTTATCCTCACTGGGGGGCTGTAGAGGTATTCTTTAGTCCCACATTGAAAGATAGTGAGAACAAGTGTGTGCTTATCAGCAAGAGCTCACCTCTTCTCTCAAGAGGGCCCTTTTAAAGGAAAAAAACCCTCAAGCATGGGGACAATACCTTTGGGAGGCACACTTAATCACGTCTCTTCATTGGCGTCGTCTGTGGGTACGAACGAGAGACCATGCGCCGTACCGAGCGTCTCATCTTCATGAGACCCGCACACCTTATCCAACTGGGGGGGCTGTGTAGAGGTATTCTTTAGTCCCACATTGAAAGATAGTGAGAACAAGTGTGTGCTTATCAGTAAGAGCCTCACCTCTTCTCCCAAGAGGGCCCTTTTAAAGGACAAAACCCCAAGCATGGGGACAATACCTTTGGAGGCACACTTAAAATCACGTCTCTTCACTATCTAATCTTCTTTTCATTCATGTTCTGCCCAACCAAACTCTGACATATCTCTTTCAAATTCTATAATCTACTCTGCTTGATTCCATAACCAAAACAAACTTCTAATCATTACTAATTATGCAGTCTTAATAAAAGTCTTATGCAGAACCTCCACAAACTATCGTCTGCCACGCAGATATCTTTCTTCCACAAATCTCTATTATCTCAATTTCTTTACACCCACTATTCATAACAACTCTTTATTTCCCGAACTCGCAGATACAACCATTGCTAATCACACACATCTTGAGTCTAGCTACCAAACTCTTGTGCCTTGCTATCATTTTCTCATCTGGGGCTGATCCACTTTGTACATTTATCCCAAATTTTCCTTGCCACTCTAATCATACTTTTCACTAAACTATTCCTTGATATCAATGACACAAATCTCAACACAATGATCACCTCTGCTGAGGTTCTTAACCATTAATGCACACTAACTCGTCTTAACTATACACTGCTCTATTCCTCATTACACATATGTTTCCTCTGCTATTCCATCACATCTTCCTTTATCTCTATCTCTACCATTTCTGTTTCTCACTAAAACATTCTTCCTGGATTTCATAGCTGAAATCACTAATCCCACTGGTTTTCATGGCTGTGGATTCCTTAATCAACTAAATAGCCTTTAACACACTGAATTTCTATCTAATCTACCATTTTTCTGCCATTTCTAACAACTGCCAGGTTTACACGCAACCTTTTTCATAATCTTTCTCTTTCACAAATTGCATTACTTACCAATAATCTCTGTTCTTGCTACTACCAACAGCTGCCCAACCAACATATAAATTTCACATAAAAAAACTTATGTGAAAACCATTTTAAATCACGTAAACTGCAGACTTACTACCAGTAGTGGACATTAATCCATGTATTGGGACATTGTACCTTCAATGTCTTTTCATATTCAAACTGGACCATTGCTCTGATACCAACTGTAACGACCTTGGATATTTATACCCAATAAGGGTCCATATCCAGATCCGCCTCCCGCGATCGGACTGGAGTCTCGCAAGGGATATCACTAACACGTGTCCAGTACGAATATAAAAGACAACAAGTACAGTATTAACATAGGAAAGTACAAGTGTATATAACTGTAAACCATAATGTACAAAAGTCCCTTTACAATCTAACATGTCAATTAAAGAGTACAATACCTGGGGTATACCCGAGGGAGCATAAGCTCACACGACTCAACTACTCTACTGCTGGTGGGACAAGTCTGCACTACCATGCGTAAACCACGCCAAAGTCGGCTAATACCTGAAACAAACTGTAAGGGAGTGAGCCTCAACAAGTCACTGGCTCAGTAGGGACCTCCCACAAGGAAACAACAACCATACGAAGAGACCTCAACCCCAAGGGTCTTTTTTTTATTTTTTTATTAAAGAGGTCCTTAGGGCCTCAAACTAGGAGAGTGCACCATCCCCCAAGGGGAGAGGGTGTTCTCACTCCACCAGTGAGGGCGACCTGGGCCAAATATATTATAAAAGTAGAAATAATACAAGAGACCAGGGGCATACCCCAACTACATCATTCTAATGTGCAGAAGGCCAGATTTATCAAGCACCATAGGCCCTTTACAAGATTGGGGTAATGCCTGCGCCCCCAGAATGTTTCATTCTGCCTATTTAACCGCTAATTAGCAAGAGAGTCAGCCAGCTGGGTGGTTTCACGGTACACATGAGAGATCTGGGCAGATTCATTACTGAGATATTTTGGCTTCAGTCCACCATCTATAGATCCGCCAAGGCATGTTATATCCCCTCGCATGCAATTCACAATGACTGAGAATCCGAGTGCACAATGGGAAAGTTTAAAATGTAGAAATTAGCCAACCGAAGGCCATCACATAAAGCCCTCATTCAGCGATCATGCTGGTCCCTGTACCATAGAAATTAGCGAACGCCACATGTACATTGCCATGGGGATCTCTGATGCAGTTGCCTCCACCACAATCCCCTAGATTACCTTTGCAAGCACCATCCACATTCAGACTGTAATCACATAATGGCGGAATCCACCTGACAAATTTTAGCTTCTTGATCGGCCCAGGGGGGATGAAAACCAAATTGTGAAGGCACTGCA
The DNA here is from genome assembly GCA_014218235.1 of Colocasia esculenta. Lineage (NCBI taxonomy): Eukaryota > Viridiplantae > Streptophyta > Magnoliopsida > Alismatales > Araceae > Colocasia > Colocasia esculenta. The sequence goes on along the minus strand of CM024756.1, from coordinate 143,536,478 downwards.
TCTCCGATGAGTTGGACGTAGCAGAAAACTGAACTTTTGTAATTGAATGCATTATGCTGAACTTTAACCTGTTGATGATCATCCCAGTAGAAGTGCCATTGGATTCAAACCTTCTAGAACATCTCCATTTCCGACAACATAAGCATAAGAGTGTTGAGCACCACAAACAACCATAAGGCGACCTGATATTAGAGTGTTGGATAAAGCTCCATAGGCGAGTAGTCAGCTGATTGTGCAAGTGATCTTAGGGGAGATAAGAGGAGAAAACCAACGCCATAAGGGAGCAGCAATGTCGCTGTGAATGAGCAAATGATTCAGATCCTCACACTGAGAAAACTTGCAGCAGGAGCAGCGAGAGACCAGAGGGATCTCAGTTTCAGCTATACGACTATCCACAGGCACGTCACAGCGACCGAAGTATAACATGCTCACACAAGCATGTTAAACCACAACTAATCACAAACACACCAGCTAAACCGGTCCTCGGAAAGTAAAGGGAACACAAGACTAGCTTAGCATCGCTAGTCCACCGTACAACCAAACCACCTCGACCATAAGTCTCACCGGCAAACCACTGCCTAGGCTATAGTCTCACAGGCAAACTACTCACACAGGGTAACCGAACTGACATCAACATGCCAAGTCTTGCACACATTGGAACCACAATCGGAAACGTACTCCAAACAGCACGTGTGGAAGGTCACACCTCACGACCTCCACAAAAACATCGGTTCATCGTAACACTTGAAAGGTTGATACACAACGTACCACATGTACCTTCTATCACTAGGTACCAACAGTGAAATCACAAACGCAAGGGTAACAAGACTGCTAACCAGAAGCTAGTCCACCATACCCCAAAATCACAATACAACGGAAGGACTTACTAGTAGTAACAGTGGAGAGTCACACCACAAGACCTCCACAGTATGCATAGTCTCACCTCAACACCAGCTGAGGTCGGGACTCATGTACCACCACAACACAATTCTACCCACGAGGGGTACATGTACCTGCTACCACGAGGTACAACACCGAACCACAGAACCGTGCCACCTCCAGGGCACACTACAACGGTTAACGGTTTCACGATTATAACCTTAACCAGCGGTTTACACACAAACCACAACTAGTGGTCAAACACGAGTCGGTACAGAGACGACGCCACCACTCGAGAACGGATTACTGGTTCATGACGCCAATATCCAACCTGGACAACACATCACAAGAAGCACCTCTTAGTCTCGCAGTCATGGATGAAAGGTCCAACTGCCGCTCCACAACCACAACCAAAGAACAGTGGAGACCAACCAACACCACGCCTGTAGGTCACACACCCTACAGGTCCAAGCCTGACACCTTTAGGGACTCCGGCCCGAGCTCCCTAAAGTGAGGCATTGGAAACATAGGACTAGCTTGGGACCAGTATGTACGTCTACTGGTGTCCGTCCCCCAACCACGAGCACGCTACAAGTGACTGCACACCCACAAACACAAGTCACTGCCCCCTGTTGTCTTTCCCTCAGCCGGACGTACAACTCAAACTCTGGAGTGAGGGTGTCCAGGAAGATGACTTAGACCTATGTGGTACACACCGTACTAGGACACGCCCCGGGCACAACAAACACACGTGACTGGCTCTCCTAGGAACCTGGGGTACCCGACTGAAGAGGTATTCCGGAATAGGCGCCAGACCACCAGACTTGGTAAGCACACAAACCACGATATACATACTTATAGACCTTTACGTACAACCCCTGGTACACGAGTGTAAGGATGGCTTATCATCGGTCACCCTGTGACCCCTTAAGCTTCCTACCACACACCATTCATTAATCACAATAACACGCAATCACCTTGCCTGTCATTGGTCATCTCTTGACCTCCATGGCAGCCCCTATTCATATTAACACACTTAATATGAAACACACGATAATACGTAACCCTAAACATGTTATACTAACATTAACCATTTTAAGTATACTATAGAAGACAGTAAAAGACTAGAGCTAGGTCCACACAGGACCTTCACTGCCCGACCAACACAGAACGACCACAGAAGCCAAAACGCGTCGGAGACAGTCGATGCCTTACAAATCGCATCGATCCTCCCGGACGCCACACAGAACCTTATCGCGTCAGGGCCAAATGCCGCGACCAAATCGCGTCGGCTCTTCCAGACGCTATTCAAAATGATGTCGCGACAGGCCTCAGCGACGCGACCAAGTCGCGTCGGCCCGACACGACGCCACTAGACCCAAACCGGTCAAACCAACGGTCAATGCATAGTCACGTCCGACAACACAGACGCATCTCCACATAAACGTGTCGGGTCAACCAGACGCGACCCCAATGTCGCCTTAACATGACAGACAAAACCCGAAACGCGTCGGCTCAGCGCGATGCGTTCAACATGAATGCGTCGACTGTTCTGGCCGCGTTTCAACAAAGGCTGTGGGATTCAGCTAACAAGCCGAACCCACTCCTCCCAACGAGAGAGGACTAACAAGAAACCAAGCATTCTTTCCATTTAAAGCTATAAACGAGTAAAGCTCAACAAGGGCAAACCACCCTCACATGCTCCAACCCTTAAACCCCATTCAAGCATGCCATTAAACTGTAAACAAGGTAGGAAGTCTCCTACTGGCAGAAGATGCCGAAGCACGCCAAAACCTCCTCGCCGACGGCACACCCACGCTCCGAGCATCGTCCTCACGTGGTTCCCACGCCGCACGAGCCATCCGAAACCAAAACCATCGGAAACCTCCATGGAAGGCGCTACAAACAACCTCCTCTGTGTCGGACAGAGCCTCCTCGCTCTGTCTGGTCGAAACGAAGCTTTTATCACACTTTTGCAAATCGCGTCCGGGACAGGCACCGCGTTTAACTTCCTTAAATGCATCCCCTCTGTCTGACGCCAAATAGAAACCCATGCCACGTGTCACAGAGGCGGTTCCTGGAATCGCGTCCGGCATGTAAACGCGTTCAAAATCGCGTCGCCCGATTCCGCCGCGATTCCAAATAGTGAACAACAGTGCAAATGGGCTGGCATATCCGGCCACACTGCTCACTCTGTGGTCAGAAAACCCAAACACAGCTCATTGACCATCTCTTGGTCAAGAGCACCACACATAGACCCGATAAACCCAGATCCGAACGACCGTGCTGTTACAGAAAGCAATAAATAACTATAGCTGACTAGCAACTAGCACAAGTAATACATGTACATGTCTCACTATCTACACATGATAGTATTAAACACATTGCATTCCTTAACATGATTCACACATATCAATCTAACATAACATGCATATAACATAACTTCTCATCATGGTCACAATTAAACATATTTCCTACACATGATACTAACATGGCAATTATCTTCTTAAAATGACACATTGACATGCTTAATACTCATTTATATACATCCTATTACCTTATCTTTCTTTCTCGTACTTTTACACATCTTACATTGCTTACACATCTTTTACATATTCACATAGCTTTCACATAGCACCTTCACTTGCACATTGTCACATTGCTTATTCACATTCACATTAATCACATAGTCGAGACACATAGCCCAAATCTCCATAAAGAAGGAAACACATCACACACATATCACATAGCCGTCACCTAGGCAATATAGTGACGAATTTTGGTAACTGTGCAAAATGCAGAGAAACACTCTCCACCCTAGTCAGTGATATTTATCAATCTTTAGGATTTCATCCTGATGCCCATAAGATACCACGCATAACACATTGAGCCTTCTCATAGGAGCTTCTCTATAATACGGCTCCATAGCCTTCCATGGTAGCAGTGCTTAATCAACATAATTATTCCACATTAACACATTAATCTATTTACATTAACACATATTCCACATGCACTTCAATATCATGCTTTACTAGACATCCTGTAGCAACCTGCTATTTTAAAATAAATAAATAAATAAATTTAAACCACAAAAATGTGAATAAATTAAAACCCATTAAGTAAATTAAGTATATGAGTTGTATAATTAACCCATACATGTGTTATTGGGCAAAAAACAAGAGACTAAATGATGGATTAGAGATAAATATGTCAAAATTCGTAACTAAAATATTGACAAATTAAAAAGGCAAGTAATTATCTAATTAAGAGTATCAACTCTAGTCTAACCCATAGTCACGAAAGTTGGCCCTATCATAATCTAAAACTGAGATTTAGATAAGAAGAAACTAGGATAAATATAGAAAACTCGTAATTAAGAAGATTTAGAGTTGTATTAAGAAACAAAAAGGCCAAATCTTTTAAATATACCCCAAATCCCTTATGGCCGACCCCATTGCTGCTTGGAGCTTCTCTAGGACATAAAGAGAAGGCCATAGAAGGAGAAATTCTTGGAAAGGAGGAGCACAAGGTGTTCTTCAACAAGTTCATTCTGTTTGCCCTAATTTCACCAATTTGTCCATAGATAGGTAATCTCACAAGCAAAAATTAAATTAAATTCGTTTATAGATTGTTCTTGATCTCACGAACAAAAGCCTATGTTTTTCCCAATTATTATTATGCAATTCTTGTTAATTTTATGTCCAAAGTTCTATCATGAATATGCACTCGACATATCATGTTCATTTCAAATCAATTGTTTATACTTGATCTCCTACCCTGAAACTTTTTTTGTTAATACTACATGTTGTTTCCGTCATGTTGATATGATTTTACCCAATTTCTATCAAGTATTTTTTGCAAATTAGTTCTCCCTTGAGAAGTAACTAGTTCATATAGAAAGAACCTATCATGTTATGTTGGAACCATCATGATAATCTAATTACTATTACTGTTTAATCTACTGCAAGTCTAGTTTCGTTTAAAATCAGTTTCATGATTTTTTGTCAAGTATCCGTTAAGGTTTCCTATTTTTAAAGTCACTGTGTCAAAACCCTTGGAGAGTAGCCCGCAATATAATGTGTTCTGATTTCCTATTTGGGCTCGGGCAGAGATCCTGAGAATGTGACGGTCTGATAGGTTGCCTTCTTAATCGGGTCATGACAAGGTACCCGATCACTTTATGAAAGCGATGGGACCCTGCGTCGCGTTCTACTTGTCTGTCCCAGAGAGTCATGTCTTGTTCCTTTAAAGACCCCGTTGTGTTCTTGATGTACCCTGTCGCGATCCTTACAGGGGTACGTCGCCTATTGAGTTTTTGCCCATTTACCCTTGTTCTCTTTAGTTCTTGACTTATAACTGAGTTTATACCTCATGTAATGTTCTAAAATGTAGGAAAAGAGGACAAATATTCATGAACAAGGAATACTCTCTCTTAAAAGCCATGCACTTGATCTTGTCAATCCATAATTTCTTTATCACATACACACATCGGGAACCACCCATCATAACTTGCCATATTATTAAAACGTTCCATAATGTATCTGGTAAATATACAATATTGTACATACTTATTAATTTAATGGCTTGTCTTCGTTTCCCATGATTATTTGGAACACCGTTACCAGTGCTCCATTGTCTAGAATATTCTAGACCGTCGAGCAAACATTTTCTATACACTTTTTCTTGACTTGAATGAGCTCTCCATCGGGTACGACTCCTGCCGGACTAGTAATCCTTATTCAGAACCTCCATAAGACTCCTTGTCTATGGCTTACAATATGGTCGATGAGCTAGTTGTACCCACAAGTCCTATACACATTTAGGGATTGTGCTAAACTATCGCAACCAGCAACGGGGTTGCGAAACTATCGCTACCGGGATGGAGACCGCGACCTCTCCCCTTAACGCACCCGACCCCCTGACGTCATTCTTAACGCTCTATGGAGGTAGACCGTGACTTCTACCAGACTGCAGTACTATGCGTGTGCTGTTGCAACTATTACTATCGTCCATTTTAATGTTGTTTTACGTGCATGACCACTGTATGTTTCTGGATAGTGCAGAAACTCTCCTGTAAAGTACTCTCTCTTATCAAGTCTCTTTCTCTCATGTTATTCTCATATATTCTTCAACTACTCTCATCTATTTCTTGGTACTCTATATGGCCATTCGATTGATTATATAAAGATAATAAATATGACTAATGCTTGGCAATATATAAAGGCTCGGTCTGGTCCTGGGTGGTGCGCCCAAAAATGCTAGTGCCCACGGAGTTATTGACTAGAGTTTTGACATTACACTCAAGTGCTATCTATCTCGACTATCAAATGATAATCAAAGTGCTATACTATACTCGACTTGTTGTGCTATATGCTATCATGTACTATGTTGTGCTATTCATGCTATGGCCATCTTGTTCTTTGTGCTATATTTAAACCATGTGCTATCTATATCATGTTATTATGCTATTACTCTCTCGACATTACTTGATTCTCTCCATCATTAGTTACTCTGCTCTTTAAATACATTAATAACCTAAAGCATGTCTGACCATGAGATTTAGTCTTGCTGGGCATTATCACTCATTCTGCGTTGTTTGATATGTGTTCTCTGGTGATATTGAGGAGGATATCTACACTCACGAGGAAGTGTTGGATCGAGATGTCATTGAAGTTGTCCTAGGGGGGTGAATAGGACTTCTTGCGCTTCAAAAATTTATCTAAAAGATAGATAACACTAAATGGAGTTGTTAGTACTTAGTGGTGTGTGTGTGAAACAAGTGAAAACTTGGCGGAAATAATCACACAAAAGTATAAGAAAATTTATCTTGGTTCGGCCCTTCCCACATGGAAGTCCTACGTCTAGTTCCCAAGCAACCACTTGGGATTTCACTAACTACCAAGCACACTTGGCCTTCTCTCAACTGAGAGGTAATACAACTACTTGCAGACCAGCAAGTCTTCTCTTTACCGAGGGTACAAGACCACCTCACCTGTAGGTCTTCCCTTCACAAGAGGGGCACTGCAGGGTACAAACCCCCTGTGGGTTATCTTACATAGAAGTGAGAATACTTGTGTGTCTGCTCAACAACAATGAGCAAACACAGAGAATCAGAAGAGAAACAAATGAAAATGGATTTCAAACTCTTTCTGAAACAAAGAGGTGGACTGAGAAGATCTGCAATGAAGTAAGCCACCAAGGAAGAAGACTTCTAAACGCCAATGGAGAGCATGCAAGTCGAAGACTGAGGAGTGGCTCCCTTTCTCTTTTCAGTGGCTCTTCTAGCTTTCATTTGAATGGAATGTAAGCTTCTATCTCTATGTCTTCTATATTCTTCTATGCATCCATCTGTATGTCTCTGTGATTCAAGCTTTGGCTTCTATATTTGGGCTTCAAAAAGCTTCATCTTCCCGTTTGAATATGTCCGTTGGAGACTAGCCATTGAAGGAGATAGCCGTTTGAACTTTTGACATCTTGAGACTACTTGAGATGACCATCAGTCTTTCAGTTCAAGTGTCTCAGAATCTTCAAGATAGATAGCTCCATTAATGTTCTGCAAGCTCCATACCCACGACTGAAAGCTTGAACAAGCACTTCAGTGGATAGCTACGCATTTGAAAATATTATAAAAAGACATAGATACCTCCATACCTTGGAGGTTGTGAGATTAGAAAATATAAAGTACAAATAGTTCAGTTAGACATGTTCAGGGCATTTAGGTTTGGCAGATAGTTGTATAGGGAATACACAATCTCTTCTTGAAAGTCATGGTGTTTCTGACAGTGGTAGGTGAGCTTCTGACAGATAGCCCATGCTGCTTATACCTACCATCGCATTAAAACCTTAGATCTTCTGTCAAACAAGAATGGATTTAAAATACTGACAGTGAGAGGCATACAAACATCTTTTAGATTTTAAGATATTTTGAATGAGAGGATAATTATTTTTTCCACCAAAAAGATATTTGAATATTTTATGATAGCAGAAAAATACTAATTAGACTCATAAAAGACATTCATGTATAAACGACATTTCATTATGAATAATGAAAACTTATAAGGAAATCAAGATAATGAAAACTAGGTCTCTTAATTATCTCGGTGTGCCACTGAAGCCGGGTAGGCTAAGGGTGATGGACTTTAGTTCGCTCATTGATAAAGTGAACAGAAAGTTCCACACTTGGAAGTCTAATTATTGTCTCAGTTGGAAGAATCACGTTAATTAACTCGGTAATCTCCTCCCTTCCTATCTATTTGGCTGCTGCCTCCTACATACCTAAATCTATAATTTCCTACATTGAAAGAGCATCTGCTAACTTCTTCTGGATGGTTCTGAGGGTGCTCACCGCGTTACTGAGTTGCTTGGTCTTCAATACAAAGGCCAGTTTCGGAAGGAGGTCTGGGGGTTCGTAGTCTCTGGCATGTGCAGCTCTCTTTGGCCATTAAACATCTTTGGAATATCAAACAAAGCTCTTCACTTTGGGCCTCTTATGCTAGAAACCGTTACTCCCTTGACAGCTCTACTAGTATCCCTGGGATACCCGAAGTTGTGTACATGGAAGCTATTAACATTCTTAGAGAGAATACTAGATGGGTTCATGGCAAGGAAGGCAGATCAACATTTTACAAGATGTCTGGATTGGGGACACTCCTCTCAGTGATATCATCCATGTGAATCCTCAGTCTGGGAACACCTCCTTGAGTGAGGTGGTGTCTACAGCCTCCCATTCCCTCAGGGCTGTTATTCCTCATTCCATTTTGGATGGGATAATTCTTTCAAATGATGAAGACAAGTGCATGTGGGCGCCATCTGGCAACGGGAAGTTCACTACCAAATCTGTTTATAATCTGATTAGGCCGAAGGGAGTCCACAGGCCGGCTCTTGCAACTATATGGCACAACTCTTTCTACCGAAGAGCTTCTTTGTTTTCCTGGAAAATTCTCAACCGAGCTGTCCCAGTTGATGGTCGCATTGTTGAAACAAGTATTCCTACTATGTCCCACTGCTCCTGCTGTGCACATCCTACCTTTGAAGACTTGGACCATCTTTTCATCCATAGTGATATTGCATCAAACCTCTGGCGTTGGATCAGTCCCCTTATATCTTCAAGGGTTAATCTCCATAGCCACATCACTAGACGCCTCTGGAGTTTTATGCAGACCTACAACACTCGGTCTCCCCTTGGGTTTGTCTCCATCTACACCTTGATTCTCATGCTCTGGTATATCTGGAAGGAAAGATGCCTCAGAAGGTTTGAATCCCTTTACAGTAGTTCGGGGATTATTATTAACAGCATCAAAGCTAGCATTGTTCATTCCCTATCTTCTATTCGATTCAAGGTTGATCTGAATTCCCATGACATGCAAACTCTCTATGGCTATGGCCCTCTGTGCTCTACCAAAATTCTTAAGCTGGTTCGCTGGATTCCCCCTTTAGATGATTTTAGCCTTAATGTTGATGGAGCATGCAAAGAAAATCCTGGGGACTGTGGAGGTGGTGGTTGTATCCGTGACTCCCAAGGTAATGTCCATGTGGAATTTTCTCACTTCTATGACGTTGGAAATAGTATGGTTGCTGAAGCTCGTGCTTTATGTGATGGTCTGAGGTTGGTCGCCTCTTTAGGCTACAAAATTTCAGTCATCTATATATTCTGATTCTCAAACTCTGGTGAGCTCTTTCCGTGAAGACAAGATGATCTCGTGGCTTTCTTACAGATGGTGGAGGAAGGATAAATCGCTCCTTATCCAGGAAATACTTCTCTGTCTCATGTGTATCCGAAACAAACCAACTAGCAGATACTCTAGCCAATGTTGCTGTAAAGGGTAGGTGAAATGAAATTTTTTGGGAGCCTCACACTTTACCACATCCTTGTAAGGGGCAATGGTTATTGATAAATCTAGCCTTATGCATGTTAGATTGGTTTAATGGGGTATGCCCCATGATGTTATGTACGAATATATTATATAATCTTGGCCCAGGTCGCCCTCACTAGTGGAGTGAGAACATCCTCCCTCAGTGGGGAGGGTGCACCCTCCTGGTTTGAGGCCCTGAGGACCTTTTTGTTAAAAAAAAAAATTAAGTTCTGTGCTGAAAGACAAAAACAAAAGATTATCTAAGTACAAGTATATAGAAGTTGATATGAGATCTCGACTTTACAGAAGTCAGAGTCAAAAACATGCATACAGTCCAACATATAGAAGTCGCAGTGAACATCAGATTGATACAGACTTTCGACTTTATGGAGTCGGAGTGCCAACAAAAGACATACAGACTTCGACTAAGGATCATAGTAAGGTAAAGACAAGAAAGACTTTCGACTTATTGAAGTCGGAGTGAGTCCCCAACTCCGACCTTCAAGGAGTCAAAGTAAGGCTTAGATTGTCACGTCCTAATAAAAGGCTATTTATTGGAAATGACAGAAAACAGGCACAAAGTAATAACATTAACGTTTATTCATTATAACGCAGTCTGCGGAAGTCTTATTACATAAAGCTCCTCATTACACACTAAGTGAGGAGTAAGGATGAGTAGCTACTACTCATAACACTTTACAAGTACGCAACTAAAGCAGTAAATGGTTGGTTGACTCGTCATCGGTGTCCACTCTGCACACAGCCCATTTTACACTTCTCCCTCATCTTGATTACCTGAAAAGGGAAGGATGGGTGAGCTAACTAGCCCAGTAGAATTCAAATCCTTAAATCAAAGGATCAGGAACACATGATAATTTAGGTAAGAACATGAATGGTATCAAGAACAGGGTCAGATAACCAAGATAACATATCAGTGAATGTATAACAGTAGTATGAAAACATAGGCATACTCAGAAATTCATATAAAGGCTCATGTTCGGAATCATATAAATATTCACACAGGACAGGTAGTAGGATGATCATAACCAGGAGATAGTGATGCAATGTCAAACATCTTGGTGTCCTTATCTCTCTAAGACAAGGATCGAACGGACATCAAAGAAGCAATACCAGATCTCAGAATAGTAGCTTGATACAGTGATAGTAAAACTCAGGTCATGCTCAAGTATATAGCTCACGAATTGGTTCATATATCAGTTCACACAATACAGGAAGTATGATGACCATAATCAGGAAATAGTGATGCAATGCCAAACATCCCGGTATCCTTATCACTCCCGTACGGCCCGTAATGAATTCGGGTGCTCCTCCCAGGACTGGACCAGCCCTATTTGCACAGGCATATCAGTTAGGTGGGGTCCAAGGACCCAATAAATGTCATCATCATAAGTTTATCATATCTCACAAGGTGTTCAAGCCTTTGAACTCTCAAGTCATCAAGTAATATAAACTTAGTTGTCGAATACAGGAGAATGGACTCAACGGAGTACCATTTGGAGTTGACGGTTTCAAGGATAATTCAATAATGAGTAAGGTATCCAAAGTGGGTAATCTTTATGGTAGAATGACAGAAAATATCAAAGTAAATAAGAGGGTAATTTGGTAGGCTATTAGGATGAACTTTGAACAAGGATTTACACATGTAAGAGTGCTGAAATCCAAGGCAGGACAGTAGCTGTCGACAGGAAGGAAGGATCTGTCGACAAATGGCACAGATAGAGCTCAGGTTTGCTGGCTCTGTGGGTATCTGTCGACAGATGCAAGGGATCTGTCGACAGATCCACACAGTCCAGAAACCTGGAGTTCTGGAAACATGCGCCTGTCGACAGCTCTTGGGCTGGCTGTCGATAGGAAGCAGCAGAACTTCTGTAAATCTGTTTAAATCCATTCTAAGCACCCTAATTATAGATCTTATAATTCAAGGCATGATTGATATCAAATGGAAGAGTCTAAATAGAGTTTTCACAGTGGTTTATAAACTAAACAGTCGAGATGCAACAAGAGATTGATAATTCGAACTTGGTCGGCTATAAACTAATGTAGTGTAGTATTGGAAGCATGAACTTGATAGCAATGGTTTATTGGAAAATTCCTATAAGATGGACACTAAAACTCAAGGTATTTCATGAATCCAAGTCAATGTTCGAATTATCAACCATCTAAACCAAAATCCTCACACTGTTCTAAGGATATGTTTACTTCTACCAGAACTCTATATCATGAACTTGAATCAAAGGTGGAAGAAGAAGAAGAGATGATCTGGAGGTAAAATAAGTATCTCTTCCTCCTAACGTAATAATATTCATCAAAACTAGACGAAAACTAGTAAGATTACAGTTATATCAACTTGGCTACTCAACACGAGTTATTTATCATGTGTGGAGAACAAGATTAAGGAAAAGGAGATGAATCCTACACATGGATAGCTAGGAACCTACTACCACATGCTAGGAGGAATATCCTTTCCAACCAGAGATTATGTGAACTCAAGGAGTAGCTTCTATAGAAATACAAAACACACATAAAGTGCTAGAGGAGTTCATGACACTAGAACAGAAACTGGAACATCCAACAGTAGGTTCTAAAGTTTATTCAAGGACATGAGTTAGAAGAGGAGAGATGAGGATCGAATTACCTTACTGAGACAGTGTAGTTCCTTTAACTTGAGCCCCAAACAAGAGAAAGGAAATGCAAAACTTGCAGCGGATAGCCTCAATCAACAGTTCTTCAGTTGCAAAGGAGACACCAAGAATCAGCCGTTGAAGCTCTCCAAGTAGAGATGGCAGCTAGCGCAAAAGAACGGAGTTGAAGTGGTCTCAGTAGCAACACACACACCTACAGGAGTGGGAAAGGTGGGTTTGAAGGCTGTGAAGTGGTTCTTATAGACCCAGCGATTTCCCATGCACGGCACATCAGCCCCTTGAGGTGTCGTGGTGAAAACCCATTGGTTTTACCCAAACACGTTGCACATGCAAGGATTCCCAAGCTCCCACGTAGTTAACCTTTATGATTACCCCAACCTTAGGTGTGCTGGCCTCTCCAGGACTACACGTAAGTACCCAGAAAATCCCATAAATTGGCCACCGTAATTGGCCCTTAAATCAGCTGGCCCAAAGATCCCTATGAAAACCTATCCAATGGTGTCCATTTGCATTGAAATTTTAACCATAGACTAATATAATAATTTTACTAATTGTGGTGATTTTAATTAATTTTTGGAATTTAGTTTACAGTAGGTGAAAAATCACCCGGAAAATGGTCGCGTCGACTTAATCTCAAAATCCGTACGTCGAAAAATTCAGATAATTACATATTTAATTTCTCCACATTTCTGAAAATTATGATGTTCTCGGATTTTTATTTCGTTGTCGTTTTCCGGTATCGCCCTGTGGAGGCACGCACTTCGAGGTACGATACTGGAATAACGTTCATTACCACTATTTAAGTCTATCATCTAATATCATAATTTATTAATAACCCTAAGGTATTTAACCAAATTACTTCTATTTTCTTAATATTTTAAATTTCTGGGGCGTTACAGATAGCCAATCAGAACAGAGTTCGACTTTTGGGAAGTTGGATGTCAAGCCATACTTCGACTTTCGCAGTCAAGAGTACTACCAGTTGTTCATCAATCGAAGCAGTTTACTTGGACTTTTTGGATCGAGTTAGGAGTCAGAGTTAGTGGTATATATAGTATACGCTGTGACTAGAGATTTTCTGTTCCAGTGTTGATTACTAGATTCGTTAAGCATAATTTGGCTAAGATATATTACAGTACTATATTGAAAGCCTTTGTAGTTTGCTATTAATTTTCATAAATGGTAATAGAAAATATATATAAATGGTTTTGTCCTAGCAAAACATTTGATAAATGTTTAGCAATATTTTAGGGATAGTTGCTCACAATTCTCCCCTTTTTGTTAATGACAAAAACTTTTAAATAGTCAGTGAAAATAAATTTGATTTTACAAACAAGTGTTTTTTGTCCTATTTGTTTCTTATTTCTTCCTCCCCAAAAACTTATAAATAGTTAGTGAAAATAATTTGGATTTTGCAAAACAAGTGTTCTCTGTCCTATTATTTTCTTATGGTCTTTCTCCCCTTTGTGATATTAACAGAAAGGATAAGATACACACATAGAGAGAAAGGCATGAACACATAATGTGCAGAAACAAAATTATATTGATTTCTATAGAACTGTTTACATCATGGGGTATAAGTAGAGCTAGGGAGATAGAGAGAAGGAGTGATTTGAGCAAAGAAGAGCTGAAGAAGGTCTCATAACTTTTGCTCATTCGTAGGAAAGAAAGTACAGAATTTCGCTCTATCTATTTTGTAGAAAAATCTTAAAGAGGGGAGTTTTCTATACGACTTGATGTGTCTGCGATGATACCAGCAGATTCTCTTCTGGTAGAGATGGTCATCTATCAGAGTTTTCCTAAGAGGAACAAACTGCCTCTTAGCAGCCAGGGAAAGGAAGTCATGAATAGTGACATTCTAGTGAAGACCTTGGGAGTGTGCTGCATCCTTAGCCTGATAGTAGATGATGTATCTCTGAATCCATTTCTCGGACACAGACTTCCAAAGTGTGCCATATACTTCGAGGAGATAAACAAAAGGTGATAGCTAAAGTCTTTGACACTCGGCACTTGTTCTGGATAATGTTGGCGGCCATTCATCTTCATTAAGTCCCTCAGACTCTGTAAAGCAATGCTGAAATTCCTTCATATGCTGAGAACTCTTGGGAGCATGCATAACTGCAAATCTGTGGAAAGACAGCTTAATATTGTATTGACTTTAAATCTAGCTGCTATCCCGATGTGCCTATTGAGGACTAACTGTGCAGACTGCTTTTCGGAGGGACAGGCACCTGCTAGAATGGAATGCAGTCCAGAGGGAAAACCAATTGTCATTGGTAATAACTGAATAATAATAATAATATAATACTAATAATAATAATAATAATAATAATCATAATAATAATATAATTATAATAATAATAATAATAATAATAATAATAATATAAATGATCGAGTTAACTTTGTCGATTCTCTTGTGGGAATTCGTATTTTGATACGGAAACTCATATCTTGAATAAATGAACTTTGAATCAAGTGATTCTAAATTCATTAGAAAGGTAACGAGATGCTCTTCAATTTTTGTGAAGACAACTTTGTCTAGTTCAATTATTTCCAAGCTTAAAGAAAGAAAATAGAACAAATAAGAAAAGGATATAAACATAATACAAACAAACAAAAGGTTGGTGGAATTAAGCATTTAAGCTCCCATGCACTTTGTGCGTGAACGCATAGTGTCACATAACTATGGCACTGTTCATGCTAAATTTTTGTACTTCTATTTATTTTTTAAACTATAGATAAAGATAAATTAAGTATTAATTAATAATTATTTAAGACTACAATTGAATATTAAGAGGAATAAAATACTAAAGTTAATGGTCTGGTTGGATGTTTTTTTTCCCCCTCTGTTATCTAACTTGGTGAAATAAAGAGAATAAATGGGTTGGGTTAGAACCGGATAGGTTAAGAGTAGATTTCTAGACTTGTTACTAAAGGTAAGAGGTTTTGATATTTAATGCATGGAGAGGTTGCGGGTATGACAATAGAGTTTCTTAGCATTTAATATCTAGAAAGTTACATGTATGGCATGAGAGAAACTTGACTACTCGGTTTCAAGTCTTGGCATTAAGATAGGAGAGAATATAAATAGAGCCTCAAGCCACATTTCTACCCATCTAGCAAGAGAGAAAGTGAGGGAGGGACCCACGCAGCATTCATACCATATTCTCTTATCTTTTTCCTTTCAAACCTAGAGAAAAAAGGAGGAGAATTATTATATTATGTGTTCTTCCCAATGCGGTGAGATCGTGGAGAAAGCTTGCAGTAGTGGTATTGAACATCAGTGTGCATGAAATTAAATTCGTCAAGTAGTAGGCAAATTTTGTCTTGCGTATATATCTACGAGAGGATTTTCTACAAAGGCAAGTGATGATGAGACTCTTCCATAATTATATTTTCTTATGTAGTTAATTTTTTTATTTAAATTTATTTAGGCCTAATGACATCACTTCGGTTCTAATTCAAATTGCAAGCTGATCTATATTGGATATCCATAATTATTTATGCATTAAAGTCTATTTTTCTCAATTTACTTGAAACATTTTTTGTTGATTTCCAACAAAGTTCTAAGCCTAGCCTGAAACTTTGAGATTTTTAAAGCAAGTTATTTATTTTTATGATATTATTTGAAAGTCTAATTTCATATTTCGGTTTTAAAATTTATTACAGATTATATCTTTGTCATAAATTTGTGATTTTTTTCCACTTTATACCTATCCTCATTGAATCCTAAATATAAAATTTTATGAATTTTCACATCGTGACTCATTTTTAAAATATGATTGGTGAAATCCATGATATTAATTGAATTATAATAATTGTTATGTTAATATAAAACTCTAAAATTATTATTATATCCTTATTTTGTTCTCATAAATATGTTATAAAAATTGATCCTATTATGAGTTCATGTGACGGATATATGAATTTTTAAAGATTATGTAATCACAATCTGTTTAAATTATAATAAATCAGAATACTTTAGGAAAAATTCTAGAGTTGCTCCTTGAGTGATACACTGTAGGTATAATTCCCATTAATTATTTTAGATCTTTATGTACAACCAATAGATTCCGCTGTTTAAATCTAAGTAAATATATGGTTTATTAAATCTGGTTAATTCCTGAAAATCTCTATAAATTCCAGAAATATGAAAGTCTAAAATTTTTTTAATTGAATCTTATGATTTAACAATATGATATGTTATAAAAATATGCTTGTCATTTTTATTTAAAAATTTAACAAAGTTTATTTTGAAATTTGTATCTAAATCTAACTGTGCTATGGATAATGCCACCTTAGAGAGGTTTTAGGTTTGCCATATAAGTACCCTTATGGTAAACCTTATGATGACCCGAGGGCAACGGGGTTAAAAACCTAATGTGGGCTTGCCCACTAGGTGGGATCGGAATGGTCCCGAGTGCTGCGCAGTTACTCTTTTCTCCACACTATTGCCTAGGTGTGGATGATTTGTGATGACTCTCTATGTTGTGGTTTGGGTATTTGTCTGATATGCACACTTAAGAAATATATTTTATATTCTGATATATTAATTGCTCAGATTATGTGGAATTCTGCTTCACTCTGATATTTTGATATATCATATGCTTGTTTGTTCTGTCCACATGATCATGAGTATCTGAAATTTTATAAGGCAAATAATATGTGTAGGCACATGATAATATATGATTTGACTCTAATATAACATTCAATTGACATATTCTTATATATGACACATCTTTGAGAATAATTTAAGAAAGACATCTTGTAGTAGGTTGACTAGCCTATACTATAATTATGAAATGAAACTGATACTTATGATATCATCACTTTTGCTTATTTATATGATAAATTGTGGTTAGAGTTTCAGATGCTTGCTGGGTCTATTAAGACTCACACTTGCCTAACATATTTTCAGGAGATCAGGAGCCAGAGTTAGGCGTGCCTTCGGACTCTAATCGTGAGGAGTAGATTACGTTGGATAGTTAGTTCTTATTTCGCTAATAAATTATATGTGTGGGTTGGCTCTTAAAGCCTATTAGATCGATTAGCGATCTTGATTTACTTTTCTTTAGTTCTCCGTACTCTGATAATTCTATTATGGTTATGGACATTGTATTATAAGTTGGGATGGTTATTCATTATAGTTCCATAATGATGAAGTTCGTGAATGTCTTACTCTCAACATGTGTGTATATGATGGGTTTATCCCCTGTGACGTGTCACCTGGTCCGATGTGAGTTGGTCTAACTGGACCGGGTCAGGGGGCGTTACAGAACTTGGTATCAGAGCCAAGTTGAGACTAAGCATTCACGGCCATCTCCTCTAGTCCATACCATAGAATTATTAGAAGGGTAGTCATAGGATGAGTTAGTTATAAAGGTTGAATGTAGTAGAGCACTAATTGAATAGTCCTTTTCCTTTCAGAACATGGCTGGAAGGACAAGGGCCAATCGTGTCGTGCCACCACCACCACAGTCTTCTGCAGAAGACTCACCACCTCAAGGTACCCCTGGAACGCAGGAGGGGTCGACCTTAGGAGATCCTCAGAGGGTGATCCCAGCACCACCTTCGCCTCCACCAGTAGACTTCAACACCTTCATGCAGTCTTTCCAAGGCCTTGTGCAAGCTATGCAGGCACAAACCCAGATGCAAACAGCTCTCCAGGCACAGTTGCATGCGCAAATGCAAGCACCACCTTCGGGGCAAGCTCATGACCAGATAGACACCAGGGCATCACTGCTATGGAGAGGTTCAAGCAAATGGGGCCACCCTCCTTTAAGGGGGAGAACGGTCCAGATGTCATAGAGAGCTAGATTTGTGAGATAGAAAAGATCTTTCGGGTCATCAGGTGCCCAGAGGAGGAGAAGACAAATCTAGCATCCTATATGCTACAGGATAGGGCCGATGTTTGGTGGACCTCTGCTCTTCGCACTGAGTTCACAGAAGAGGGAGTCATTCCTTGGAAGGATTTTCTTTCAACTTTTCGAGAGAAATATTTTCCTGAGCACATCCAGGACAAAATGGAACAGGAATTCCTCACACTCACTCAAGGTTCCATGAGTGTGTTGGAGTATGAGACTAGATTTTCAGATCTAGCCAAGTATGCCCCTCATATAGTTGTTGATCAGAAGAGGCGAACCAAGAAGTTCATTCGAGGTCTGAGGCCTTCACTGAGAGCTAGGATGTCAGTCACAAACTTTACCACCATGATCGAAGCCGTTGGGGCAGCATGTAGAATTGAGGCCGAACAAGAGGCTTACATTGAAGAGAAGAAGATAGCACAAAAGCAAGATTCTACTCACTTTGTAAGACAAGACCGCAAGAGGAAGCCTACTGGACCTCTTGCTGGATCTCCACAGCGACCACTGGTGCCAACTAAAGCACCAGCTACAGCATGTCCAAAGTGTGGGAAGTTCCATGGAGGATCTGAGTGTTGGTATGCCACTGGCAAGTGCTTCAAGTGTGGTGGGTCAGGCCACATGATTCGAGATTGCCCCAAGGCAGAAATTACCCCAATAGCCCAAACTATCCTACGAGCCCCAGCTCCAATAATGCCTTGAGCATCAGTTCCAGCCTCACCTCGAGGACCAGCACCAACCAAGCCTCAAGCCCAAGCTCGTGTCTTTGCTCTGACAAACGAAGATGCACAAGCTACAGACAATGTTAGCGAAGGTACTATCTCTATTGAAGATTTGCATGCTCGTGTTCTATTTGATACTGGTGCTACACATTCTTTTATATCTAGTAGATTTGCACAAATGTTGCATGATGAGTATAGATGGGCTATAGGTGAGCTACTTACACCCTTTGATGTCCATACACCCAGTGGAACAATTTCGATAAAGCAGTGCATCCCTACATTGTTTGTCAAGATTTTAGGGAGGAAGTTGTCAACTCATCCTCTTATTATAGATATGGTGGACTATGATGTCATATTAGGCATGGATTGGCTAGAAGATCATTATGCCATATTAGATTGCAGAAGGAAGAAAATTCTCTTCCATAAGCCTGGAGAAGAAGAGTTCTTCATCCGATTTCCAAAGTCTCCTTCAAGAAGGATGATTATCTCAACTATGAAGGTTAAGAGATTAATTAGAAAAGGTTGTAGTGCATATCTGGCTAGTGTTGTCACTATGCCAGATGCCAACCAATCCTTATCTATGTCAGATATAGAAATTGTTCAAGAATTTTTGGATGTCTTTCCAGATGATTTACCTGGTTTGCCACCTATCCGAGGGATAGATTTGTGATTGACCTTATCCTTGGCACTGCCCCTATTTCCAAGGCACCGTATAGGATGGCACCTGCAGAGCTAGCTGAGTTAAAGAAGCAGCTACAGGAGCTACTAGATAAGGGTTTCATTCGACCCAGTGTGTCTCCATGGGGAGCACCAGTGCTGTTTGTAAAGAAGAAGGATGGATCCTTAAGACTGTGCATTGATTACAGAAAGTTGAATCAGGCCACCATTAAGAATAGGTATCCTCTCCCGAGAATTGATGACCTATTCGATCAGCTTCAGTCTGCCAAGGTATTTTCCAAGATTGACCTCAGGTCAGGTTACCATCAACTAAGGATCAAGGAGGAAGATGTGTCTAAAACTGCCTTTAGGACACGTTATGGGCATTATGAATTTTTAGTAATGCCATTTGGTTGAAATGCCCCAGCTACTTTTATGGACTTGATGAATAGGGTGTTCAAACCATATCTAGATCAGTTTGTTGGTTTTATAGATGATGTGTTAATTTATTCTCCTGATGAAGAGACACACAAAGAACACTTACATATTGTACTTGAAACATTAAGGGCACATCAGTTATATGCAAAATTCAGTAAGTGTGACTTCTGGATGAAGGAGGTACAATTCCTTGGACATGTAATATCAAGAAATGGTGTTGCAGTAGATCCCATAAAGGTGCAAGCTGTACTTGAGTGGGAGGCTCCACGGACACCCACAAAAATTAGGAGTTTTCTTGGTCTGGCAGAATATTATAGGCGATTTATAGAAGGGTTTGCTACTCTGGCTGCTCCTCTAACTAGGTTGACCAGAAAAGAAGCAAATTTATTTGGTCTGAGGATTGTGAGAAGAGCTTTCGAGAACTAAAAAAGAGATTGACTAGTGCTCCAGTTTTAACATTGCCCAATAGTACAGAAGGTTTTACCATCTACACTGATGCATCCAGAATAGGATTGGGTGGTGTTCTTATGCATTATGGTAAGGTAGTTGCCTATACTTCTTGACAGCTGAAGGATCATGAGCACAACTACCCTACTCATGATTTAGAATTGGCAGCAGTAGTTCATGCACTAAAGACTTGGAGGGCTATCTATATGGTGCCCAATTTGAGGTATTTACAGACCACAAGAGTCTCAAATATATATTCTCCAGAAGGATTTGAACTTGAGGCAAAGGCGATGGATTGAGTATATGAAGATTATGATTTTGATATCAATTACCATCAGGGTAAAGCTAATGTTGTTGCAGATGCTTTGAGTAGAAAGAAAGTCATGATGAAGAAGGACTAGAAGATGCTAGGTGATGCTGTTGATAACTGGTAGATGTTGTTCCACAACTGTGCCACTCTTTTGTTGCTCAATGACTATTCGATCAACCATACTTGATCGAATCATTGAAGCACAAAAGAGAGATCTTCAAGTTCAAGACCTAGCTGGGAAGCCTGGATTTTCAAAAGATAAAAAATGGTGGTGAGATTTCAACATAGAGTATGTGTTCCTAATAATGTAAACCTCAAGAAAGAACTCCTAGAGGAAGCACATCGCTCTAAGTTTACCATTCACCCTGGTGGTAACAAAATGTACCAAGATGTGAAAAGAAACTTTTGGTGGGCAGGAATGAAGAAAGATATTGCTGACTTTGTTATCAGATGTTTGACATGTCAGCAAGTGAAGGCTGAACATCAAAAACCTTCAGGACTCATGCAGAAGATAGAGAACCCTCAGTGGAAATGGGAACATATCACTATGGATTTTATTACAGTTTGCCTAAGTCCCAAAGAGGTAATGATGCTATTTGGGTTGTTGTGGATAGATTCACTAAGTCTGCACATTTCATAGCTATGAAGAAGAAACAAAGCATAGAAAGTTTGACCCAACTATATGTTGATAATATTGTAAGGTTGCATGGTGTGGCAAAGTCTATCATCTCAGATCGGGATTCCAGATTTACCTCAAAGGTTTGGAATGGTTTGCAAGAGGCCTTCGGCACACAACTAAAGTTTAGCACTGCTTTCCATCCTCAAACAGACGGACAGTCTGAAAGGACAATCCAGACACTTGAAGACATGCTTCGTTCATGCAGTTTGGATTGGAGGGGTGATTGGGACAAGAATTTATCTTTAGTAGAGTTTGCATACAATAACAGTTAAACCATGCAAGCATTGGCATGGCTCCATTTGAGGCCTTATATGGGAGGCCATGCATGTCTCCTTTGTGTTGGGAGGAGATTGGTGAGAGACAACTAGTAGGTCCAGATATGTACAACAGAGTATAGACAAGGTCAAGGTAATCAAGCAAAGATTGTTAGCAGCACAAAGCAGACAGAAGAGTTATGCTGACAATAGAAGAAAGGACTTGTCATTTGATATAGGGACCATGTTTCTTAAAAGTATCTCCTACGAAGGGTGTGGTAAGGTTTGGTAAACGTGGTAAGCTCAACCCAGTTACATCGAGCCATTTGAAATTTTGAAGAGGATTGGTGAGGTGGCTTATCAACTGGCATTACCTCCATTAATGGATGGTGTGCACAATGTATTTCATGTATCTATGCTTCGAAAGTATGTGCCAGATCCCTCTCATATTATTGACCATGCACCAGTTGAAGTTCAACCGAACCTCACATTTGAGGAGAGGCCTATCTGTATTTTGGACCATAAAGTGCAAGAATTGAGGACGAAGTCAATTCCGTTGGTCAAAGTACTATGGCAACATTATTCTTCTGAAGAAGCAACATGGGAGCTAGAAGCCAACATGAGGAAGAAATACCCACATCTCTTTGGTACGTACTCTATTTTTAATTTCGAGGACGAAATTTCTATAAGGTGGGGAGAATGTAAAACTAAATAATAATAATATAATAATATAATAATAAAATTGATCGAGTTAACTTTGTCGATTCTCTTGTGGGAATTCGTATTTTGATACGAAAACTCATATCTTGAATAAATGAACTTTGAATCAAGTGATTCTAAATTCATTAGAAAGACAACGAGATGCTCTTCAATTTTGTGAAGACAACTTTGTCTAGTTTAATTATTTCCAAGCTTAAAGAAAGAAAATAGAACAAATAAGAAAAGGATATAAACATAATACAAACAAACAAAAGGTTGGTGGAATTAAGCATTTAAGCTCCACGCACTTTGTGCGTGAACACATAGTGTCATATAACTATGGCACTGTTCATGCTAAATTTTTTATACTTCTATTTATTTTTTAAACTATAGATAAAGATAAATTAAGTTTAATTAATAATTATTTAAGACTACAATTGAACATATTAAGAGAAATAAAATACTAAAGTTAATGGTCTGGTTGGATGTTTTTTCCCCCCTCTGTTATCTAACGTTGGTGAAATAAAGAGAATAAATGGGTTGGGTTAGAACTGGATAGGTTAAGAGTAGATTTCTAGACTTGTTACATAAAGGTAAGAGGTTTGATCATTTAATGCATGGAGAGGTTGCGGGTATGACAATAGAGTTTCTTAGCATTTATATCTAGAGTTACATGTATGGCATGAGAGAAACTGGACTATTCGGTTTCAAGTCTTGTTAAATAGGAGAGAATATAAATAGAGCCTCAAGCCACATTTCTACCCATCTTGCAAGAGAGAAAGTGAGGGAGGGACACCCACACAACATTCATACCATTTCTTATCTTTTTCCTTTCAAACCTAGAGAGAAAAGGAGGGAGAATTATTATTATTATTATTATTGTGTTCTTCCCAATGTGGTGAGATCGTGGAGAAAGCTTGTAGCAGTGGTATTGAACATCAGTGTGCATGAAATTAAATTCGTCAAGTAGTAGGCAAATTTTATCTTGCGTATATATCTACGAGAGGATTTTCTACAAAGGCAAGTGATGATGAGACTCTTCCATAATTATTTTTCTTATGTAGTTATATATAATTTTAAATTGTTTTAATTTATTTAGGCCTTATGATGTCACTCCGGTTCTAATTCAAATTGCAAGCTGATCTATATTGGATATCCATATTATTTATGCATTAAAGTCTATCTTTCTCGAATTTACTTGAAATGTTTTTTGTTATGTCCAACAAAGTTCTAAGCCTAGCCTGCAACTTTGAGATTTTTAAAGCACGTTATTTTATTTTTATGATTATTATTTGAAAGTCTAATTTCATATTTCGGTTTAAAAATATTACAGATTATATCTTTGTCATAAATTTGTGATTTTTGTCCACTTTATACCTATCCTGATTGAATCCTAAATAAAAATTTTATGAATTTTCAATATCCGTGACTCATTTTTAAAATATGATTGGTGAAATCCATGATATTAATTGAATTATAATAATTGTTATGTTAATTAAAACTCTAAAATTTATTATATCCTTATTTTGTTCTCATAAATATGTTATAAACAATTGATCCTATTATGAGTCATGTGACAGATATATGAATTTTTAAAGATTATGTAATCACAATCTGTTTAAATTATAATAAATCAGAATACTTTAGGAAAAATTCTAGAGTTGCTCCTTGAGTGATACCTGTAGGTATAATTCCATTAATTTTTAGATCTTTATGTACAACCAATAGATTCCGCAGTTTAAATCTTAAGTAATATATGGTTTATTAAATCTGGTTAATTCTTGAAAATCTCTATAAATTCTAGAAATATGAAAGTCTAATTTTTTAATTGAATCTTATGATTTAACAATATGATAAGTTATAAAAATTATGCTTGTCATTTTTATTTAAAAATTTAACAAAGTTTATTTTGAAATTTGGATAAATCTAACTGTGCTATGGATAATGCCACCTTAGAGAGGTTTTAGGTTTGCCATATAAGTACCTTATGGTAAACCTTCTGATGACCCGAGGGCAACAAGGTTAAAAACCTAATGTGGGCTTGCCCACTAGGTGGGATCGGAATGGTCCCGACTGCTGCGCATTTACTCTTTTCTCCACACTATTGCTAACTCTCTATGTTGTGGTTTGGTATTTGTCTGATATGCACACCTAAGAAATATTTTATATTCTGATATATTAGTGCTCAGATTATGTGGAATTCTGCTTCACTATGATATTTTGATATATCATATGCTCTGTTTTGTTCTGCCACATGAACATGAGTATCTGAAATTTTATAAGGCAAATAATATGTGTAGGCACTGATAATATATGATTTGACTCTAATATAACATTCAATTGACATATTCTTATATATGACACATCTTTGAGATTAATTTAAGAAAGACATATTGTAGTAGGTTGACTATCCTATACTATAATTATGAAATGAAAGTAACTTATGATATCATCACTTTACTTATTTATATGATAAATTGTGGTTAGAGTTTCAGATGTTGCTAGGTCTTAAGACTCACACTTGCCTAACATATTTTTCAGAAGATCAGGAGCCAGAGTTAGGCGTGCCTTCGGTCTCTGATCGTGAGGAGTAGATTATGTTGGATAGTTAGTTCTTATTTCACTAATAAATTATATGTGTGGGTGGCTCTTAAAGCTATTAGATCGATTAGCGATCTTGATTTACTTTTCTTTTAGTTCTCTATACTCTGATAATTCTATTATGGTTAGGACATTGTATTATAAGTTGGGATGGTTATTCATTATAGTTCCATAATGATGAAGTTCGTGAATGTCTTACTCTCAACATGTGTGTATATGATGGGTTATCCCCTGTGACGTGTCACCTGGTCCGATGTGAGTTGGTCTAACTGGACCGGGTCAGGGGGCGTTACACATGTAGGGGGATGGGTCTATTACCCTAAAGCACATCTGCATGGCCTTTGTTGACATCTGGTAGGCCAAGCTTAAACCTATCTTCATTAAAAATCTTCATCCTTGTGAAACTAGTCTGGAGCTCTCTAAGGAGATTACCAAACAGGTCAAAGAACTTAAGATTAAGATGAAGGTGGATAGTTAGAAGAGGGTTTCGAGATTGGTTGAAATGAATCTTTCTGCCTCAGTAGGGTAGAGATTGACAAATTCTGAAGGGAAAAAAACTATGGCTTTTCTGTGTAATTAGATTTACATCAGCCACAGAACTTCAGAAGTTTTGAGTAGAAGAGGGAGCCAGTCTTCGAATTTGTATTCTGGCATCCATAGACTTCAAGAAATACTTTTATTGAGAGAAAATTTTTGAACAGATTCATGTGATGTTCAGAGTGGTGGATAGGGCTGCAAACGATCCGAGCTGAGCCGAGTAGTAGTCTGCTCGAACTCGACCGGTCACTTAAAATTGAGTTCGAACTCGGCTAATACTCGGTTGAGTATTATCATGCTGTTCGAACTCGGCTCAATTCTTTTTTAGGCTACTTGAACTCGGCTCGATAAGCAGCTCGTTTACGAGAACGGGCTCAAATTCGAACTGAGCATTGAAACGAGCTAAAAATCGAGTTTGAACATGAGTTAAAATTTTTTTATTCAATTTGAACTCGAGTTGAGCAAATGATTTGCTTAACTCAGTTTTAAATAGTTTTCGCCTTTACAGCCTCACGCCAAAGACGGTCTCCTAAACAGGCTGGGGGGTCTGCTATGGAGCAACTCACAGCTTAGTCTAACTTTTGATATCTGATATGGGATAATAGACATAGAACGCGCTTGGGGAGACATTGAGACAGTGTAGGGGGTGGGCGGCCTGCACGGGGTGGGCGGAGGTGGAGGGGGTGGACGTTGACGGGTGGGTGATAACGCTGTCGTGGGCACTGTGGATGGCATCTGGTGACGCTGGAACTGCCGTGCCAGTGTC
Source organism: Colocasia esculenta (assembly GCA_014218235.1). Classification (NCBI taxonomy): domain Eukaryota; kingdom Viridiplantae; phylum Streptophyta; class Magnoliopsida; order Alismatales; family Araceae; genus Colocasia; species Colocasia esculenta. The sequence continues at coordinate 143,510,113 of CM024756.1, read as the reverse complement.
GCACCGCCGGAGGGCCTGCAACTCAACGGAAACCGCCGCACGGTGTCGCACTGGGGAGGGGCCTGCAACTTCTGCGTGACACGTCGCTCCTCCGGGGGCGGCATTCCAACTGACGGGATTTCAGTTCGGTACCAGCAGTGGCTCCGTGAGGGTCACCGGAGACTCTGGTGACCAACTGCAGTGCCCCATGGCCGCGCTGGGCTGGGGCGTCGTGCTGCTTAGTCGCGAGGAGGAAGAAGACTAGCGTGCGCAGGGACCTTCAAAATGTGAATTTTGTGTTCATACCCCTATTTACATGATTTAATTAAAGTCAAAATTTGTATATATATCTTCCTTTCATAATTTGTGTATTTACACCCTTATATTAATTTACATTTAAGTATTCATAAGTATTCATACCTTAATAAAAATTCTTTAAAAATAAATAAATATTAATACTTTCATATTTATAATAATAAATTAAATATAATTTGAGTATATTAATGAGTAACTAATTGAGTATTTTAACGAGCATATTATCGAGTATCTTAACGAGCTGTTCGCGAACGTATTCGAGTCAAGCATACCTCTATTCAAGCTCGACTCGTTTATGTGTCAAGCTTATATTTTTGTTCAAGCTCGGTCGTTTATCTAATAAATGAGTCGAGTCGAGTTTTTATCGACCCGCCTTTCGAGTTATTTGTCGAGCGTATTGGTTCGTTTGCAACCCTAGTGGTGGATAAAGGCATACCAGAAAGGTGGAAGGAGAGAGCCATGACTTTAGAGCTTACTCCAAATGATAGTGCCACACTGGGTACTATCTGAGCAAGTGAAGGTGTAGAGCTGATTGTAGAAGAAATTGTTGATAGAGGAGAAGAGGAGAAGAAATGTGGAGGTTGATGTGAAGGTTGTGAACATTTACCACATGAGTTTTGAAATTGTACTTTAATGGAAATGAAGAAAAGGAAGTATTTACTGAGGTCTATTTTGGTTGTGAAGTGGAAGGAGGAGGATTTTGGAGACCAGAATGAATAGGTTGAGGTGGAGGTGGATGAGGTTGTTCAATAACTGGTGGAGTGTAGGGTCAGAAGCAGGAGGAGGAGAAGAGATAGTCAGGGTTGAGAGGGAAAACTGGGTGATCAGATCTCATGAGTTTTCTCCTAACCATTCTCTTAAAGGTTTGACCTTAGGATCTATCTCCATAGACTGATCACTCTGCTCCAACTGCTGCTCAGAGGGTTGAGCTACTAGTGCTGGCTGCTGCTGCTCTGACTCTACTGCTTGATCTTTATTAGGCTGTATGAACTACGTTCTTGTTGTACACTCACTGCCTCTAGCTGTTGCTATTGCTGCGATTGCTGCTGTTATTGCTGCTACTTAGGTTGAGCAAGAGGAACTTGAGAATTACTGGTGCCTTATTGGCACACCAACTGCAATAAAAGGTCCTTCTCTATTGGACCTCCTCAGACATATAATCGAATTTGACATTCTATTTGCTGGATTTGCATTGCAGAACTGTCATCATTTCTTGCTGCTTCATAATTAACTGCACCACATCATCCAAATTTTTGCTAGTCTCCTTCTGAGACCTAGGCTGGTCTCAACATGTGGTGGAGATAGTGGTGGTATTTCTCATAGGGAGGCTCTACTGAGTGTTGCTAGGGAGCCACTCCCTTGCCCCTTAAGTCCCATAGAACTTGACTGTGGTTTCTTTTCTGGAATTTCTTGTTCTTGGGAGGGGACTGAAGCTTGAGCTGCTTCTTGTTCTGCCACTGTACATCTAATCTAACTTCTTCAATCACTAGTGACTGTACTAGAACTGAGGAGCTCTGTACCTCATTTGTAAATATTTCATAAGTGCACTTGGGGACAAGTCCTCTTATCCAAACATTCTGAGCCTTATTTTCCAAGGTATAATGGCTTCTCCTCAGAGTGGAGAGCCCAATCTTTTCCTTCACAATGTGGAGATCTCATCGTTCAAACCACAGAAATTTCTTGAATATGAGGGTCAGCAGGGGTCCATAGGGAGAGACTCCTCAGATTCTTAGACCCTGCCATCCTCTTTAAGATAATGGAGGGCCGGTTGACCTGTGCTTCTGAATAGCCCAAAATAATAAACTACCGTCTCCTGCAGTGATGGAGGAGTGTGTTCCCGCTCTAGGAGTGATGATGTTGGTGATGATTGAGTAGAGGATTCTCTTCTCTGCCGATAGCTCGTTGACTAGGAGCCCTTTCTTGCAGACAAACCCCAAACTCCAACTACTCCTAATCTTTGTTTTTCCAAAGACTCTGCTTCACTGATCTTGTGTTCAAATTGGGGAAATCCAAATTTCTACTAATAATCTTCAGAAACTGTGACTTTGTACCCTTAACTGACCCTGTAACTGAACCTTCGGCTGTGACTTGGAGGGACAGATAGAAAGCCTTGAGAGCACCCTCGAAGGTTGGTTCAGAAATCTGACAGAGCTTCGACCATCCCATAGCTGCTAGGGTTTCTTCTACCCAAACTAACCTACCATATAGTTGACCGAAGTCTACAACCTTTTCTGGGCAGATAGAAGCTTTAGCTGAGGATAAGCGTTGGAACTGCTCTTGGGTGAACAATGTTTCCTTCCGGAGCCCAAGATGAGGCCATCTAGACAAATAGACGAAAAAGGTCTGAGATAGACAGCAGAGGAGAAGCAGAATAGGTTCACAGAGGTTAAAGATCCTACCTTTCTTCATAAATAGAGAGAAAAATTGTAGATGCTTCGAGGTTGGTTCCGTCGGTGTGAACAACGAACGTGGGACCAGGAGGAAGACGACAGAGAGTCGGAGACGTTTCAAAAGGGGTGATTTGGAATGGGAGAGAAGAAAATGTCTTAATAAAGAAAGGGGAATATGTACGGGTCGTCGATGAGGAGATGAACGGCTATGATTAAATGAGTTACAATTAATTACCTTAAATAAAAATTTTAAATAAAAATTTTACTATATATATATTTAAATAAACATAGACTCTGACTTCATAAACTCCGACTTCATGAGAGTCGCAATACATAACTCCGACTTCTCAAGAGTCGCAGTACCCATAACTCCGACTTCACAAAAGTCACAGTGAACAACTCCGACTTCACAAGAGTCGAAGTCTCAGGACTTAGAAAAATTTTGCAATGAAAGAAGCATACAATGCAGAAAAATTTTAATTAGGATTGCACATACCTATTTCTCTTCTTATAGAATTAAATCTATCTTCAAGAAGAGATTTAGTGAATATATCAGCTAATTGATTATCTGTAGAGACAATTCAAGTAAAAATCTCTATTACTTACATGGTCCCTTATGAAATGATGTCTGACCTCAATGTGCTTGGTTCTTGAGTGTTGAATTGGATTTTTGGTCAAGTTGATTGCGGGTTGTGTGTCACACAACATTGGAATTTCTTGAAGTATATGACCATAGTCTTCCAATTGATGTTTGATCCACAACAGTTGAGTGTAGCAACTTCCAGCTACAATGTATTCTGCTTTTGTTGTAGACAAAGCTACTGAATTCTATTTTCTGGAAGACCAAGAAATCAAGCACCTGCAAGAATTTGACAAGTACCATTGGTGCTTTTCTATCTATTTTGCATCCAACATAGTCAGCATCACAATATCCAAGCAGTTTAAATTCAGAACATCTGGGATACCATAAACCCAATTTACTTGTATTTATTAGATATCTAAAAATTCTTTGAACAGTATTGACATGAGATTCTTCGGATCAGCTTGAAACCTAGCACACAAACATACACTGAACATTATATCTGGTCTACTAGTAGTAAGATAGAGTAATGACCCAATCATGCCTCTATAGATCTTCTGATATGCTTTCTTGCCAAGTGGATCACTATCTAACTTAATTCCAGAGCTCATGGGTGTTCCTAAGGGCTTACACTTGTCAAAACCATATTTAGATAGCAAATCTGAAATGTATTTGGTTTGACAGATGTAAGTACCCTTCTTGGTCTACTAGATTTGCAAGCTAAGGAAGTAATTAAGCTCACCCATTATACTAATCTCAAACTCACTTTGCATAAGATTTTCAAAGAATTTGCAGAGTGATTCATTAGTAGAACAAAAAATAATATCATCAACATATATTTGCACAATCAAAAATTTCTTCTAAAAATTTCTTAATAAATAATGTGCTATCTACTTTACCTCTTGAAAAATCATGTAATATAAGATAAGCGCTTAGTCTTTCATACCAAGCTCTTGGAGCTTGTTTCAAACTATATAATGTTTTCTTTAAATGAAAAACATGATTTGGATACTTAGTATCTTCAAAGCCTGGTGGTTGCTCAACATAAACTTCCTCTTTTATGAAACCATTCAGAAAAGCACTCTTGACATCCATTTGAAATAGATTTATGTTAAGAGAGCATGCATAAGCTAATAGATTCTAATTAATTGCCTCTATCTAGCAACTGGAGCATATGTCATCAAAATCATGCCTTCCTCTTGGGAATATCCTTGTGCTACCAGTCTAGCTTTGTTCCTTTTGATCACTCCTGATTCATCCATTTTGTTTCTGAAGACCCATCTGGTCCCAATAACTAGATGGTCAGAAGGTCTAGGGACAGAGTCTAGACCTGGCTGCGTTGGAACTGATTAAGTTCCTCTGCATACTAGGATCCAAAATTTATCTACCAGTGCATCATTGATTGTTCTAGGCTCTATTTAGAACAAACGCAGTAAAGTCATAGGGAATAGTCATACCTCTTGTTCTTACCTCAATTTTCTAGGTAGTCCTTCCTGTGTTTCATCTGGTTGTTAAAATTCTTCTAGTGGTGGATCTTCTTTATCTTCTTCTTTTTCTTCAAGAGAACTTGTTCCAGATCCCTGCACAATTTCTCAACAACATCTTCTTCTTCTATTTTCTTAATAGAAGGTTAGTTTCATCAAATAAAATATGAACAGATTGTTCTATAGTTAAAGTTCTTCTATTAGACACTTTATATCCTCTAGGTTTTGAAATGTATTCTAACAAAAACCTTCATCGCTTTTAGCATCTAATTTACCTAGGTTATCTTTGCCATTATTTAAAATGAAACACATACAACCAAAGGGTCGAAGGTGACTGATATTTGGCTTTTTCTCCTTGTAGAGTTCATAAGGTGTCTTCTTCAAGATTGGTCTGATCATACACCTGTTGATAATGTAGCAGGTTGTGTTGACTGTTTCTGCCCCGAAATATCTTGGTAGACAGTATTTTGTAAGCATTGTTCTCTAGCCATGTCCAGCAGTATTCTGTTCTTCCTTTCTGCTACTCTATTCTGTGAGGTGTTCTTGGTGCAGAGAATTATGTTCTATGCCATTTTCTTCACAGAATCTAACAAAATTTTCATTCTTGAATTCTCCACCATGGATCAGATCTAATGCTAACTATCTGAAAATTTTGATTCTTCTGTACTAATTTACTGAACTTCAGAAAAACTGAAAATATTTTTGATTTGACTTCCAAAAAATGACACCCAAGTGAATCTTGAATAATCATCTACGATTACATAGCCATAAACTTTTCCTCCAAGACTGACTGTTCTAATTGGTCCAAACAAATCCATATGAATGAGTTCCAGAGGTTTGGAAGTTGTTACACTGTTTTGGACTAAAATGATGTCTTGGTCTACTTTCCTTTTGCACATGCTGTATAGATTCCAGATTTCTTTAGCTTTAGCTTCGGAAGACCTTCAACTAGATCATGCTTGATTAACTTCTTGATCACTGAGGTACTGCATGTCCTAGTCTTATGTGCCATAAATCAGTCTCTTCACTTTTGATAGTTGAGAGACATAGTTGACTTCTTTCAATTCTGCTAATTGTAGAGTGTATAGATTTTTGACTCTTTGTGCTTCAAAAATTATTTTCCCATCTTTTGGATTATACACTTATCATTCTGAAACTTCACTAAGTGACATTTGTCACATAGTTGACTAATGCTAATCAGATTATGCTTTAAACCTTCTACATACATAACATCATCTATCAAATATTTTTCCTTTGATCCTATAGTTCCACATCCTAGCACTTTTCCTTTTCCATTATCTTCATAGGTAACTTGACCAACTTCATCTCTAAAACTTGTAAATAGTTTTGTGTCACCTGTCATATGCCTTGAGCACCCACTATTCAAATACCATTTGGATGCTCTTAGGTGACCCTGTAAACAAAACTAAGTTTTAATTTAGGTACCCAATTTTCTTGGGTCCTTGATGGTTAGTCTTTGGAATCCAATGCAAGTGTCTAGTTGTGCAAGTGCTGATAGTGTGTCCTAGTTGATTACAATGACTACAACACAAATCATATGCATTCTTTGCATGTGTAGTGCTATTGGATTTCTATTTTTGTCTATAGACATGTTGATTAACTTTTATGAGATTTTTATTCCCTTTTCTTTCATAATTATGGAGTTTGGTATTTTTTAAGATAGACAATTTTCCTCCTCATTTGATGGAGGTATGTAACCTACTCCATATTTCTTTTTGCCTATTCGAGTACCTTTCAATTTTACAACTAATTCTGTTTTAAAACTAGTATTTTATCTATAGTTGTTTTTGTTGGCCCACTTGGTATGGTTGGCAGCATGCTATCTAGAGGGGGGGGGGTGAATAGATTCGCTGCAGAAAATGAAACTTAAACACAGAATTACCACTTAAAACTTTGGTTAGATATTGTGATAGAGAGTAGCAGTGCGGAAGCAAATAACAATCACACAAAAGAACACAAGGAATTTTATCCTGGTTCGACCTTCTAAATGGAAGTCATACGTCCAGTCCCCAAGCAGAATCTTGGGATTTCACTAACCAGGGTACAATCCCCCCAAGGATATACAAATCCCCAGCTCCCTGCTGGTCCTGTTCCTTTCCGAGTGGGAAGGATACTCACTTTTATTACAGGTCAAGAGCTAACCTCCTGGAACAAACCCCAGTGCGGTTCTGCTAGACACTAACCCCAGCTAGGTTCTGTTGGTACAAACCCCAACAAGGTTCTGCTAGACACTAACCCTAGCTAGGTTCTTCCCTAAAGGAAATGCTAAGAACAGTCCCTTAGCTTGACCAAACTCTTTCTTAGAAAAGAAAGAACAGGCTGAGAGTTGTATAGGATGTACACCAACTCAAAGACTCTCAGCTAAAAGACTCTCCCCCAGATTTACAATGATGCACAGAGGGAGTGAAGAGAAGAAAGGAAGCTTGAATGCTAGGAGCTTCGGAATTCTTTAGCTCTGAAGGCTTCTCTAGAAAGGGCTGGAGCTCTTCTCTCTTGCTTGAGTGTATGTGGAGTTGAGACTTCTCACAGGATATACACTCCTTCAAAGATTTTTGGGAAAATGCTCTTCAAAATCTTCAGCCAATCTTCATCCTTATATTTGAGCAGTTTTGACAGATCCGTTGAAGGAAGTTGGAGTCTTTGATCGGTTAGAATTCTAGCCGTTGCCTATCTTTCTATTCTTCTTCTTCTGACTGAAAGCCACTTGGTGGTCTTCGAGGTCTACAAGCATAGAAGAAAGTGTTTAGACCAGGAAGTGTTTCTGTCAAAGACTCATACCTCTGTGTTTGCTGCTGCCACCCAGAAGTGGTATGTAATCTCTTTTTATCTGACAGGAAGGAGAGATCTTATGAGATAAGCAAAAAGATTTTCTGTCAGAGAAATAGTAGGTTATGCATATGAAATATATTTGAGTTTTCATTGGGCGGTAAAAACATTATGAAACATTTGAAATATAAAAGAAATCGATGTTAAGTATAATAAAGTCGATGTGAAAGACAATCGATGTTCCAATGTAATCGTTGTTTCAATGTAATGCATATATGTAGTCGATGTTTAAAAAAAATCGATGTTTCAATGTAATTCTTGTATGTAATCGATGTTTAACCAGAAGTCAATGTTGAATGAAATCGATGTTTACATGAAGTCGATGTTCTACTGAAATCGTTGTTAAATGAAATCGATGTTCAACAGAATCGATGTGAACGTAATCGTGTTGAAGGAAGTCGATGTTTAAATGAAGTCGGTGTTCAACTGAAATCGATGTTCAACAGAGTCGATATTTGAATGAAATCGATATTGAACCGAAGTCGATATATGAGTGAAATCGATGTTCAAATAGAATCGATGTCTAAGTAAAATGAGCCATAGTCGATGTATTTGTATAGTAATCTATGTGGCACTTAGTCAGTAATCGATATGCATTGAACGACAATCGATTTGGCTTTCCAGTGTAAATCATGAAGCGATAGTGCCATAATTTTATATTTATTATGAAAGCATGATATTAATATATTTATGATATTTAATTAATCATGAGTTTTGTTATCACCAAAATATAAGGGTAAAATATAAGAGTGGTTCAACAATTTTTAGATAAATGATTTCTTCTCTTAATTTTTCTTCATCTTCTAATTCTTTTAGATTTGCTTTGAGTTCCATGAGTTTACTATTTTAATTTTAAATCCTCACACAGTAGTTCATTATCTTTTTTGTCTCAGTATGTTTTGTCCTAACTTTTCTACTTCACTTTTTAGAAAAGTGTTGGATTTTTCTTGATTCAGGTTATCTTAACTATTTTCATTTGTTTAACTACTGTTTTATATTTTTCATACAGTTCATTGAATGCATCCTCTAAACTATCAGAATCAGATTCTGAACATGAAGTAAATGATGTTTTAGAGTTTACCTGCTCTAGTTCTGCCATGAGGGCTAGATGACTTGTTCCTCTTCTCTGATTCTGAACTTGAAGAGTCTAAAGTTGTAGCTTCTTCATTATCCCAAGCTACGGCCATTGCCTTTTTCTTGTATTTGCTGAATCTTCTTTCTTTTCCTTTTTTTTTATCAAACTTCTCAGCTGGATCTTTCTTCTTGAGTTTAGGACATTCTGACTTGTAATGTCTAGGTTGATTGCATTCATAACAGGTTGGCTTTTTCTTCTGAAATATCTCTTTGAGCCAAACTTCTTTTTCTTGGCAAGAATTCATTGGAGCTTTCTTGACAGCAGGGCTTCATCATCACTGTCATCTGATTTCTCCTTTGAATCTTCAAAGGAAAGAATCTGCAGCTTTCGAAGCATTTGACATTTTCTTTTTCGATGTACTCTTAGAAATCTTTCCATGTTTATTTCATGAGCCATAAGAGAACCATAATTTTATCAATGGAAAGTTTCGTTAGATCATGAGCTTCTTCAATAGCAGTGACCTTAGGGGTCCATGAATGAGTTAAAGACCTAAGTATTTTTCTGACAGTGTCTTCATCAGAAAGAGTTTTACCAAGTGAACTTAAACCAACTACTATGCTTGAAATCTATTATACATTTGGGTGACATTTTCATTTGGAAGCATTTTGAATTGCTCATATTGTGAAACAAGAATATCTATTCTAGTTTCTTTCACCTTATCAGTTCCTCATATGTTACATGCAATTTATCCCACATTTTTTTTGTAGATTTATATGTATATAATCTACTAAATTCTCTTTTGGATAAAGCACAACATAGATAGTTTTTTACTTTATAATTTAGAGACATTCTACCTTTATCAGCTACTGTAATTGCAATAGTACCTTCAGCAGGAGTAATAAAAATCACCTTGCTCTATTACTTGCCACAGATCAAAGTCTGTGCCTCGAATGAAGCATTTCATTCTCATCTTCCAGTATTGGTAATCATCGCCATCAAAGAATGGAGGTCTGGTGACTGATTGACCTTCATAGTTATGAGCTTAGATGCCATCTCTTCTCAAATCTTTCGACTTCTGAGAAGACCTCGCTCTGATGCCACTTGTTGGATTGAGATGCCACTAAAGTTGTCCTAGAGGGGGGTGAATAGACTTCTTGCACTTCAAAAACTTATCTAAAAGATAGATAACACTAATAGAGTTGTTAGTACTTAGTGGTGTGGTGTGTGAAACAAGTGAAAACTTGGCGGAAATAATCACACAAAAGCACAAGAAATTTATCTTGGTTCGGCCCTTCCCACATGGAAGTCCATGTTCAGTCCCCAAGCAACCACTTAGGATTTCACTAACTACCAAGCGCACTTGGCCTTCTCTCAATTGAGAGGTAATACACTACTTGCAGACCAACAAGTCTTCCCTTTACCAAGGGGTAGAAGACCACCTACACCTGTAGGTCTTCCATTCACAAGAGGGGCACTGCAGGGTACAAACCCCCTGCGGGTTTCTTACACAGAAGTGAGAATACTGTGTGTTTGCTCAACAGCAATGAGCAAACATAGAGAATCAGAAAAGAAAACAAATGAAAATGGATCTCAAACTCTTTCTGCAAACAAGAGGTGGACTGAGAAGATCTGCAATGCAGTAAGCCCACCAGAAAGAAGACTTCTAAACGCCAATGGAGAGAATGTAAGTCGAAGACTGAGGAGTGGCTCTCTTTCTCTTTTCAGTAGCTCTTCTAGCTTTCTGATTTGAATGGATGTAAGCTTCTATCTCTATGTCTTCTATCTTCTTCTATGTATCCATATGTATGTCTATGTGATTCAACTTCGGCTTCTAATATGGGCTTCAAAAAGCTTCATCTTCCTTTGATATGTCCGTTGGAGACTAGCCGTTGAAGGAGATAGCCGTTTGAGCTTTTGACATCTTGAGACTGCTTGAGATGACCATCAGTCTTTCAGTTCAAAGAGTCTCAAAATCTTCAAGATAGATAGCTCCATTAATATTCTGCAAGATCCATACGCACGACTGAAAGCTTGAGCAAGCACTTCAGTGGGTAGCTGCACTTCTGAAAATATTATAAAAAGACATAAATACCTCCATACCTTGGAGGTTGGTGAGATAGAAATATATAAAGTACAAATTAGTTCAGTTAGACATGTTCAAGGCATTTAAGGTTTGGATAGATAGTTGTATGGGGAATACACAATCTCTTCCTGAATGTCATGGTGTTTCTGACAGTGGTAGGTGAGCTTCGACAGATAGCCCATATTGCTTAGACCTACCATCGCATTAAAACCTTAGATCTTCTGTCAAACAGGAATGGATTTTAAATAATTGACAGTGAGAGGCATACATACATCTTTTAGATTTTAAAGATATTTTGAATGAGAGGATATTATTTTTCCTGCCAAAAGATATTTGAATATTTTATGATAGCAGAAAAATACTTATTAAACTCATAAAAGACATTCATGTATAAATGACATTTCATCATGAATAATGAAAACTTATAAGGAAATCAAGATAATGAAATTTAAGTTCTGTGCTAAAAGACAAGAACAAAATTTCTATCTAAGTACAATATACAGAAGTTGATATGAGATACTTCGACTTTACATAAGTCGGAGTCAAAAACATGCATATAATCCAACTATATAGAAGTCGCAGTGAGACATCATATTGATACACGACTTTGACTTTTATGGAGTCGGAGTGCCAGCAAAAGAATAACAGACTTCGACTTGAGAGGAGTCGGAGTAAGATACAAGACAACAAAGACTTCAACTTATCTGAAGTCGGAGTGAGTTCGACTTCGACTTTCTAGGAGTCGGAGTATGGCTTAGATAACTATCGGAACATACTTCGACTTTTGGGAAGTTGGAGTCAAGCCATACTTCGACTTCTCTGGAATCGGAGTACTACCATTTGTTCATCAATCGTAACAGTACTTCAACTTTTCTGCAGTCGGAGTCAGGAGTCGGAGTCTGTGGTATATAATATATACGCTGTGGACTTAGAGATTTTCCATTCTAGTGTTGATACTTAGATTCTGTGTAAGCATAAATTTTGGCTAAGATATATTGCAGTAATATATTTGAAAGCCTTTGTATTTGCATATAATTTCATAAATGGTAATAGAAAATATATAAAAGGTTTTGTCATAGCAAAATCATTATGATAAATGTTTAGAAATATTTTTAGGGATAGTTGCTCAACAGGAAGGGGATGACCAAGAGTGATCCAAGAGTGCCCTGGCATATTAGCGTTGTCCTAAAAGTCTTAGCTTAACATTTTACATTTTCTTCAGTTGTAATGATGTCAGTTGGGCCCTAAGTAATGGCTCTGAATTAGTGGTTGTAATATACATTAGTATAATTTTTATGAAATATATTTCTTGAGTATTATTAATTGTCTAATATTTTAATGTCTACTATATGTTCTATACTCACTTACTTGCAACTACCTCACGTTTCGATATTCCGTGTCGAGCATGACACATGCACATGACATGAGCACATGGTTCAGTTCACATAAACTTATATTACTATTTCTCAATGACTATTATGCTTAACAAAAGTTAAGCATGGTACTAATACACAATCATTTATTCACTTTTAACTGAATTATATTTAACATGGTCATTAATATTTCATAATGTAAAATAGTAATAAAGGATATCTATCATGCTCAAATTTTTATCAAAGATCACTAACATGGTACATAACACATGCACTTTTAAGAATTTTTTGGAGCAACATAGTTATTTATCTAATTTAAAAAAATTTCAGGTACTAATACATTAACTCATAAACAAAATAGAACTATAGAGGAAAATCGATTCAAACAGTAAGCAAATGTGACCGTAGTAACCCTAGTTCTAGAACAAATTATTGTAATCACTATACCATGATATATCTTTTGTTCACAAATTAAATCTATGCTGACATACTTTTTCACATGAGCAGAAATTATGAAAATTACCATAAATAACCAGAAAATAACTAGGGTTTATGGATCCGTCCACAGTACTTACCATGCCATGATAAGACCCTCACAACTAAAAACCATGCACAAAACCCCGCAAAATCATCACATGCACAAAATAATTATCTAGAAAATAAAAGAACTTAACGATAGGGGTGTTACTGTTAACAGGGTGGCGGCAATATCAACTGCCGTCAACAAAAGAACAAGATGACATAAGATCTTGCCATCAAGTTCCTATCTGTAGAAGTTACAGACTTGAAACCAAGAGAAACAGAAATTGGGGGTCCAAGACATGAGACAAAATTCAGTAAAAATTGAAAAACCTTATGTGATAGGCATATGAATGAAACCCCTAAGTTACTTGTCTCTCAACAATACCCAAAGATTGAATTTTTGTTGGTGAAGCCCTCCTTGGCATAGCCAAAGAGGTCGGCTTCTGCCTTTATTTGATTTCCACGACCTTCCTTGGTGCAATCCCCATGAACAAATAGCTTCTCATTATCCAGCAAGAGCTTCCTCTTGTAGTAGTGTAACTCCCCTTTTAAACCCAGTACAGTTATCCCAACTCACATTGGATCCAATAGAGGGATTACAGTGAAACATATCCAACAATAGACGGTACAGATTGAGATATACATAAATGACAATTTAATTCCAAGAAGATGCAACAGAATATGGAACCAAAATTTTCAATCACATCATATTCAAATACTAAGTCTAAAACATAAAGAAAGATAGCAATAGTCCAAATTTATTACAATCCACAAGCCCAAATGCATAAAATAAAAGGTACATATTTTCTTCACATACATGATCACTCTAACACTCTCAAGCAAAGCACTAAGCCTCCACGTCCTCAGGCTCCAAGTCAGTGTGCGCTAACTCCTGGGTATTCTCTGTCTCTCCTGAAATGTTAATCAAGTGTGAGTCTAAAAGACCCAGCAAGTCACATGAAAGACAATTCAAGATATAATATATATTAGGTTTAAAACATGATAACATATATATTTCATATCCTTGATATCATATAGCTTCCTATCCACATTTTCTAAGTCATTTGGCAATCATTCTTTATAAAGCATGGTTAATTATCATGGAAATAAAACAATTCATATAACATATAGCTTACATCTCAAAATATAACAATTGATCTAAACATGTTCCTATGGCATAGCATGTAATCAATTCTAATGGTATATGTTCAATGTCATGTAACATGTAAACAACTTCAAGTTCTTTTAATCTATATCATGTAACATGTACTTTAATTATAATGTAGCAAGTAGTCATTTAACATGTAGCTTGTAGTCAATTTAACATGTAGCATGTAGTTCATATAACAAGTGACATGTAGTTCATATGGCATTTAACATGTAGATCATGTAGCCATTTATCATGTAGTTCATATAGTTGCCAAGACATAGCCCACATTAATAGAGATCATGTAGCATATGTCATTCACTTATCACCTAGACAAAGCGGTGATGAAGTCTAAGTTATTGCGCAATACTGGAAAAGTCCTTCCTACCTTAACCAGTAGAACATGTCTACCTCCAGGATTTCAATCCGTTGCCATAAATTCATGTAGGTCATTTCGTGTAGGTGAACCATTACCATAGGGGCATTCCATGGTGTAGTTCCTTATAGTTATCTCTATCATAGCAATGTCTTATTGGCCAATTCATGTCAGATGCATTAATGTATACAATCATGCAATTTACATTTTCATACAATTCTATCATGCTCTTTCATACATTCATGCATAATTTATCAAGATGATAATGAAATATCACATAGCATGTCTTTCTCAGTTATGAAATTAAACTCTACTATATAACAGAAACCTATCATGGTACTACTTTTATCAAAATCCATCATGTATATACAATGTCATGTTTATTGAATTCTATATGCATTTTACCATTCAGAAAATCATAATAGTATGCACAGTGATCTAAAAATTCCAGAATTTTCACAGTAAATCTGATTCAAACCATACTACGTACATGCAAAATTTCATGATTTTATGAGCTATGTAAATATTTTTCATGATTAATATTCATAAATATGAACTACTTAGCATGGTATAACAATGATAGAATCATGTAGTTATCACGTAAAACTTTCATACAGCAGGTCTGTAGTTTTTTCTAATAGCATTACAGTTCCTAACTACAACATTACCACATGAATCATGCATTCTTTTCATTTCTCTTTTACTAATTCAAATAAAATCAAAAGGAACAATCACATATAGCCTATACATCATTGCAATGACTTGTCCATAGTATAACAGCAGTGAATTGCACAGAATATAACTTGACCGAACACTCCATACATGCAGGTATCACAGTTGAGGAAATATGATCAGATTTCAGAAAAATACAGCACTGATAAACTTAATGGCCAAATATGTGGCGTTTACACAGAGTCAACGTCCACATATCCTGACATTAATATCAGTAGACGGCAACACATAGCGCTGTTAACATATAGTAGACATCAAAAACGTTGTTGTTTACAAGAAATCAACGGTGGTCGATGTTGCCATTTACATAAACTAAACGGCAGTCGATATGGACGTCAAGTTCATTCGTCCAGAAAACACAGAACTCCACATAAAATAACAGAACTTACACCCCTTCCCGCACGTTATTTCGATGGTTTAAAAATATTTAAAAATACTAAAACTAAAGATTAAACTATCCTAAACCGATCCCCCATATCACTTGCCTCTAACCCTCCTTCTGGAGTGACGAATATGGATTTGAAGACGCCCGCCTTAGCTACAAGGCAGTCCTCCTCTCCGACTTCAATCGCCCAGAAACAGCTTCTAGCACAGCTCCCCCGCTTGGAGAAGCTCCGACCTAGACGTTTGATGATCCTCCTTGGTCCAGCATGCTTCAGATCGCCCGAGCAAAGCTCAGGAACCCTTCTCTCGGCCCTTCTTTCCCTCTTCCAAAAATAGTGCGAAAATCCCTTCCAAAGGCCAACACCGGGTCTTATAAAGATCCCTATGCCTAGCCCAAACTTAATCCTAGCCATTGGATCAGAAACACACCAAATCCCCCTCTTAAATGCATGGAAACGGTCGACAATCTCTCACCCAAAATGATAACAATAAAAACAGGCAAGTCAGGTTAACGTCAATCTCTGTTGCCGTCGACCATGAAGTAGACATTCATCGATCATGTCGTCAACTTTCTTGCCCGAAAAACTAAATATTCTAGAAAATAATAAACGACACACTACACTGTCATTAACATACAGTAAATGGCAATGGATCATGCCGCTAACTGTAGTCAACGAGTGGATGTTGACGCCAAGTTCAACACAGATCAACATACAACTAAATACATACACAATTGCATCATATAATCAATAAAAACCTAGGACACTACACCCTCTCCCCCTTAAAATAATCTTTGTCCTCGAAGATTGAGTTAGAATACTCACCAAACAGGACGGATATTGCTTCTTCATCATTTCTTCAAGCTCCCAAGTTGCTTCTTCACGCGAGAAATTCCTCCATAAGACTTTCACAAAAGGAATAGACTTCGATCTCAACTCTTGCACCTTCCGATCTAGAATCTCTATAGGCTGCTCCGCATAGGATAAATCTGGCTAAAACTGCACTGGCTCATAACAATCACATGAGCCGGATCTCGAACATACCTTCTCAACATGGAAACATGGAAAACTAGGTGCACTGCTGCCAAGGATGGTGGCAAAGCTAGCTGGTATGCCACATTACTCATCTTCTTCAATATCTCAAAGGGACCAATGAACCTCGGATTCAATTGCCTCTCTTCCCAAATCTCACCACGCCCTTGGTTGGCGATACCTTGAGAAAAACATGGTCTCCTACCTCAAAATCCAAGTCTTTCTTCTCGTATCCGCATAACTCTTTTGAGGATCTTGAGCTGCCTTCAATCTTTGCACAATCAACTGGATCTTCGCTGAGGTTTCTTGCACTACTTCTGATCCAACCAGATGTCGATCTCCTGCTTCCTCCCAACACAACGGGGATCTACAAGGTCTCCCATATAAAGCCTCAAATGGTGCCATACCTATGCTCGAATGGAAACTATTGTTATATGCAAATTTCACAAGAGCTAGGTGGCGTTCCCAATCTCCTCTTCATTCCAGAACACAAGCCCTAAGCATATCCTCCAACGTCTGAATAGTCCTCTCGGACTGTCCATCCGTTTGTGGATGAAATGCCGAACTCAACTTCAATTGGTTGCCGAAAGCTTGCTACAAACTCTGCCAAAATCTAGATGTAAATCTCGCATCACAGTTTGAGATAATCGACTTTGGAATCCCATGCAGCTTCATAATGCCATCAATATACATTCTAGACAAGCTCTCTACGGACTGCTTCTTCTTCATAGCCATAAAATGAGCACTCTTCAAGAATCTATCCACAATCACCCATATAGAATCATTCCCTCTAGCCGATCTAGGCAATCCAGTCACAAAATCCATAGTTACTTGCTCCTACTTCCACTGAGGAATATCTAGCTTCTGCATCAAACCTAAAAGTCGCTGACGTTCTGCCTTCACCTGTTGACATATCAAGCATTTCGCCACAACATCCGCAACATCCCGTTTCATGCCAGACCACCAGAATGAACGCTTCAGATCCTTATACATCTTTCCACTGCCTGGGTGAATAGAGAACTGCGATCTATGCGCTTCTTCTAGAATCTCCTTCCGCAGATACGCACCATTAGGGACACACACCCTGTGATTCAGACGAATCACACCATCTTCATCTCTAATAATGCCAGCCTTTCCAACCAACTCCTGCAATAGTGGGTCATCTTTTTGCAAAGAAAGAACCCTATCATGAACAGAAGATCTAAGGGTCAACTGAGCTACGAACATGATGCACAATTGCGGCTCTTGAACAGCCAAAGATCTTGAAGCATCTTCCAACATCTTCTAGTCTTGCTGCATCATTTGCCTCTTCCTGCTCAAAGCATCCGCCACTACACTGGCTTTCCCTGGGTGGTAAAAAAGCTCAAAATCATAATCCTTCAGAAACTCAATCCACCTCTGCTGCCTCAAATTCAACTCCTTTTGGGAGAACAGATATTTGAGACTCTTGTGGTTTGAGAAAAGCTCAAATCTAACTCCATACAGATAGTGCCTCCAACTCTTCAAAGCAAAGACCACTGCCGCTAGCTCCAAATCATGAGTTGGGTAATTGCGCTCATGTTCCTTGAGTTGCCTAGAAGCATATGCAACAACTCTACCTCCCTGCATAAGAACACAACCAAGCCCAATCGTCGAAGCATCCGTGTAGATAGAGAAAGAATCCACTCCATTGGGTAACACAAGCACTGATGCTGAGGTCAATCGAGTCTTCAGCTCCTGGAAACTCTTTTCACAAGCTTCATTCCACTTGAACTTGACTCCCTTCCTAGTTAGCCTTGTCAAGGTAGCCGTAATAGAAGAGAAACCCTCGATAAATCTTCTATAATAGCCCGCCAAGCCAAGGAAACTCCTGATGTCAGCAGATGATCTTGGTGTCTCCTAATCAAGGACAACTTCCACCTTAGTCGGGTCTACAGATACACCATCTCCAGAAATGACATGCCCCAAGAAATGGACCTCCTTCATCTAGAAGTTGCACTTACTGAATTTGGCATACAACTTGTGCTCCCTCAAGACTTCAAGCACAATCCTCAGATGCTCTCTATGAGTCTCTTCATCAAGTGAGTAGATCAGCACATCATCAATGAAAACCACCACAAAAGAATCAAGATACTGCCGAAAGACTCTGTTCATCAAGTCCATGAAAACTGCTGGAGCATTTGTTAAACCAAATGGCAAGACAAGGAACTCATAATGACCATATCTCGTCCAAAAAGCCGTTTTAGAAGCATCCTCCGACTTGATTCGGAGTTGATGATAGCCAGAATGAAGATTGATCTTAGAGAACACCGAAGCTCCACGCAACTGGTCAAACAAATCATCAATACGAGGTAAAAGATACTTGTTCTTAATAGTCACCTAATTGAGCTTGCGATAGTCAAACATAGCCTCATCGACTCATCCTTCTTCACAAAGAGTACATGTGCTCCCCAAGGTGATACACTCGGCCGAATAAAACCTTTATCAAGCAATTCCTACAGTTGCTTCCACAATTCCACCAATTCCGCTGGTGCCATATGATAAGGAGCAATAGAAATAGGTGCTGAGCCAGGTACCAACTCAATGCCAAACTCAATCTCCCTTGCAGGGGGCAAACTAGACAAATCCTTGGGAAAGACATCACTGAAATCTCAGACAATATCAATATCCTCCACGGACAAGACTTTCTTCGAAACCTCAGATACAACCACACTAGCAAGAAAGCCATCACAACCCTTGCTCAACATCCGAGCTGCTTTCAGGGCTGAAATTACAAACTTACCCGACATGCTCTTGGGTAAGGGATGAACAAACTCCTCCTCACCAGGAATCCGGAAAATGATAATCTTCCTCCTGCAATCCATAAGGGCATAATGCTCCTCGAGCCAGTCTAAGCCCAAGATAGCATCATAATCCTTCATCTTCAACAGAAAGAAGCTACCAGGCAAAACCCGCTCTTCAATATTCACATGAAGAGAAGAAAAACATTGCCCAGTCAATATAGTCCTGGCTGGAGTATGAACAAACAAGGGTACCTCCAACACTTCCGGAACCAAACTACTCTCCTTCATCAAAACCTTCGCAAACCTCTCGGAAATAAAGCTATGCGTAGCACCAGTATCAAACAAAACCCGAGCATGCATTCCCATAATCAAAACTGTACCTTCTGTGATGTGCTCTGCCAACTCTTCCTCGTCTCTCGCTAAAGCGAACACTCGAGCCTGAGCCCTCGGTCTCCCTGTTGCTCTCTGTGACGGTCTAGCTGCTGCTGGTGCCGCTGCCGCTGCAGTCTGCTGCGCCATCTTCAAACAATCTCGGATCTTGTGGTTCTTGTCACCACACCTCAAGCATCTTCCAGAAGTAACCCAACAGACCTCTCCTCCATGACGCTTCCCACACTGAGTACACAAAGGCTTCTCTGTGACTTTATCTCCGCCTGGTGTCGGTGTAGCCACTCTCGCTGGTACCAATGCTCTATGCTGAAATGCTGGGGTCTTCTTCTGCTTATCCTACCGTTGAAATGCTGATCCAGGCCTCTTCAAAGAAGCCTCTTCTCCTCCAGGTATACCTCCATCTCTGCTTCCTGCATGCATGCCGCTGACAATGCCTCCTCCATAGATCGATGCCCAAAAGCTACCAGCCTAGCCTCAGGGACGACTTCAACCCCATGATGAATTTCTTCACTTTCCTTCGCTCATTTGCCACAATGTGGGGCGCATACTTTGACAGCTCCTCAAATCTCTCCTCATACTCAAGCACACTCATTGACCCTTGGGTCAATGCCAGAAACTCCTGCTCCATGAGATCTTGCACATGCTCCGGAATGTACTTCTCCCTGAACAGTCGCACAAACTCAGCCCAAGCAACTTCCATAGCTCCATCACCGAACTGTGTGTGTAGTACTGACGACCACCACACATCGGCACGCTCCTGCAAAAGAAGGTAGATACATTTAAAGTCACACCCTAACAACATACATAACCTTTCAAGAAAACTATTATCTACCTGCAGCATATATGTAGCTAAAGTCACTCTCTCCTCTTCCGCGCATCGGATAGCATGAAAGATCTTCTCGGTCTCCCGAAGCCAACTCTCTGCCAAGATGGGATCACTCTCCCCCTTAAAGAAAGGTGGGGTCATCCTCCTGAACTGCTCCATCATCGACATACCTCCAAAGCCTGCCTCGTGAGCAGGTGCCTGTGCCTACATCCAACTCAAGTTCTTAGATAAATTCTTCCATTTAACACCTTGGATAACACTTCCTATCTACTAACTTGATCCTGTACTTGCACTTTCAAAGCAGCTGCCATCTGTGCCTGAGTTTGCATTGCGTGCACCAGTCCTGCATTAATGCTCCATAATCCACAGGTGGTGGTGGGGGTGGCAAAGGTACGCCTGTCTGGTCCTGCGCCTGTTGAGCTGGAGCTTGTGAACCCTCGCTGACTAATCGCCCTGGGCCGGACCTGCTCCTCTATGTCCACGGGTAGCCATAGTCTGCAAAACAAGCATCTATTATAATAACCTATATTCTACATAAAACTTGGACTATCTCTTTACGCAGACTTAAGAATATGAACACAGTGTTGATATTCCATTTATGTACATGCTCAACTTGGAAGTCTCTGATACCAATCTCTATAACGCCTCTCTTAGACCCAATACAGTTATCCCAACTCACATTGGATCCAATAGAACATATCCAAACATAGACGGTACAGATTGAGACATACATAAATGACAATTTAATTCCAATAAGATGCAACGAAATATGGAACCAAAATTTTCAATCAGCATCATTTTCAAATACTAAGTCTAAAACATAAATGAAAGATAGCAATAGTCCAAATTATTACAATCCACAAGTCCAAATGCATAAAATAAAAGGTACATATTTTCCTCACATACATGATCACTCTAACACTCTCAAGCAAAGCACTAAGCCTCCAGGTCCTCCGGCTCCGAGTTAGTGTGCACTAACTCTTGGGTATCCTCTGTCTCTCCTGAAATGTTAATCAAGTGTGATTCTAAAAGACCCAACGAGTCACATGAAAGATAGTTCAAGATATAATATATATTAGGTTTAAAACATGATAACATATATCTTTCATATCCTGATATCATATAGCTCTTCCTATCCACATTTTCTAAGTCATTTGGCAATCATCTTTATAAAGCATGGTTAATATCATGGAAATAAAACAATTCATATAAAATATAGCTTACATCTCATAATATAACAATTGATCTAAACATGTTCCTATGGCATAGCATGTAATCTAATTCTCATGGTATATTCAATGTCATGTAACATGTAAGCAATTTCAAGTTCTTTTAATCTATATCATGTAACATGTACTTTAATCATCATGTAGCAAGTAGTAATTTAACATGTAGCTTGTAGTCAATTTAACATGTAGCATGTAGTTCATATAACAAGTGACTTGTAGTTCATATGGCATTAACATGTAGATCATGTAGTCATTTATCATGTAGTTCATATAGTTGCCAAGATATAGCCCACACTATTAATAGAGATCATGTAACATATAGTCATTCACTTAACCTAGGCAAAGCGGTGATGAAGTCTAGGTTATTGCGCAATACTGGGAAAAGTCCTTCCTACCTTAACCAGTAGAACATGTCTACCTCCAGAATTCAATCCGTTGCCCACGGATTCATGTAGGTCATTTCGTGTAGGTGAACCATTACCATAGGGGCATTCCATGGTGTAGTTCCTTGTAGTTATCTCTATCATAGCAATGTCTTATTGGCCAATTCATTTCAGATGCATTAAGTATACAATCATGCAATTTACTTTTCATACAACTATATCATGCCCATTCATACATTTATGCATAATTTATCAAGATGATAATGAAATATCACATAGCATGCCTTTTCAGTTCTGAAATTAAGTTCTACTGTATAACAGAAACCTATCATGGTACTACTTTTATCAAAATCCATCATGTATATACAATGTCATGTTTATTTAATTCTATATGCATTTTACCATTCAGAAAATGATAACAGTGCGCACAGTGTTCTAAAAATCCTGAAATGTCGACAGTAAATCTGATTTAGATCATACATGCACATGCAAAATTTCATAATTTCCTGAGCTCTGTAAATATTTTTCATGATTAATCTTCGTAAATCTGAACTACTTAGCATGGTATAACAGTGATAGAATCATACAGTTATCATGTAAAACTTTCATACAGCAGGTCTGTAGTTTGATCTAATAGCATTATAGTTCCTAACTACAACATTCCACATGAATCATGCATTCTTTTCATTTCTCTTTTACTAATTCAAATAAAATCCAAAAGGAACAATCACATATAGCCCATACATCATTGCAATGACCTGTCCATAGTATAACAGCACTGAATTGCACAAAATATAACCTGACCAAAAACTCCATACATGCAGGTATCACAGTTGAGGAAATATGATCAGATTTCATAAAAATACAGCACTGATAAACTTAACGGCCAAATATGTGGCGTTTACACAGAGTCAACGTCCACATATCCTGTCGTTAATATCAGTAGATGGCGGCACATAGCGCCGTTAACATATAGTAGACGTCCAAAATGTTGTCGTTTACAAGAAATCAACGGCGGTCAATGTTGTGTTTACATAAACTAAACGGCAGTCGATATGGACATCAAGTTCATTCGTCTAGAAAACACAGAACTCCACATAAAATAACAGAACTTACACCCCTTCCCGCACGTTATTTCGATGGTTTAAAAATATGAAAAAATAATAAAACTAAAGATTAAACTATCCTAAACTGATCCCCCATGTTACTTGCCTCTAACCCTCCTTCTGGAGTGACAAATATGGATTCGAAGATGCCCACCTTGGCTACAAGGCAGTCCTCTCCGACTTCAATCGCCCAGAAACAACTTCTAGCACAGCTCCCCCACTTGGAGAAGCTTCCAACCTCGACGTTTGATGATCCTCCTTGGTCCAGCATGCTTCAGATCGCCCGAGCAAAGCTCTGGAACCCTTCTCTTGGCCCTTCTTTCTCTCTTCCAAAAACAGTGTGAAAATCCCTTCCAAAGGCCAACACGGGTCTTATAAAGTTCCCTACGCCTAGCCCAAACTTTATCCTAGACATTGGATCAGAAATGCACAAAATCCCCTCTTAAATGCATGGAAACAGCCGACAATCTCTCCCGGAACGGTAACAACAAAAACACGCAAGTCAGGTAATGTCAATGTTTCCGTCGATCATGAAGTAGACGTCCATCGATCAGTCGTCAACTTTCTTGCCCGAAAAACTAAATATTCTAGAAAATAATAAACGACACACTACACTGTCGTTAACAGATAGTAGACGGCAATGGATCATGCCGCTAACTGTAGTCAACGTCAGTGGATGTTGACGCCAAGTTCAACACTGATCAACATACAACTAAATACATACACAATTGCATCATATAATTCAATAAAAACCTAGGGCACCACAAGTAGAACGTTGAAGAAGCCTCCTCCTCTTTGAATCAAGCTTCAAGAAGCCTTTTCTCCCTCTCTCAAAACTGTCACCCAAACTCTAGCCAAGCAAAGGTTCTTCCCTCAAGAAAACAACCCATATTTATAAGGCTTTGGGTCATGATCAAGAGAGGAAATAGAGCCCTAAACATATCCAGACTTTTCAACTCTCTATGAGAAGAAGTCGGGGTTGAAATCAGATTAAGGAATTGGAAACACATGATGTTGACAGCAAGTTGACTCATCAATACAGAAGTAGACAACATTCGATTATGCTGTTTACTTCAAAGTATTTGGAAATATATTAAACCCGATAAGTAAACGGGCGAAGAGCACTACTGTGGACCAGTGTTAACGTCACAACATACCACCATTAACCCGTCTTAATGACGCCCTATGTTGTCATCAAGGGAACTGGGCCAGGTCAAAAGAAAACAACACAGCTACACACACAACATGCCATGTTCTAAAAACCTAGGGCCTTACGTCAGGCCTATGGATCTCTCCCTCCCTTTCTCCTCTCTTCTTCCTTTCTTCCACTTTTCCTCCTCTGCGAGTTGCACCACTCTTTAGGTTTCTTTCTGACTTGGTGGCTTCCTTTCTTGAAGGTGGACATCCCTTGCTTGTGGAGGGTCTTAGTATGGATCTTGGAGTGAGGACGAGGTGGCCATGTACATGAGAAGACCTCAATGGGTCCTTCAATTTGAGGTAGGGAACCCAATCCTTCCCCCAAGTTGTAGCATGTTTAAGATCTGATCCCCCATCTTGTGGAATCTCGTAATCCTCGTTTCATGCTTCTTGTGTTATATATAGGGTTGGGGTTTGAGTCCATGT
Organism: Colocasia esculenta; assembly: GCA_014218235.1. NCBI lineage: Eukaryota > Viridiplantae > Streptophyta > Magnoliopsida > Alismatales > Araceae > Colocasia > Colocasia esculenta. The sequence continues at coordinate 143,485,476 of CM024756.1, read as the reverse complement.
ACATGCATCATGAGCTTTGCTTGCGAATAGGTAGCTTCCCTAGCCATGCATGGATATGAATGAGGGTGGTTTGAGCTCCTAGCATATGGTTCTTGTGTTCTCCAAGCTCCCCTCCCCTAGATTATGGCATGGTTGTGTGGTGGGGAAGGTTTTGAGGGCTCGGCTATGGAAGCTAGTCCTCAGATGAGAACATGACACGTTGGTTCCGTGTTATGGTTGTAACACTTTCCTAGTCGCCTTCTTGTTCTTCGGTCGTGCCGGACATACTGTCACGTTCTTGTAGCGACAGGATGTACGTCGCTTTCTACTCCGGAATGCACCAAGCTTGGTGTCGCCTTTAAGTAGCGACCATAGATACATTCTTTATTTCCTTTGAGATAGCCGTGGATGCATCTTGTGCTTAGCATGTAGTTGGTCTTCCAGAAATGTTTTTCGTTGTGTCTGGCTTGCTTTTCATTATATGTGTCGTGAGTTATCTTCGTCTTGTCCTTTTCCTTTTATCTTGGCTCATAAATATCATTTCTATCAACCCTTTAAATGTGTTATTGTCCTTACACCCTTTCATGGCTATACATTCCTAAACAACCTTCCTTATCAGTCGTAGATTCCTCCATGAAGTATGTACCTTTCTACTTGTTTGAGGTCAACATTGTTTACAAAAAAGTAATCTATATATCATCAGAACAGGATATCCTCATGATATTATGTTAGAGTTCCAAAGCAATGTATTGAATGCATATTTGAAATGAGGACTTTTTCGTGTATGCTTCTGGATAATTAGAATATTTTGATAGATAAAAACAATGTGTTTATTTCTTTATAAGATAATGTGATCTATAGATAGAATAACAAATGTGTATAAAACATATCTGATAAGATTTCAGAGTGAATAAATAATTATTTCATGTTCTGAAAAACATTCAAACTAATACGCACTACGTTTTTTTCAAAAGAACTCATAAATATTCATTTTAAGTTTTTTGACAAGATATTCAATTAGTTTGGCAAGATCATACACATATTTAACCATTAATCACATAAAATATGCATTTCTAATCATGCCATTTTCATTTTATTCCTTGGAAAATGTGCCATGAAATTTATAGGATATAAGCAAGACACAAAATCAAGTTATGCTACAAATAAACATATTATACAAATAATCACTCCTTAAAAGTATTCATCAGATATGTGAGATATTTGCTAACCACTCACTGATCAGCTCACCTCTCCTTACATAGGTATCCAACCACTCTTCGGGAAGTCATCTGTAATGTTAATCACCCAATCAGGAGCCTCCTTCCCAGTCATATTTTTCACGGGGTTATCTTACTCATGACAGTGATAAAATATATTTGGGGGCCTGTGCAGGATGGTATTTTCTCGGTCAGATCTGCTATAAACTGTTCGCTCTGTAGGGGTTAAGCGATCAGCTCTGAAAAAAAATTGGCATAACTGCTTTAACAGACGAGCTTCGGTGTTTTGTTGGAAGCTTATGACAGAGCTGTCCCGATCGATCTAAGGGGTGGCGGAATGTGAAATTCCTATGGCTTCTACTGTTCTTGTTGTATTTCTCCAAGTATTGAGGACTATAACCATCTTTTTATAAATGGCGACCTGGCCTCTTCCTTATGGAACTGGTTCCTCCCTCTTTGCAACCCCAAAGTTAACCTCATAGTCATATCACAGTCAGGATTTGGCACCTGCAGGCTGCATCGAATACTTCAGCTCCCTTTGGGTTTATTTCCATCCATTGCTTATTCTTATGCTCTGGGAAATTTGGAAGGCAGATGTAATGCTAGATTTGATTATAAAAAATTTCTATTGGGACAGTTATAAACAACATCAAAGTGATGGTCTCCCATTCTCTGTCAATGTTCCATTCAAGAGTCCCTCTGCGGATGAACTAAAGTACTACAGTGATATGCCCTTCTCTCCTCAATTTTCCTCAAGCAGCTGAAGCTCATTCGTTGGATTCCTCCTATAGTTGACTTCTGCCTAAATGTGGACGATGCTTGTAAGGGTAATCCAGGAGTTTGTGGTGGAGGAGGTGCATCCGGATAGCAAAGGTTCAGTCTTTGTCGCCTTTGCTCACTTCTATGGCCCTCGTAATAGCATAACTACAGAAGTTAGAGCCCTTTGCGATGGTCTCCGCCTGGCATCTAACCTTGGTATCCAGCTTTCAATGGTTAACTGTGACTCTTTAACACTGGTTAATTCCTTCAAGATTGGGAGATGTCCTTCTTGGTTTGCCTACCATTGGTGGCGGGATGCTAAAGTCTTTGTGCAGAGGAAATCTTTCTTGTTAAAGCATGTTTTTTGGGAATGTAACCAGGTGGAGGACTCCTTAGAAAATCATGGTATATCAAATAAGCTGAACCAGGTCTTCTGGGGACAGGGCAATGCTCCACACTTGTGGTGAAGGTCCAATAGTCTTGGACAGATCGAGTCTTTTCATGTTAGGTCTATATACCACACACTCATGTGTATTATCTTTCCCATCTTTATTAATTAAACTTTGGCCAGGTTCTATGCTGGTGGAGTGGGCATTCTCCCCCTCTCGGGGAGGGTGCACTCTCCTCGATCTTGAACTTGAGGACCGCTTTTATTAAAAAAGAAAAAGCTTTAGCGTAAGAGTATTTCAAACTTTTAGTAAGAACCCTTTAGTCTTGGTCATAATGTTTCCAGCTCTTAGAAAAAAGAATCATTTTCCTATTCCTAGAAGAGTCGATTTTCAACTTTGTTTCTTACTTCTATGAGATGCTTGTTTTAAAAGACTCATTTTCAAGCTCTTTGTAAGACTCGTTTCAATCAATTGTCTTGTTGTGCAGAGTTGTTCCCAAAGACTTGTTTTTTAGTTATGCATTAAAGACATTGTATTTCTATCGTTTTCCTTTGAGTTGATTTCAAAAGATCATTTTTCTATTTCATTGTGAGACTCTTTTTTAATTCATAAGTGATTATCGTTTTGCATAGAGCATTCTGTTCGTGGGACTTGTTTCTATGTTATTTTCACAGACTTGTTTTTATTTGTCTATGAGACTCAATGGTTGAGTCAAAGGGTAAGACTCGATATCAAGTTCAGGAGAGAGAGACTCGATTCTTCTCACTGTAAGGCTCATTTTTGCTGGGAGTCGATTCCTGATCTTGAGACTTGATTCTTACGTCTCTAGAGACTATTTTACATTGTGATTTAAGAATTGTTCCTTGTGTCATAGATATAACTTAATGCCTTTATTCATTCACAGTACATAAATCTCTATTCTCATCTTAATTCTAATATGATAGTTTCGAAATCAGTTGTTGTCATTAAATATAATTTCATTATTAAGTAACTTTATTTTGTTAGTATCCAAAACATCATTAATAAATTTTTTATCACCAAAAATTAAATAATTAGGAATATAAAATATAATTAAATAACCCTTTAAATAACTCTATTCTCAATCTCCCCTTTTTTGGTGATGATAAAGTTAAATGTTCATGTGCCATGTTAATCAAACATTCAGATATAGCATGACATAAACAAAATAAATCATATAATGCATGCACAATTCCAATATTGATGAGGATATAAAGAGATTATGGAATGTTTGATGAATATTTTTCTCCCCTTTTTTGGAAATCAACGAAAACAAGTGAGTTCAGACTGAATCAGTGATATTCCCTTTCTCTTTTTTAAAAAATGAGATGTGGTCCTCCTGGAAAATAGGTGATAGTTGAACACTGAGCGGTAAAAAAAATTGAAAAGTATTTTCTCTGTGACCAGGATATCAAGAATATAGTAGTGGAGTTTAGGGTAAAAGATAGTGGACAGAAGAATACATTAAGTTTTGATCCACTATGTATGAGAAGAATATGAACAAAATGGTTAGTCTGTATGCCCCCTTGCCAATAACAAAACCAACTCTTTCTGAATAGAATATCTCTAGCTCCCCCTAAATTTCTATTCATCCTTCTGTTCAGTAGAGTGTTGGGCCAGAATTCTGTCTTGCTTCCCACAAGGAGAAACGGAAAAAGGAAAAGAGAACAGCAGAATAAGCAAACAGA
>CM024756.1:143433128-143481326 GCA_014218235.1 Colocasia esculenta | reverse complement strand
GATTGGTAGGCACGGTGTCATACCACGTTGATTCCCTGTTCTCATATATCAACTCAAGCTTTCTTAATCTCAATCAAATTCTAATCACATTTCATTAAGATTGTTGCTTGCACCGAAAAGAAGCCATCAGTAAATTAGAATTGTCGTAATCTATTCACCCCCCCCCCTTCTAGATTACCATATCGTGTATTTCGCGTTACCCTTCAATTGGTATCAGAGCGAGGTTTCTCCGATTTACAGTTTTTCGTAAATGATCTAGCGATCAGGAGATTTTCGATCTATGGATTCTAGCAAAGGGTATATGGCCGAGGGACATTCAGTAACCAGGCCACCCTATTTTGATGGCAATGACTACTCTTATTGGAAAAATAGCATGCAGGTATTTTTGAGAGCTCAAAATTACGAGCTGTGGAAGATAGTCAGCAAGGACCATATGTGTTGCCCGAGGACGAAGACACCTGGACGAAAGACCAAAGCTAAAGGAACTCTCAACTGGAGCGCACTAAACATGATGCAATGTGCGGTGCATCCAAAGGATTTTCAAGAGTCTCCACATGCTCAACAGCAAAAGAGATGTGGGGACAAACTTGAACTCATTTACGAAGGTAACGTCCGAGGTAAGGGAAACTAAAGTTAGCATGTTAGTGTCTGAATATGAAATGTCAAGATGAAACTGATGAAACCATATCAGACATGTTTGCAAGATTCATGCTAATAGTTAACGGACTAAAAGGTCTTAAGAAAGAATACTATGAAAGTGACTTAGTAAGAAAGATACGATCTCTTACTTCATCTTGGAAATACTAAGGCCACTGTCATGAGGATTCCAAAGACCTTTCTAAAATGAAATTGGATGAACTAATTGGCTCCTTAATGACATATGAAATCAACATCAAAAGAAAGAATTAGAAGAAAATCCTAGGAAGTCAATTGCTCTAAAAGCATCCAATAAAACATCAACAAGTTCCAAGAAATCCATTCAACAAGATAGTGATGAGCAAGAAAATCTAGTGAGAGTGATGATGGGAAATGGCAATGCTCACTAGACAATTCAAGAAATTTCTGAAGTTCAAAAGGAAGAGACTCAGGTAACTCCCAACCCTTCAAGAAAATTTTTCACAGAAATATGAGTCCAACAAAAAATCTGATATTGTTTGTTATGAATGCAAGAAACAGGGACACATGAGAGGAGAATGCACGGAACTCAAGAAGAAGCTGAGAAGGAAAAAATCACCTCCAAGAAAGCCAAAGCAATGTTGGCCCCTGGAGTGATGAAGAGAAGAAGAAGTGCACAAGAAACATCCGATGATGAAGAAGTGAAATGCTTGATGGGAGGAGTGATGACTCCACCGAGGTAAATTCTCATTTGATGATTTCACTACAAGTGAATGGGAGGAAGCATACACTACTTTATTTGAAAAATTTTGTGAATATAAATCTGAAAATAAAGCATTAAAAAAGAAATGCAACTCCCTTGTGCATGATAAGAACAATGATGAACGAATTGCATTCCTGACAAAAGAAATAGAAATGATGAAAGTTGATGAAAAGACTCATAATGAGAGATGGATTGCTTAAAAATGAGATTGCAAGAAACACAAAAAAGAAAAAGACTGTTTAAGCCATTCTCTTGAATTCCTTCAAGAAGAACATCTAGAAACAAAGAAAAAGTTGGAACAAATGAAAAGGAATTGAAAGAGAATCTGAGGACTTGATGAAATTTGTAAAAGGGAAGCAAAATCTAGACGCGGTTTTGGGTGCTAAAGTTCATGTAACCAAGCATGGGTTAGGATATCAACCTGTCAAACAAAAGAAAATAGGAGAGTCATTGATTACTTCCTTCGTTGATCCTAGCCCAAGCACAAGCAAGCATGTTCCACAAAGCATAAAACAAGTCAACCTCAGACCAAAGCAATGCAACCCAAACAAAATGTTCCATCAAACAAAAGAAAGGTCACCTGTCGACAGACAAGAACAATTTCAACCAATAAACAGTCTATCAAGCAACAAAAAATTGAAAAGAAAATTCCTTCATGCAATGTGTGTAAAAAGATTGGTCATGATGAAAAACAATGCTGGAATAATCCAAAGAAACAAAATTCAAACAGGTTTGGATTCCTAAACATCTACTTTGTTGCATGAATGAAATTTTGGGACCCAAAGTAATTTGGGTACCAAAACCTCTTGTCTGATCCACTTATGCAGGAATGCCTAAGCCCAACATCAAAATAAATGGTACTTGGATAGCGGCTGTTCGAGGCATATGACGGGTGACAAAGACAAATTCTGTTTCCTAGTGGAGAAAGATGGAGGACAAGTCTTTTGGAGGTAACAACAAAGGCCAAATAATTGGCACAGGTAATGTTGGTAAGTGTTCCTCCAATTCAATTGAAAATGTATGTTGGTGATGTCCTTAATCACAATTTGCTTAGCATAAGTCAATTATGTGATAGAGGTCACAACGTCATCTTGAATCAAATTCATGTCAAATTGTTGATAAAGAAACAGGAAGTGTAAAATTTTCGGGAAAAGAGTGAATAAACATTTACTTATTTCATTCCCACAGAAAAACAATTGGCTGATATTTTTTACCAAACCCTTGTCTGAGATAGATTCACATCCGTAAGAAGAGAATTGGGTTTGTGTAAAATGCATTGAAACTAAATATCCATATTGGATTACATGCTCTTATGTGTGAATGACTATGTGGTATATCAAATGGTGAACTGTGGAAGAACAAGTTCGGCTTGTTTGGAAACTATCATCATGCGTGAGAAATATTCTCCGCCAAGTATCAATAGTCCCATTTCATATAAAGGCCCTGTACTTCACATAGGATTTTTAGTTCCTTACATTTTATCATGTTAACTCCATGAAACAATGCTTTTTCTGTGACCTGTGCTTGTGTATGACATTCTTTCATGAACATGTTTGTCTTGTCTCAAATGCTTGTGTGAATCATTGACTTGATGTGTGTCAACACGTGCACACACTATGGGGGAGTGAGTAAAGGTAGATGAGTATTTTCATAAGGAACTTCCTTCATTCATTTTTAATCCTCACTTCCTTGAACTCAATGTGCATCAATCTGAAACCAGAAAAATCCACTCTGTTCATATCTGTCGACAGACTCATTCCATCTGTCGACAGGTACACTCAGTTTTGTTCTGACTGAAACTTCAATTCATCAGTCTGTGTGCATCTGTCGACAGACAGATTCCTTCTGTCGACAGATACACACATTCTTCGTTATGTTCAATTCCTCTTCATACTTCTCAAGAAAGTGTCTTTGATTGATTAAAGGTAAACATTAGTTTGTTTGTGTGCAATATAACCCTTTCATATCTACTTCATGTCAAAGTCGTGAACCAAGTCGAAATGATGTTTGATGCAACACTGATTAAGGTCTTTTTAGATCATTTGAACACAATGAGCAAACCAAATGATTTTTAAACATCTCCTTTCAATAACTCCCTTGTCGTTAAACATGAATCTAAAATGATTTGAAAAATCAGAAAGCTCTTGAATTTAATGTTCTACATTATAACTACCTAAAGAAACCTCTTGTACTTGACGAAAAGTAAAAAAAAAAAAAAAAAAGGAGAAAGCTACCTATTTCATCGGTTCAGTCAAAAAATTTATCTCTCGTTATGGGATGGAGGTAGAGCAATGATGAAAATGACTAAGTAACCGGGGACATGGGCATCACCAATGTCGATCTTCGCGTCAAAAGGTTGTTTCGTATCTCTATACAATGGCTTGATGGACATCACATTGAGTAACTGGGGGTATTGGCATCACAAGTGTCTACCTTCATATGAAAAAAGTGAAAGTGCTCCTCATTGCCACTCTTTTCCATCTTCGTTGTTTAAAGTTTCTAAAATCATACCAGAAATAGAGTGAAGCCTCTGAAAACTTTTTATGTCAAGTCCATGTGCTTCTTGGGTAAGATATCTAATGGCCATCTAATTCAAATGTCATCTGACTATCATCTCTATTTAGATGCATGTTTTTCTTCAACCGCCTTAATCAAAAGAGTTATTTAATTTTCACTGGCTATTGTGAAATGTGTTCTTCATGATCTAATTAAAGAACTTACGGTCTTAATTCAAATCATTCTAGAATGTGTCATGTCTTTATCATAATGGATATGCATTTTTATCTTGCACATACACCTATTTTGCCTTTAAAACAACAAATGAACACTTGTCTCTTTGAAAATATTGTCAAAGATCAATTTTTAACCAAAAGGGGTATCTATCGACAGATAGACTGTCATCTGTCGACAGACGACGGCCCAGATCCGTTTTTTGAAGAAAACCTCGCGCGGTTCACCTCCTTTTTGTGGGCGCCTCTTTTAAAACCTTCTAAACCCATTCTAAGGCACCCACGACCCATTCTCCCCTCCTCTCTCATTTCCACCTCCTCCTCTCTAAACCCCCTCTCTTTCCCCCTTCAGGGCTCCAAATCAGCTCCGTCTCCGACGATCCTGCTGCTCCTCGTCTGGGATCCTCCACTCTCCCTTCACACACCATTCTCACCCTTCTTCCTGAGATGGCACCCAATCAAAGCTTCTCGCTCGCCGTCGTCGCGCTCCGACGGACGCCGAAGAAAGTTCCAGGGCTCCTTCCGAACGTCGTAGCAAACATCGCGAGGATCGGTTGCCGGAACTCATCGTTCCTCAAGGTCTCCGTCTATCCGATCCACCGGTACCTTCAAGAAAATTGTCCAATCCCGGTATGTGGACTTCGAGTCCTTAGCACCGATGTTCCCCTCACTCCTACCCTATTTTGACACTCAAGGGTAGACATCCTTCTTGTACTCTCACTTGCAATACTCTCCAACTTCCGTCACTGAATTCTTCAATAACCTAGGGCTTTCCGATCAGGGAGAACTCTACTCTTCGGTGAAAGGCACTCGTTTTCGCCTCACCGCCAATCTCCTCTCGACAGCCCTTGAAATTCCAAACTCAGGAGTTGAAATCTTCAACTACACTCCCTCGCTTCTGAGTACTATGAACTTCTCACGTTGCAACCCTATGACTCCACCAAAGAAATTGCTCGTCTCAATGCCAACTCCTTTCCTCCTTTGATCCGGATGATCCATCACATCTTCACTACCTTGATCGTCCCAAAGGATGGCAGCCGAGAGTTAGTCACTGAGGTCCACAAATCCTTGCTCATATTCTTCCTCAAGTGTCAACAAATCATCTGCCTGAACTCATGATAAGCCTCATCCGTCGGTGTTCTCAAACACCAAAAGATCAATGCCATATACTTGCCCGATCACCTCTCTTCTCATTTTCATTGGCATTCCTATCCTGCAAGTGAGCTCATCTCATTAAAATCCCGAAGTGCTTTTGATCTCACTGCCACCAACCGAATGGGCTACAAGATTGTAGACGGTGTAGTCTCAAGGACTCTCAAAGAAAGGATCACCAAGAAGCTGAAGAGTCATCCAATGAAGAAGACAATGAAGCGATGACGCTAATGCGCAGTGATTAGACTCTCAGGATGAGCAAATGTCTGATCAAGCTCAAGAGTTTTTTGATGTACCTGTGCCTGAGGAACAATCCATTCGTGACTACAAGGCACAAATCCATCAAGAAATGATCTCAGGATTTGCTCAGATGACTTCAAGATTTGATCAAGTGGATGCTCGCCTCAACACTCTAGATGACTGCTTGACCACCTCTACTCCGAGAGAGATGGATCCCGTCACCCTCCTCCTGCTGATCATGACAATGAATAGAGGGTCTCAGGGTCATTAGAGGTCACTAAGAATCATAGCTGGGAATTAGTCTCACTTGTCTAGTCATCTTTTGCTTGTTCATGTTATTTCCCTTCTTTTGATTTTTATTGAGTCATGTAATGCTTGTCAAATGTACTGTAAACTTTCAATGATCAATCAATGAAAACTCAGTTCATGTTTATTTGTCTCCAAATCTACATGACTTGACCTTTTGTATGTTGTCAAAAAGGGGGAGAACATCAATATATGCATCAATTGAATGTTTTTGTCATCATCAAAAAGGGGGAGATTGTTGGGTTTCCCTATATCATGTTTTTTATGATCACATTAATATCCTTGAACATTGATTTAATGCAAAATTGATGTGCTAACTAACATGAAAAACACCATGAAAGTGATTGAGTTAAACATTGCTAAATCATACAATGTACATCATAACAATGTATTTGCATGTAGGTGCACAAGCATGAAAGATGGAGCATTGAAGAGGCATTGAAGAGATGAGCAAATATTACAAAAAACTGTCAAAGAGGTGTATCTGTCGACAGATGCACTATATCTGTCGACAGATCATACAGTTATTCCAAGACAGAACTCAGGTTTGCATCTCTGAGTGTATCTGTCGACAGATGCAATAAACCTGTCGACAGATTCACACAGTAAACCCAGGATAGAACTCTGTGTTCTATTCCTGAGTGCACCTGTCGACAGATGCAAATTGCCTGTCAACAGATATACTCAGAAATCCAGATGTTCTGAAACCAAGTTCTCAGCCTGAGTCTGCCTGTCGACAGATGCAAGTGCACTTGTCGACAAACGACGAAAACATGAGATTTTGAGTTTCCAATCCGGCCCCACTTGGGTGTTTCCTTCCTCCACGACCCCCACCTTTAAACACTATATAAGCATCCTTTTGGAGCCAAATTCGCAGAGAGAAGCCTCCCATCCAAGAGCCTCCAAGGGACCAAGAGGAAAAGCCCTAAATTGCTGCTCTGGTTGAACTTTCTGCCCAGATCGTTGTGAAATCGCCATCCATGCGAAGTTGAAGCCGGATCGTCGTCAATTCAACCTTCTACATCGATCAATCTACATCCAATCGAAGTTTGAAGAGCGTTTGGACGATCCACGAGAAAGAATTCCAACTGGATTTGTTCCTCAATTCCTAATTCTTCTCCATTTCATAATTTCCATTCATCGTGTGTGTGTGTGGTTGTGTTTCGAGCATCCCTTATGCTTGATTCACGAATTTGTGGTGTTCTGATCGTGTTTCATCAGACAACGTGTGTGTGTTGAGTTGTTGTGTTGAACTCGCTCATAAGCAGTCGTTTTTGCGTGTGTGTGTGGACAGTGGATGTAGGATACACGAGTTGTGTACTCGAACCACCTTAAATCATCGTGTTCTGTGGTTGTTCGCGTTTTGTGATAGATGATTGGTAGGCACGGTGTTCATACGTACGTTTGATTCCCTGTTCTCAAATATCAACTCAAGCTTCTTAATCTCAATCAAATTCTAATCAAATTTCATTAAGATTGCTGCTGCACCGAAAAGAAGCCATCAGTAAATTAGAATTTGCCGTAATCTATTCAACCCCCCCTTCTAGATTACCATATCGTGTTATTCCGCGTAACCCTTCAGTGTATACCAGTGAGTTGCATCTGAGCTTGTGAAAGAAGCACCTAGCTGAGGTGAAATAGTGGGCTGCCTTCTTGCCCGGGAAAGAGAAGCAGACCAACTGGAGTGCTGGGTGTTGTATACCCCTTATTTAAGGGAAGACCAAGGTTACTTGGTGGTTAGTGGAATCCCAAGAGTTTGCTTTGGGACTAGACATAGGACTTCCATTTGGAAGGGCCGCACTATGATAAATCTTTGTGTTCCTTGTGTGCTTGCTTCCATGCTCTTAACTTCCATTGCACACGTTTATTTTTACTAACCAAACATTTTCATGTGGGAATTTTTGTTTCAGTTTTTTGATTTTCTATTCACCCCCCCCCCACTAGGTTAGTTTTGCTGCCATATCAAGAGGGCCAACAAGGGTATTAAAGCCTTGGTCTATAAAAATCAAGAAGATCCAATGATCGTTGAACAAGGATCCATGGCAGCTCAAGGATTTGCAGAAGGTCAATTCATCTTCCAGCCTTCACTATTTGATGGAGAAGATTATCATTACTGGAAGACTTCAATGGAGTTCTTCCTATAAGGCTACGACTATCAAATCTGGAGCATCATAGAAGATGGTGATCTCCAAATCTCAAAGCCGAAGGACGAATGGACAGCTGAAGAGAAAAAGAAGATATCTCTGAATAGCAAGACCAAGAGCTTCATGTGTTGCACGCTGACCAAGCAAGATTTCAATAGAATTTCTACGTGCAAAACAATAAAGGATATGTGGGAAATGCTAAGGTTCACATATGAAGGGACTGATAACATAAAAGAAACCAGGATTGATATCTTGGTGACAAAATATCAGAAGTTCCAAATGGAACAAGGTGAGTCCATATCTTAGATGCACAATGAGTTTACTGAAATTGTAAATGGACTTACAGGTTTGGGAAAGAAGTATAGCCAGGGAGATATGGTCAAGAAGATACTGAGATCTCTTCTAACAAAATGGACTGCAAAGGTCACTGCTATAGAAGAAGCAAATGACCTCTCCACTATGACTTTGGAGAAGCTCATTGGATCTCTCATAGCCCATGAGATCAACATGAAGAGATTAGAAGAAAACACTTCAAGACAAAGGTCAATAAATGCATTCAAAGCTGAGGAGAGCACTTTAGATGAAGACACTACCAGTGATAGCAGTGATGTTGACAGTGAAGAAGAAATCATCAAAAAATCTTAGCCAAGAGAAAGGAGAAAAAGAAGAAGAGGAAAGAGGAGAAACACAAAAGGAAGACCTTCATAGCTACATGGGATAACTCCTCAGACACTTAAGCACATAAGAAGATAAAGAGAATGTCAATCTACTCTTGATGAACAAAACAGCAAAAAGGCATTCAAATGGGTATGGTTAAAGGATGCTCAAAAGCATCCGAATAGTGACTATCTACTCTTCACTTCATTCCTATCTGAAGAGGAAATACTCATCCTTAGTTTTAGTTTTGTTTTAAAACTTACAGTTCTTTTTGTTGTTTATTCCCTAAATTACAATGCTACTAATATCATTGCAAAAATTTGTGTCTCTTTATAGGATCAATGCAGGGAATATTCTTAAAGACCTCCCAACAGGACAACAAGTAGAAATACAACAGCAGATGTCAACAGATTCAAGACTGTGTCGACAGACATAGAGGACAGGTCGACACACCATGGAACAACTGTCGATAGATAATGACAAATTTGTCGACAGACAAGGGCATTTATGAAGATTTGGAAGAGCATCAACTAAGGGGGAGCCTCACATTCAGGGGGAGCAAGTAAAAGACCGAGAAGATATTTCATTTAAGTATTGTTGAACCCCTCTCCTTCAAAATGGTAAGAATATTCCTTAAGGGGAGAATGCAAATGGTAAGATCCTTCCTTTTTGGTTATTGACAAAAAGGGGAAGAGTATTTTATGTTATGAATTTTCTATTCATTAGTTGTATTGAATATTTGTTGAAATTTCTCATAAGTTTTGTCATCACTAAAAAGGGGGAGATTATTGAACCACTCTTATATTTTATTATTTATTTTAGTGATAACAAAACTCATGATTAACTTGAATATCATGAATATATTTAATATCATGTTTTCCTCATAAATACAACATATTATGGCACTATCGTTTCATGATTTGCACTAGAAAGCTAAATCGCTTGTTGTTCAATGCATATCGATTACTGACTAAGTGCCACATCGATTACTATTTTACGTCCACATCAATTAATCGATTACTATTTCAAACATCGATTATGTTCAAAACATCGATTGTCTTAAGCATCTATTACCTTAGACCTCGATTCCCTTAAACATCAATTGCCTCTTTACAGATTGATTGCCTCATAACATCGACTGCTTCACTTAAACATCGATACTGTTATAAATCCAACATCGATTGCATGAACATCAATATACTTAAACATCGATTACATGAACATCGATTACATTTAAACATCGATTGTATAAGCATTGATTGCATGAACATCGATTATACTTAAACATCGATTACATGAACATCGATTACACTTAAACATCGATTGCATAAATATCAATTGCACTCTAACATCGATTACACTTTCACATCAATTGCATAACATAGATTGCACTGAAACATCAATTACCCTTAGACATCGATTGCCTTTAGACATCGACTGTCTTTGAACTTCAATTACCTTTAGACATTGATTGTCAGGATATGGACAATTTCTTGCCAAGTGCCCCGGCTGATCACAGTTGTAGCATCTATACTCTGCGGAATATCTAGCTGTACTTTGTTGTGATTCCTCTGTCTCCGGCCTATAGCCTCAACTCTGCTGAAATCCCTGCTGCCTACCACCTCCTCGGCCTCTAAATATCTTCTTTAACTTATTTCCCCATTTGCCAAAACCTGATGTAGATGCTCCTCCTGAAGGTTCCCTTTGCTAACACCTGAAGATTGTTGTGGAAGTCGAAAACTACCCGATCTACTCGACTTCTTGGCTTGCACGGTCCTCTCAAGAATTGCTGCTCTCTAGGTTGCCTCCTCCACCATCCCGCACATAAGTGGGATCAATGCATCTTGCAACTCGGGCCTCTATCCTCGAATAAAGTACTCCACCATCATAGCATTTTTAGTTACCATATAAGGTGCATACCTACTCAAGGCCATGAATCTCATTTGATACTCCAGTATGGACAAATTTCCTTGTTGTAATGTCCTGAATTGCTCCCTCTTAGCTTGCTGAATTTGCACTGGGAAGAATGTATTGTTGAACATTTCTAGGAATTCTGGCCAAGTGATTGTATCCTCCGGCCGACCTGCAAACACGGTCTGCATCTTGAGTCTCCACCATTCTTGTGCAAATCCCCGCAACAAGTAAGTAGCCAATATCACTCTAGCAGCATGTGGACATCTCATAGTAACAAAGACTCTTTCAATTTCATGCACCCAATGCTCCGCCGTATCCGGATTCGGACCTCTTGAGTATGTAGGTGGCTGCAACCGTAGGAACCTCTCCACTAACACTGTGGACTCCTCTACGTTAGCTGGTCATATTGGCACAACGGGGGTAAAGGTACAACAGGTGGTACGTCAATTCCAGATGGTGGTACTAGAGGTACCGGTACTACCTCCTCCTCAACTGGTGGTCTTGTAACCGCCGGCTGAACCAGTGGCTGTTGATCTAACCCTATCTGAATCTGTGTTATACTTACACATAACCTTTCTATCATCTGATGTGTAGACTCCTCGGGCTTGTTGAGCAACTACCCCTAAAGAATTTAAGAATTTTCTTAAATTAATATATCTATTATTTTTGCTATGACAAAACTCTTTAAAATAAACTTTGTACAAAGCAAATATATTAATTACATATCATAAAAAATCATATCGGTATATTGTAGAATAATACCTCCATCCAAAAACTTCTAAGTCACATACTCTCTCTTTGTCCTACTGAATTCGATTGTTAACTTCGAATATCAAATTCGACTCATTCACAATCGAAGTTAAACAATCTTCAAAATTTTTCTAAGTTCACAACTTTATACTTGATTCGACTTATGTCTCCGACTGGTATAATCGAATGCTTCATATAATCTTCTACTTGATTTGACTTATGTCTCCGACTGGTACAGTCGAATGCTTCATATAATCTTCTACTTGATTCGACTTATGTCTCCGACTGGTACAGTCGAATGCTTCATATAATCTTCTACTTGATTCGACTTATGTCTCCGACTAGTATAATCGAATGCTTCATATAATCTTCTACTTGATTCGACTGATGATTCCGACTATTACAGTCGAATGCCTTTCTATATCCATCTGTTTTCTTCAACTGCTGCAGTTGAATGCTTCAGTAAACAGTCTATATAGTATTCGACTACTGAAGTCAAATTGCCTTATCTTTTCAAAAGTCGAATCGCATTTCCTATTTTCATGTTAGATTCGAATTGCCTTGTTTTCTTAGAAATTGAATTACCTTAGTTCATTACTAAAGTCGAATCACTCTTACTTGTCCAGTCTAATTGCATGATCTTTTGAATTCGACTTCACTGATTAACTCTATACTTAAACTCTCTTCTGATCCTTTTAGTCTTAACATCTAGTGCAAATTTATCTCCAAATCTTTTTATACATCTTTTTAATGAACTTTCAATATCTTATTGATTCATCAAAACTGTCATTATCCTATTATTTTATTATTTTATTCCTTTCAGAACAAGTCATATCAGTCTTAAAATGTTCATTAAATCTTGCACATGACACTTCTGATATATTTTAAGAAATAATCCTTGAGTTGTTCAATGCCTTTGCTCCAGATTTTGTTGGATTCATTAGACACTATGGATTTATGAATTCTCAGGCGCATGGCATCTGATAGGACTCACCTACCACTGACAGACCCATACTTTACCTTTTTAGCATATTTGTCTATCTACTTTTTCTTTCTGAAAGCTTGTGCATACGAGGTTTCCATACCTATTTTCTGTACTTACCTGACTTACCTACCTCAAAGGTATGGAGTTCTCTCTTCTTTCTATCTTGCCTTTGTAACAGACATTTATTGAAGCACGTTTTCAGCATTACTCATTCACAATCTATGATGACAAGAGCTTATCTTCTAGCTATGAACGACTACTCCTCCTCTGAAGACTTTGGAAAGATGTAAAAACTGAAGGACTTCTAAACAATAAGCTCATCAAGATCCAAAGGAAACTAGAGCTCTCTCCAAACAGTCAAATTGCAAACGGCCACAACCTCCAACGACTATTTTCTAAATGGCCATATTCTGAAGTGTATAAAAAGAGCTCAAGTTTAAGGAATACATACATACACAGCAATAGTCAACTCAAGAAGAGAGCATACAAGCTTCATTCGAATTCCTTCAACTCTCACAAGCTCTTCTGAAAGCTAAAGTCTGAGAGCTTCTCTTCCTTAGAAGACTTTCTCTGAAGCTCTCCTAGTAGTGTTGGGTGGCAATTGTAATTTCTTACTTTCCTTATGTGTTCAGACAAACAACAAGTCTTTTTATTTCTCTTGTGTAAATTCTGCAGAAGTCTATTTTGCATTGCCCCTCCTATGTAGGAAAGGCCTTGTGAAAGGCAGTTTTTGTACCCCTGGTTAGGGAAGACTTGCTGGGAGCAAGTGAGTTTTTAATTCCTCTCAAGGGGAGAGAAGGCCAATCATTGGCAGATAGTTGAAATCTCAAGTGGTTGGCTTGAGGACTGGATATAGGACTTCCATGTGGATGGGCCGAACCAGGATAAATTCTTGTGCATTTCTGTGTGATTGTTTCCGCCTTGTTTACACTTGAATCACACACATCACTAAGCTCTAACAAGTTTATTTAGTGTTGTGCAATTTCAAAAGAAAATTTAAAGAGAAAAGTCCTATTCACCCCCTCTAGGACAATCTTAGTGCCATTTCGATCCAACAAGTGGTATCAGAGCATAGGTCTTCTCAAAAGAATCCAGAAGATTTGAGAAGATATGGCATCCGAAGCTCACAACTATGAAGGCCAATCAGTTACAAGGCTACCATTCTTTGATGGTGAAGATTACGAATACTGGAAGATGCGAATGGAATGCTTCATCAGAGGTTCTGACTTCGACTTATGGCAGGTAAAAGAACAAGGTGACTTTAAAATCCTTGGAGGAAACCTCTTCTCTGGTCTTCCCATAGCAGATAAAAGAAACATGTCTTAACTTACAAGGAAAAAAAAATTATCATTGATGTGCTTTGTCTAAAAGAGATTTAAATACTTTCAACATGTAAACAGCTAAGGAAATGTCGAAGCGAGAAACTTCAAGTAACCTATGAAGGCACAGATAGAGTTAAACAAATAAGAAATAGTAGATATACTTGTATCCAATATGAACAATTCAAAATGCTCCTAATGAAAATATAACTCAAATGATAAGGATTTTCAACATCAATTGTCGGACTAAGTTCTTTAGAAAAGTCCTAACTAAGAAGAAACATTAGCAAAATCTTAAGATCTCTAATAATGGTCTGGACTCCTAACATACAGCCTAGGAGGAAGCTCATGACCTTAACACAATTTCTAGTGATAATTAATAGGATGCCTTAGGCTCATGAAATTCATATGGAAAGGTTTGTAAGGCCCTTGATTTTCACCTTGTTTGTTTAAATATATGTATGTGCGTATAAGTGTATACTATTGATGTATAGATTATTGTGTATAAGTATTATTGATATAAATTGTATGAATTAGTATTATTGAAATGTACATAGTGTATTCAAGTATATACATATATATATATATATATATATATATTTAAGTGTGTAGTGTTATAAATTCTGCATAATTAAAGTGAGTTTGTCGGCCAGTCGGCGTCCACATCGACGCTGAAGGGGTGACGGCAGGGTCAATATCGATGGACGCCCATTTTGGATAGGCGACCATGGATATGGACGCCAATATCCCAGACCTGTTACGTTTCCAGATCCGGAAACGCCTCCGGAAATTGAGCCTCTGTTTTGGAAACCCTTCCCACGGCTCTGAGACTTGCCCCTTTAACCTATCCGACCCCCAACCCTTTATAATATCCAGATTTCGGCAGATCCACCCCTTTTGGCTCTTGGGTCAAAAACCTATCTTTTCTGTGCAAAAACCCTAACTTGAACCTGAAAGATCCGGCTTCGGGAGGCTTCGTCTGGCGATCTACATCGACCGGTGTCAACCTTGAACATCCGGGAACGACTCCCCACGCTGGTGTGCTGTGAAGATCAACAGAAGATCCGAAGAAGGAGGGATTTGGAGACTCTTTGGCACAGGCCGAGAGGGCTTCTCCAGCTTAAATCGTCGTTTGTAGATTTTACAGAAGGCAAGTACCCCATTCACATTAACCCTACATGTGTCTAGTATGTCCCAGGAATTTTTCAGATTTTTCCTCGTGTCCTGGAACCCCCCTTTCAAGTGATTGTTGGTTTTCAGTCTGTGTTTTGCAGACAGGATATTAACGGCAAGATCCCTTGCCGCTAATATCATGTGTTGGCGGCATCATATAATGCCGTTAACCTATAGACGGCTACCCCATGCCGTCTAGTTCTTCAGACTGCAACAGTGTGCAAGTCTGTCCTTATATGAACTAATTTTCGAGTTTTTCCGCATGAGGATATACAGTAAAAATTTCATATAATATGTAAATATATATGTTTGGTTGTACTGTGAGTTATTGTGCATTTTTGGAATTTTCGCTAATTATTAGAATTCTTGGAATGTGCTACCAACAAATTTTAATCTTGGAAAATGTTGTTTATGAAATATGTGTAGAATTTATTGCCATAAATTTTCTGTACATTGTTCATAAGATCTGATGCATGATATAAAATTTGAGCAATTTATAATATCTGTACAGTTTATTTAAATTTCTGAACCGAAAAATAGTTAATATGTCTACTCAATGTATAAAGTTAAGAATTCATGCGAGACTAATTAAATTCCTAAAATTTGTGATAAAATTTGTACTGTCAGTATTCATGCATGAAATAAATTGTGAATCCGAATAATGAAAATTTGTGTCAGTTTGGCTATTTTTACAGTTGATAACATCACTGTTAGAATTTTCAGAAAATATGTGTAACTCAGAAAAATACAAATTTGGTATGCATGATGGTTAAATGTGATGAATTTCTGGTTAAATTTCTGTACTGAACAGATGACAGTAGCTATATAAACTTGCTTTATGTTAGATATTAATAATTAATACATGCTAATATGATTAATGTTTAATTCTGCAAAAATTTCAGCATGATTAGAATTGTTGTAAAAATTTGATTAATACTGAAAACAGTAGTACCATGCTAGGTAATACTGAAGAATGTAAATATGTGAACATAAGATGAATGCGTAATTATTTGTATTTAGAAATGTGTTGAAATTGAGAAAATGTATTAATGTGCCAATGGGTGACACTGCTACCTTAGAGGGCTGTGGACTGTACTGTGGTAAAGTCCCCACGGGAAAGTTCAAGTGTGTGATGTCCCATGGGCATTGGGATTAAATCCTGGAGGCGAACAAGTATCGCTGGTTAGGGTGGAGAGTGCTTCTCCCGGTTTGCGCAGTAACTAAGATTAATCACTGGAATGCCTAGGTGATTGATATGTGATGTGATTAGTGTGTGCCTTCTAAAGTGGTTTGGGCTATGTGTCACGGCATTAAGGAAAAGTGAAAATGTGTTTAAGTGAAAGAAAATGTGTAAATTGTGGACCTGTGTAAGTGAATATGTGTTCATGAAATTCTTATGAAAGCATGCAAAAATATATAAGTTCTTGTGAATGTGACATGATAGTAGTAAAACAGCGAGCTTCTCACTAATATAAATGTGTTAACCATGTGTAAAATTGTCTTAGAATTCATGTTAAATTAGTTGTTATGAAATGTGTAAATATTGTAAAATGTTCAACATGTGGCTTATGAATGATTGAATGAAATCAGTTTAGCATAGTGAAAAGTGTAGAAAGCATGTGATAGGATTAGTTTATTGTGTATAAAACCAATCCCATGTGAAAAATGTGTAGAAATCATGAATAGGCTTCTATTTGAAAAATTGTCACTTCCATGCATTATGTGTAAATGATGTAGCATAAGGTTATGGATATTACTTGATGCATGTATGTTTAGTGTGCTGGTGTTACTTGTTGAGTTCTTTTGAACTCATTCTTGCTTCGGCGTACAGGTGCAGACTTTCTACTTCTTCCGAGGAGATCGTTAGGAGCGACTCGGAGCGAGAGTAGGAGATATGTTGTGGATTTAGCATTGTATTTTCATTACTCCATAGTATGTAATAAAGACTCTGCGTAGTCTCATGTGGACAATGTATTTATTTTATTTCAGTTATGAACAGTTAGCTCTTTTCTACTATACGGACTGTGAATAGAATGTGGATGATGGAATAAGATTTCTTTTCAGTTCTTTAAATTCCGCTGTCATGAGATATAATATATTGTGTATGTTTCAGCCTATTGTACTAGTGTTGGGTAAATGTCCCACTGTAGTGATGCCTTTTATATCGACGTGGGTTGGTGGAACCGTACCGATATAACAGTTACAGAGATTGGTATCAGAGAATCAGGCTGAAATTGTACATAAATATGCATATACCATCATCTTCATTGTATACTAAGTCAGTGTAGATTGTCCACATAGATAAGTGATTAGTTAGAATTTAGATAGTTTAGTTCTAAATGGTGATTAATTTTTTACAGGATATGGCTTCGCGTGGTAGGCGTGGTGTTCCTGCTCGTGATGGCGAGCAGAGGAGAGATGAGCCTCGGCGTGAGGATCAGGGTGAGCAGCAGGCCCCTGCACCCCAGGGTCCTGTGTTCCTCCACCGCCACCAGTAGACTATGGAGTGTTCATGCAGGGTTGGTGCAGGCCATGCAAACGCAGGCCCACACTCAGGCTGCACTCCAGGCTCAGTTGGAGGCTCAGGTTAGAATAATAAGATAAAGTAGTCTGTATTTTAATGCATGATTGTTATGTTATATGTGTTAATTTTGTTGCTTGTTGTAGCAGGCTCAGGTACCAGTTCCCCAGGCTGACCATGGTGGACCCTCCATCATGGAAAGGTTCAAGAGGATGTCGCCACCTTCTTTTAAGGGGGAGAGCGATCCATTATTAGCTGAGAACTGGATGAGGGAGTGAGAAGATCTTCCGGGCCATTAGGTGCGCTGAGGACGACAAGGTTAGCCACCTATATGCTACAGGTATGTGTAATCTAATCTAGTGGTTATTACTTTAAGTATAAATTATGTTGGTTAGTTCTCATGGATGGTTTTGGCAGGAGCGAGCCGATGTATGGTGGTCCTCGTTGTTACGTACTCGGTTCGAGGATGGTGCCGTGGAAGTCGGATGGGATGAGTTCGTGAGGCTTTTCCGAGCCAAGTTTGTTCCGGAGCACATCCAGGACAAGATGGAGCAGGAGTTCCTCTCGTTGACTCAGGGCTCCATGACCGTGCTGGAGTACGAGGCCAGGTTTGCCGAGCTATCAAAGTACGCCCCTCATATTGTAGCTGATGAGCGCAGGAAGGCGAAGAAATTCGTGATGGGTCTGAAACCATCACTGAGGACGAGGTTGGTGGCTTTCGACCATCGTACTCTCGAGCAGGCGCTCAGCGCGGCGTGTCGGCAGGAGGGGAGATGGAGCAGTATCTGGAGGAGAAGAAGGCTTCTCAGAAGAGGCCAGCAGCTCCTTTCCAGAGACAGGAGAGGAAGAAGGCGACTTTCCAGTCACCGCAGCGTCCTGTGGCATCAGGCAGTGGTCAGGTATCTTCTCAACGTTCCCCTAGTGGTAAGAAGGAGTGTCCTCATTGCGAGGGCAGGGCACATGGCGGTACGGAGTGTTGGCTGGTAGCAGGAAAGTGCTTAAAGTGCGGGAGCAGTGATCATAAGATTAAGGATTGTCCGAGGCTTCAGCAGGGAGCCCAGCGGGGGCCAGCCCCAGTAGCAGCAGCAGCAGCGCCAGCGACAGGACGACCAGGGAGACCTCGAGCCCCAGCTCGAGTGTTTGCGTTAGCTCGTGAGGACGCCGAGCAGGCGGATCATGTCACCGAAGGTACAGTTTTGTTCTTAGGTGTGCATGCTCGGGTTTTGTTCGATACGGGTGCTACTCACTCGTTCATTTCCGAGCGTTTTGCTAGGCAGTTAGCTTTAGAGTCAGGGTTAGAGTCTGAGGATTTAGAAGTCCCTTTGTCTGTGCATACACCTGCGGGTACGGTATCGACTAGGAAGTGTATTCCGTCTTTACCGGTGTGCATTGAGGATAGAGTCCTAGAAGGGTGTTTCTTCTTGCTTAAGATGAAGGACTATGATGCTATTCTTGGTCTGGATTGGCTAGAGGAGCACTATGCATTGGTAGATTGCGTGGGAAGAAGATTGTTTTCCGCATTCCTGGTGAGGATGAATTTTCTCATCCTTTGCCGAGGAACTTAGCAGGAAAGTTTGTCATCTCGGCATGAGGGCAATGAGAATGGTGAACAAGGGTTGTGACGCTTTTCTTGCCAGTGTGGTTTTAATACCCAAGGCTGATGAGTCACTTACTCTTGCCGAGATAGATGTAGTGCAGGATTTTCCAGATGTCTTTCCTGATGATTTATCTGGATTGCCACCAGCTAGAGAGATAGAGTTCACTCTAGAGTTGCTTCCAGGCATCTCTCCTATCTCGAAGGCACCTTATCGGATGGCACCTGCGGAATTAGCTGAGTTAAGGAAGCAGTTGCAGGATTTGTTAGATAAGGGATTTATTCGCCCTAGCGTTTCCCCTTGGGGCGCACCTGTCTTATTCGTGAAGAAGAAGGATGGGTCACTTCGGTTATGCATTGATTATAGAAAGCTAAACCAGGTGACGGTAAAGAACAGGTATCCCTTACCTCGGATTGATGATTTGTTTGACCAGCTACAGAATGCATCGGTCTTTTCTAAGATTGATTTGCGTTCTGGCTATCATCAGTTGAGGATTAGGAGTGAGGATGTGTCCAAGACGGCATTTAGAACCCGTTATGGACATTATGAGTTTTGGTCCTTCCGTTTGGTCTAACCAACGCCCCTGCAGCGTTCATGGATCTCATGAACAGGGTGTTTAGACCCTATCTAGATAGTTTTGTTGTAGTCTTCATTGATGACGTGCTGGTCTACTCTCCAGATGAGGCCACACATCGTCAGCATTTGAGGATAGTGTTAGAGGTTCTCCGTGAGCACAAGCTGTATGCAAAATTCAGCAAGTGCGATTTTGGATGCGCGAGGTTCATTTCCTTGGGCATGTTATCTCCGGTGCTGGTGTAGCAGTGGACCCAGCGAAAGTCCAGGCTGTTATGGATTGGGAGAGTCCCAAGACTCCTTCGGAGATTCGGAGTTTTCTTGGTTCTGGCGGGTTTATCGGCGTTTTATTGAGGGATTTTCATCCATCGCCGCTCCATTGACTCAGCTGACCAGGAAGGGAGTGAAGTTTGTCTGGTCCGAGGAGTGTGAGAGTAGTTTTCAATTATTGAAGACTAAACTCACATCGGCCCTGTGTTAGTTCTACCGAGCGGTGTAGAGGATTTTGCTATCTACACGGATGCATCTCGGATTGGTCTTGGCTGTGTTGTTGATGCAGCAAGGAAGGGTAGTAGCATATGCTTCGAGGCAATTGAAGGAGCATGAGCGAAACTATCCAACTCATGATCTTGAGCTTGCGGCAGTGGTTCATGCACTGAAGATCTGGAGGCACTATCTTTATGGTGTCAGATTTGAGGTGTTCACTGATCACAAGAGCTAAAGTATCTTTTCTCCCAAAAAGAATTAAACCTTAGGCAGAGAAGATGGATTGAGTTCCTGAAGGACTATGACTTCGACCTCCAGTATCATCCTGGAAAGGCGAATGTCGTAGCAGATGCCCTTAGTAGAAAGAGGTCGTCTCTCCAGCAGGACTGGAAGATGTTGGAGGATGCAGCGTGTACGATGACCGAGTTGGAGCCATCATTATGCCGAGCTTTTGTGGCTCAGCTGTCCATTAGGTCATCGGTGTTGGATGAGGTGATCGAGCATCAGAAAGCCGACCCTAGACTCCAAGAGTTAGTGGGCAAAGCGGGTATTGCTCGTGATGAGGATGGTGTGATTAGATTCCATCATCGTGTCTGTGTTCCAGACGTTGTAGATATTCGTGAGCATGTTTTAGCAGAAGCTCATAGATCTAGGTTCTCTATTCATCGGGTAACACTAGATGTACCAGGATTTAAAGAGATCGTTTTGGTGGTCTGGCATGAAGAAGGATGTAGCCGAGTTTGTGTCTAGATGTCTTGTATGCCAGCAAGTGAAGGCCGAGCGGCAGCGACCATCTGGTCTTATGCAGAAGATGGAGATCCCAGTTTGGAAGTGGGAAGCTGTCACTATGGATTTTGTTACGGGTTTGCCTCGATCTAGACGAGGTAATGACTCGATTTGGGTAGTGGTAGATCGATTCTCGAAGACTGCGCATTTCTTGCCTATGAGAAGAAGCAGTCAGTAGAGAGTTTAGCTAGACTGTATGTTAGTAGTATTATTAGATTGCATGGAGTACCGAAGTCTATTATTTCGGATCGAGATCCGAGATTTACTTCGAGGCTATGGAAGGGTCTTCAGGATGCGTTAGGTTCGGAGCTGAAGCTCAGTTCAGCTTTCATCCCCAGACAGATGGACAGTCCGAGAGGACTATCCAGACGCTTGAGGATATGTTGAGGGCTTGTGTGCTGGATTGGAAGGATGATTGGGAGCCATTTACCTCTAGTGGAGTTTGCATATAACAACAGTTTTCATGCGAGCATTGGCATGGCTCCATTTGAGGCTTTATATGGTAGGCCTTGCAGATCTCCTTTGTGTTGGGAGGAGACCGGTGATAGGCAGTTGATCGGTCCGGAGTTAGTTCAGGAGACTTCGGATAAGGTCCAGCTCATTAGGAAGAGACTTGTTGCGGCACAGGATAGGCAGAAGAGTTATGCCGACAACAGGAGGAAGGATCTAGAGTTCGAGGTAGGTGAGCATGTCTTTTTGAAGATTTCGCCTACGCGAGGTGTAGTTAGATTTGGCAGGCATAGTAAGTTGAGCCCTAGGTTCATTGGCCCGTATGAGATTCTCCGACGATTGGGCAACGTGGCATATGAGCTAGCTTTACCCCAGCATTGGCTAGCGTTCATCCTGTTTTTCACGTATCTATGCTCAGGAAGTATGTCAGAGATCCGTCTCATGTTATTAGCCATGAGCCAGTGGAGATCCAGCCAGATCTTTCTTATGTAGAGCAACCAGTAGCTATTCTTGATCGAAGGTTCAACATCTCCGAAACAAGAGCATTGCGTCATTAGCGTAACTTCTCGCGAGAGGAGGCTACTTGGGAGCTTGAGGATGCAATGAAAAAGAAATATCCTCAGTTGTTTGAGTAGTGTCAGTCTAACTTCGAGGACGAAGTTTCTTTAAGGGGGAGAGGGTGTAAGCCCTTGATTTTCACCTTGTTTGTTTAAATATATGTATGTGCGTATAAGTGTATACTATTGATGTATAGATTATTGTGTATAAGTATTTATGATATAAATTGTATGAATTAGTATTATTGAAATGTACATAATGTATTCAAGTATATATATATAATATATAAATATAATATATATATAGTGTGTAGTTATAAAATTCTGCATAATTAAAGTGAGTTTTGTCGGCCAGTCTGCGTCCACATCGGCTGACGCTGACCAGGGGTAGGCGGCAATATCGATGGACGCCCATTTTGGATAGGCGACCATGGATATGGACGCCAATATCCCAGACCTGTTACGTTTCCAGATCCGGAAACGCCTCCGGAAATTGAGCCTCTTGTTTTGGAAACCCTTCCCAACGGCTCTGAGACTTGCCCCTTTAACCTATCCGACCCCAACCCTTTATAATATCAGATTTCGGCCAGATCCACCCCTTTTGGCTCTTGGGTCAAAAACCTCTCTTTTCTGTGCAAAAACCCTAACTTGAACCTGAAAGATCCGGCTTCGGGAGGCTTCGTCTGGCGATCTACATCGACTGGTGTCAACCTTGAACATCCGGGAACGACTCCCCACGCTGGTGTGCTGTGAAGATCAACAGAAGATCCAAAGAAGGAGGGATTTGGAGACTCTTTGGCACAGGCCGAGGAGGGCTTCTCCGGCTTAAATCGTCGTTTGTAGATTTTACAGAAGGCAAGTACCCCATTCACATTAACCCTACATGTGTCTAGTATGTCCCAGGAATTTTTCAGATTTTTCTCGTGTCCTGGAACCCCCCTTTCAAGTGATTTGTTGGTTTTCAGTCTGTGTTTTGCAGACAGGATATTAACGGCAAGATCCCTTGCCGCTAATATCATGTGTTGGCGGCATCATATATTGCCGTTAACCTATAGACGGCTACCCCATGCCGTCTAGTTCTTCAGACTGCAACAGTGTGCAAGTCTGTCCTTATATGAACTAATTTTCGAGTTTTTTCGCATGAGGATATACAGTAAAATTTCATATAATATGTAAATATATGTTTGGTTGTACTATGAGTTATTGTGCATTTTTGAATTTTCGCTAATTATTAGAATTCTGGGAATGTGCTACCAACAAAATTTTAATCTTGGAAAATGTTGTTTATGAAATATGTGTAGAATTTAATTGCCATAAATTTTCTGTACATTGTCATAAGATCTGATCATGATATAAAAATTTGAGCAATTTATAATATCTGTATAGTTTATTTAAATTTCTGAACCGAAAAATAGTTAATATGTCTACTCAATGTATAAAAGTTAAGAATTCATGTGAGACTAATTAAATTCCTAAAATTTGTACTATCAGTATTCCTGCATGAAATAAATTGTGAATCCGAATAATGAAAATTTGTGTCAGTTTGGCTATTTTTAGAGTTGATAACATCACTGTTAGAATTTCAGAAAATATGTGTAACTCAGAAAATATAAATTTTGGTATGCGTGATGGGTAAACTGTGATGAATTCTGGTTAAATTTCTGTACTGAACAGATGATAGTAGCTATATAAACTTGCTATGTTAGATTAATAATTAATACATGCTAATATGATTAATGTTTAATTCTGCAAAATTTCAGCATGATTAGAATTGTTGTAAAAATTTGATTAATACTGAAAACAGTAGTACCATGCTAGGTAATACTGAAGAATGTAAATATGTGAACATAAGATGAATGCGTAATTATGTGTAGAAATGTGTGGAAATTGAGAAAATGTATTAATGTGCCAATGGGTGACACTGCTACCTTAGAGGGCTGTGGAACTGTACTGTGGTAAAGTCCCCACGGGAAGTTCAAAGTGTGTGATGTCCCATGGGATTGATTAAATCCTGGAGGCGAACAAGTATCGCTGGTTAGGGTGGAGAGTGCTTCTCCGGTTCTGCGCAGTAACTAAGATTAATCACTGGAATGCTTAGGTGATTGATATGTGATGTGATTAGTGTGTGTCCTTCTAAAGTGGTTTGGGCTATGTGTCACGGCATTAAGGAAAAGTGAAAATGTGTTTAAGTAAAAGAAAATGTGTAAATTGTGAACCTGTGTAAGTGAATATGTGTTCATGAAATTCTTATGAAAGCATGCAAAAATGATAAGTTTCTTGTGAATGTGACATGATAGTAGTAAAACAGCGAGCTTCTCACTAATATAAATGTGTTAACCATGTGTAAATTGTCTTAGAATTCATGTTAAATTAGTTGTTATGAAATGTGTAAATATTGTAAAATGTTTAACATGTTTTTTTTTTTTTTTTTAAAAACAAAGGGACCAGAGGTCATGGGTGACCCCGGCCTAAATTTTATTAATCAAAAGTAGGAAATACAAATGTCATGGGGGCCTCCTCCCAAAAGCGATCAATCCAAAACAAGAAAAACCCCATCAACCCAGTCGAACACTCCTAAGGCCAGTTTATCCAAACAGACAGCCCCTTACAAGGATAGGAAAGCTGCCCCCCAAGAAAACAGTACTGCCATGGTATCAACTGCATGGTTAGCCAACCGATCAGCAACCTGATTAGCCTCCCTATAGACATGATCTAATGTGCTGGAAGTACGCTGCAGGCAAGCGTGAATAATGCGCCCACCATCTGTAAGTAAACAGGAAAGCACAGGTTCTTCTCCAAAGAATGAACTAGAGAAGAGAATCAGAATAGATCACTGATAAAGTAACGCCCAGGTAAGATGCCAACCTCAACCCATCACATAAAGCCCTGTCTCAGCCAACAAGCTATCACCATCTCCATAATAGTGAGCGAAAGAAACAAGAGGGACGCCAGCACTATCCCGGATGCAGCACCGCCACGACACCGGCCGGATTCCCCTTGGAAGCCCGTCCACGCTAAGACAGTAGTGGCAATGGTGGAATCCACCGAACAAACCTCAGAATTCACCTTATGAAGTGGGGAAAAGCCATAAGCAGATATCATCTGCATATCAATAGGAGAGGAATCCGCTTTGAAGCATATATTGGACAAAGCAAAGGTAATATTTCCTTGATTTTGCGGATCATGTCCCGCAACTGAAAAGGCGTCCATCAAACCGAGCAGAGCATCGACTTTTCCATAACTCCCATAACATAAGAATGTATCCATAGAGAGCAATATAACCAGACGCCGTATTGGTGTTGGAATGGCGGATGACTTCCCAAGTTCTTAAAGTGATGTTTGAATGTAGCTGAATGTTATTGCTAAGCAACGGTAACAGCCAACGCCATATACTCTGGGCAGGATCACTATGAATAAAAACATGGTTTAAATCTTCAGACTGTGGCGAAACACAACACGAACAACGTGAAGCTAGAGGAATGCCACAGTCCATCACTGACTGGTCAACAGGTATGGCTCGATGTAGAATCTTCCAACAGAAGAGCGACGCCCTGGGAATAAAGGATGAATGCCAAATTTGCAAAGTGGAAGGCGTCTTACCCCAGCATCACGTACCAGATTATAGGCTGAATTGGAGGTGAAATCCCCACTAGGGCTGGCCGCCCAAAAACATCTGTCCTCGTCAGAACTCAACTGCACAGTGCCATAACATCACTAGGTATAATATGTCTCATAAGATGGGAAGAATCCTGAAAAACCTCCTGCAAAGTAAAATGCCCATGGACAACAATTGCTGGGTAAACCTCAGATAAAGAAGAAGTGCCAATCCAATTATCCCTCCAAATATCAATTTTGTTTCCCTTTCCATGAACCCATCTAGAATTTGCATGAATAATATCATTAGCAGCAGAACAAAGGGTCGAGGGCATCCCTGCAATCCGCTGGAAACAATGAGAAGTAAAACGCATCCTAGCATACTTAGACCAGAGCGAACTTCCATGATAAACATGCCAAAGCTGCTTGATGGCGAGGGCTAACTGAACAGTACGTATATTACGTACCCCCAGACCGCCTTCAACCTTAGGGCACTGAATGCATTGCCAAGCGACCCAATGTCTCCGCCACTCACCATCCGTCCCATTCCAAAAGAAGGAGGCAGTCAGTTTCTCAATGAAAGAGATAACAGATAATGGGATACAAGAAGCAGCTGCAAGATAAACGGGGATAGAAGAGATGACAGAATTAATCAATGTTACCCTGCCAGCCTGTGAGAGGAACTTTGATTTCCAGCTGCCAATCTTAATGGTAACTTTATCAACGAGGTTCTTGTAATCAGCAACCAACACCCTGCCAGGTCGAAGTGGAACACCCAGATAGTAAAGGGGACCAATTTGCCTCCTATAACCCGTGACAGTCTGAATATTCTGAATAGTCCGAGGAGTAGCTTTATCGCTAACCATAAAGGAGCTTTTACCAGAGTTAACCACCTGGCCAGAAGAGGAGGCATATTGATCCAAAAAAATAACCAGATGCCTAACAGTCCGTACTCCGCCATTAAGGAAAACAAGAGTATCATCAGCATATAAGAGATGGGAAGGAGGCGGGCATCCTCTTGGTCCAGCATAAGGCGATAGGTGACCATTAGAGACCAATTGTTTCAGACCTCTACTAAGAACTTCTTCCATAATGATAAATAGTGATGGTGCAATAGGATCACCTTGACGAAGCCCACGGGTTGATTTGAAGAAACCAACAGGAACTCCATTCATCAAGACCGAAAACCAGCAATTTGATATCAACATGCCAATATAAGAGGTGAAACGTGAACAAAATCCAAACTTCCTGAGGACAGCAAACAGGAAATCCCACTCAACACTGTCATAAGCTTTGCGAATATCCAGTTTAAATATGGCGTTTCCCCCACGAACTTTACGTCCAATATCCCTGACTAGTTGTCTAGACAATGAAATATTATCAGTAATAAGGCGCCCTTTAACAAATGCGCCCTGTTCTTCTGAAATAATATCTGGGAGAATTGGAGCCAACCTATCACAAATGACCCTAGAAACAATTTTATAAATGTAATTACAAAGGCTAATGGGTCTGTAATCATTAAAGGACTCAGGTTGAGCAGTTTTCGGAATATGGGCAATAAGAGAGGAGGTAACTCCCCTGGGAAAAGAATGTCCTTCAAAAAACCCCTCAACAGCAGCAAACACATTCTTCTTCATAATATCCCAGCATGAGGTGAAAAAAACACCAGTAAATCCATCTGGCCCAGGAGAGCTATTACCATTCATGGACCAGACCACACGCTTGACCTCTTCCATAGTAGGGGGAGCACAAAGAGAAGCATTCTGTTCCGCCGAAATGAGACTTGGGATATACTGCAGGAGAGACTCATCCACACTATGAGGAACAGAAGAAAGAATCGCCTCAAAGTATTGAGACGCTTCATGGCGAAGAACATCCTGCTCCTCACACCAAACACCATTGACCTTAAGGCGGTGTATCAGATTACGTCGCCTATTACCTTGCACAACTTTGTGATAGAAAGCTGTGTTCCTATCGCCATTCTCCAACCAATTCATCCGAGCTTTTTGAGCCCAATAGATATCCAGACTGCGCATGGCCCGCCTAAGATGGGCAGACGCCGCACCCAAAGCAGTTCGATTGGCAGGTGATGGGTTACCATCAAAAGAAACCTGTTTGTCCTTAACCACACCCTCCAGGATATCCACATTTCTTTCCACATGGCCAAAAGTTTGTATGTTCCATTCACTCAGCGCCTGTTTAACAGACTTCAGCCTCATGAATAGTAGAGTATGAGGATTGGGATGCCAAGGAATAGCAACATGCCTCGCCCTTTGAACCACATCATGAAAGGACTCATGAGTGGTCCACATTGCCTGGAAAATGAATCGAGACGGTGTTTCTGACTGGAACCAAAGATAACAATAAAGGAGCATGATCAAAGGTACCTCGGGGAAGATGTCGCACAGTGTAGCCATTGAACTGGTCCTCCAATTTGGTATTAAAAAGAAAACGATCCAACGAGCCTTAATAGAAGCCTGCCCAGTTCTCTTATTAGACCAAGTGTAGCGGGGCCAACAAAACCAGCATCCAGCAAGGAAGAAGCATTAATAAAAGCATTAAAGTCTAGCATAGCTTGCATGTTACCAAATCTCCCGCCCACTTTTTCAGAAGAGTGAGCAATACAATTGAAATCCCCACCAACCACCCATGGAACCTGACAAGTATCCGAAATCTGAATGATATCATCAAACAAAGTCCGTCTACTAAAGACCTCACAGCTGGCATAGACAAAAGTCACCATCAAACTATTGTCATCCATGGCCAAAGTAACTTGCTGATCCGTGGATGAGTGCAAATGCATAGAGAAATTGCGTCAGAAAACCCATATTTTTTAATCTTCGCCAATATTGCCCACAAAATTATGCATCGTCAGATATCTACACAACTTAGCAGCTTTACGTAACGGAACCATAGGTTCAACAATAACAACTAAATCCACCTTAAACTTGCAAACCATCCTGCGAAGCGAACTCCTAGAGGCAGAGTTAGAGATACCCCTAGCATTCCAATAAAGAATAGGTGAATTCATGAAGAAACGTATCCAGTTGAAGCACTCTCGATCCTAGCCTGGGATCGAGTTCTAGCACCTGCCTTATTTGGTATGTTAGAATCAGCAACTGGAACAGAAGAAGAAGGCATAAATATATTTTCCTGTTTCGAAATAGAAGAGATTCGATGAATATCTTCCTCTGCAGGTTTTGGAAAGTCTGCTGAGACGGACCGAATAGCACCAGGGTCTGGCGGCTACCCTAGGGTTTCATCCTCCCCATGCACGACAGGTTCGCAAGCCGGCGCCAAAGATTGCACCAGGTTCAAAGGCGACGGAGGATCTGCATGGACGCCATGCAGCGACGTCAAACGAAGGGACGTAGGCGTACTGGAGTCCTGATTAACCTGCATACCCCGAGGAGGAGAAATCCCCGTCGAAATACTCCGCTGCGCACCAGGTGTATCACAGTTCACCTGGGGGGCCGGATCAATATGGCTTATGAATGATTGAATGAAATCAGTTTAGCATAGTGAAAAAGTGTAGAAAGCATGTGATAGGATTAGTTTATTGTGTATAAAACCAAATCCCATGTGAAAAATGTGTAGAAATCATGAATAGGCTTCTATTGAAAAATTGTCACTTCCATGCATTATGTGTAAATGATGTAGCATAAGGTTATGGATATAACTTGATGCATGTACGTTTAGTGTGCTGGTGTTACTTGTTGAGTTCTTTTGAACTCATTCTTGCTTCTGCGTACAGTGCAGACGTTTCTACTTCTGCCGAGGAGATCGTTAGGAGCGACTCAGAGCGAGAGTAGGAGATATTGTTGTGGATTTAGCATTGTAATTTCATTACTCCATAGTAGTAATAAAGACTCTGCGTAGTCTCATGTGGACATGTATTCATTTTATTTCAGTTGTGAATAGTTAGCTCTCTTCTCTACTATACGGACTGTGAATAGAATGTGGATGATGAATAAGAATTCTTTTCAGTTCTTTAAATTCCGCTGTCATGAGATATAATATATTTGTGTATGTTTCAGCCTATTGTACTAGTGTTGGCTAAATGTCCCACTGTAGTGATGCCTTTTATATCCGTGGGTTGGTGGAACCGTACCGATATAACAGGGTCATTACAGGTTTTCTAAAAATTCCTCAAAAAAGAAAATTCAAATGCCTTGAAGATTGCAGATTCCTCCTCATCTGAAGACTCAAAGGAAAAATCAGATGACAGTGATGATGAGGCTATGCTTTCAAGAAAACTGCAGAGAATTCTTGCAAAGAAGAAGAAGTTTGGCTCAAAAGATTTTTCAAGAAACATAAGAAGAAAGAGCCAACTTGCTATGAGTGTAATCAGCCTGACATTACAAATCTGAATGTCCCAAGCTTAAGAAGAAGAATCAAGCAGAAAAATTCGACAAGAAGAAAGTCAAGGAAAAGAAATTCAGAAAGTTCAAAAAGAAGGCAATGGCAGCAACATGGGACAATGAAGAATCAACAAGTTCAGAATCATCTAGTTCAAAATTAGAAGAAGAAGAGAAGGCAAATCTAGCCCTCATGGCAAGACTAGAACAGGTAAACTCAGAAACCTCATTCACTTCCTGTTCTGAATCCGATTCTGATAGCCTTGAAGATGCTTTCAATGAAATTTATGAAAAATATAAAACTATAGAAAAATAAATGAAAATTGTTAAACTAAATTTACTAAACCAAGAAAAGGCTAACACCTTTCTTAAAATGAAACAGAAAGGTTAAACAAAAGTTTAAGTGAAACTAAAAGAACCAATGAACTACTATGCGAAGATTTAAAAAATAAAAATAGCAAAATTTTGGAAATTGAATCACATCTTAAGGAACTTAAAAATGAAGAAAAGTTGCAAGAGGAAAATAATTACTTAAAAGCTACCATAGAAAATATTTCTAATTGCAAAAGTTCTTTATTTGTTAATTTAAAAGGTTCTATAATAGAAAAGAAGAAATATGGATTAGGATACACACCTCCACAAAATGAAGAAAACATTATTCATCCTCAAGTGTATCCAACCCCTAAATTTGTAGCCGAAAAGAAAGTCAAAAATACCAAAAAGGTAAATCAGTATGTTACAAACAAAAATAAAATCTAATAATTTTGCATATATGAAGAATGCTTTTGATTATGTTGTAGTCACTGTAATCAATTAGAACACACAGTAAGTACATGCACCACTAGACATTTAAGATGGATTCCTAAAACTAACCTTCAAGGACCCAAGAAAATTTGGGTACCAAAAGTTACAACCTCATTTTGTTTGTAGGGTCGGCTGAGGGCATCCAAATGGTATTTGGATAGTGGATGCTCAAGGCACATGATAGAGATAGGAAGTTATTCACAAGTTTTAGGGAAGAAAGTGATCAAGTCACTTATGGTGATAATGGGAAAGGAAAAGTACTAGGATGTGGAACAGTTGGTACTAAAGAAAAGAACCTATTTGAAGATGTCATGTATGTAGAAGGTCTGAAGCATAATCTGATAAGTATTAGTCAGTTATGTGATAAAGGGCATTCAGTAAATTTTCATAATGATAAGTGTATTATTCAGAAAGATAACAAGATTGTGTTCGAAGCTCAAAGAGTGAAGAATTTATACACATTGTAACTAGCAGAATTAAAGGAAGTAAACTTATGTCTTGCTACCACCAAAAGTGAAGAGTCTGATTTGTGGCATAGAAGACTTGTCATGCAAGCACCTCAGTTATCAAGAAATTATAAAGCATGATTTGGTTGAGGGGCTTCCAAAGATGATACTTAAGAAATCTGGAATTTGTTCAGCTTGTGCTAAAGGAAAACAAACCAAGACTTCATTTCAGTCTAAAATAATTGTTACAACTTCCAAGCCTTTAGAGTTAATTCACATGGATCTATTTGGACCTATGAGGACAGTTAGTCTTGGAGGAAAAATATATGGCTATGTATTAGTTGATGACTACCCAAGGTACATTTGGGTATCTTTTCTAGAAACCAAATCAAAAGCATTTCAAGCATTTCTGAAGTTCAGAAAAATCAAAAATTTCAGATTACAAGCATTAGATCTGATCATGGAGGCGACTTCAAAATGAAGAATTCATGAAGTTCTGTGAAGAAAATGGGATTAAGCATAACTTCTCAGCACCAAGACACCTCAGCAGAATGGAGTAGAAAAAAGAAAAATAGGGCACTGCTAGATATGACCAGAACAATGCTAATGAGTATAACTTGCCAAAATATTTCTGGGCAGAGGCAGTCAATACAGCCTGCTACATCATCAACAGGTGCATGATCAGACTCATTCTAAAGAAGACTCCTTATGAACTCTACAAGGAAAAGAACCCCAACATCAGTCATCTTTGACCTTTTGGCTGTAAGTGTTTTATTTTAAATAATGGTAAGGACAATTTAGGAAAATTAGATGCTAAGAGTGATGAAAGTTTCCTGTTAGGTTATATTTCAAAACCTAGGGTTATAAGGTATTCAATAGGAAAACATTAACTATAGAACAATCCGTGCATGTCTTAATTGATGAAACTAACCCTTCTATCAAAAGGATAGAAGAAGAAGAATGTGTTGATGATCTTTATAGGGATTTAGAAAAGTCTTCTCTTGAAGAAGAAGGTAGAGATGAAGAAATGGAAGATCCCCCATTAGAAGATCTTCAACACAAGAAGAACCACAAGAAGGGCTACCTAGAGACTTAAGGTATCACCGGGATCATCCTAGAGAAAACATCATAGGTAATCCTCAAGATAGAGTAAGAACAAGAGGTATGCAAATTCCTTGTGACTTTTCTACTTTAGTTTCTCAAATAAAGCCTAAGACAATCAATGATGCTCTGGGAGATGAATCTTGGATCCTTGCTATGCAAGAGGAACTTAATCAGTTCCAACGCAGTGAGGTTTGGACTCTTGTACCTAGACCTACTGACCATCCAGTTATTGGAACCAGATGGTTTTCAGAAACAAGATGGATGAATCAGTGGTGATTACTACAAACAAGGCCAGACTTGTTGCTCAAAGATATTCCCAAGAGGAAGGCATAGACTTTGATAAAACCTATGCTCCAGTAGCTAGATTAGAGGCAATCAGAATTTTATAAGCCTATGCTTGTTCTCTTAATATTAATTTATTCCAAATGGATGTTAAAAGTGCATTTCTGAATGGTTTTATTAAAGAAGAAGTATATGTTGAGCAACCACCTGGTTTTGAAGATACTACTTATCCTAATCATGTTTTCCGTTTAAAGAAAGCATTGTATGTCTGAAACAAGCTCCAAGAGCTTGGTATGAAAGATTAAGTGCTTATCTTATATCACATGATTTTATAAGAGGTAGAGTAGATAGCACCATATTTATAAAGAAATTTTCAGATGGAATCTTATTGTGCAGATCTATGTTGGTGACATTAGCTTTGGTTCTACTAATGAATCACTTTGTAAGTTCTTTGAAAATTGATGCAAAGTGAGTTTGAAATGAGCATGATGGGTGTACTAAATTATTTTCTTGGGTTGCAAATAAAGCAGAACAAGGAAGGAACTCACATTTGTCAAACCAAATATATTTCAGATTTACTTTCTAAATATGGTTTTGACAAGTGTAAGCCTTTAGGAACACCCATGAGCTCAGGCATTAAGTTAGATAGTGATCCTCTTGGTAAAAAGGTAGATCAAAAGATCTATAGAGGAATGATTGGATCACTACTCTATCTTACTGCCAGTAGACCAGATATAATGTTTACTGTTTGTTTATGTGCAAGATTCCAAGCTGATCCAAAAGAATCTCATGTTCATGCTGTTAAAAATATTTAGATACTTTATAAATACCAGTAAGTTAGGGGCTTATGGTATCCCAAATGTTCAGATTTCAAGCTTATTGGATATAGTGATGCTGACTATGCTAGATGCAAAATAGATAGAAAAAGCACCAGTGGCACTTGTCAAATTCTTGCAGGGTGTTTGATATCTTGTCCTCCAAGAAGCAGAACTCAGTAGCTTTATCCACCACAGAAGCTGAATACATTGCAGCCAGAAGTTGCTGTACTCAATCTTATGGGTCAAGCACCAACTGGAAGACTATGGTCATCAACTCCAAGAAATTCTAATGCTATGTGACAACACAAGTGCAATAAACTTGACCAAGATCCTATCTAGCACTCAAGAACCAAGCATATTGAGGTTAGACATCACATCATCAGGGATAATGTAAAGTAGACAATATTACCCTTGAATTTGTTTCTACAGAAAATCAACTTGCTGATATTTTAAAAAATCTCTTCTTGCGGATATAGATTCACATCAATTAGAGAGAAATAGGTATATGTAATCCTGATTAAATTACCAAGTAAAATGACATTTGAATTGTATGATTAATATTATATTGTATGAACTCTGTGAAGACCCTCCTGAAAATTCTAAGTCCCAGACATTCGAATTATGTTATAATTCGTGCATTCGACATCGACTGATGCAGTCGAATACATGATTCTGCTTATTATGAAATCATGAAAAGGCACTTATAATTTAAAATTATGTAACTGACACTCACACTTAAGATGCATCCTTTCATCTTTATGTCTTAACGGTCAAATCATTAATCTTGTCCGTTCTCCTGAAATATAGGGGCAGTTATCTTGTCTTTCTTTATAAAAGAAAACCCCACACTCTCCGAAGACACCTGTCAATTCAATCTGTCTTCAACTTTCTTATCTTCTTCTGCTTCTTTGCGCCCTTACTGTTATGCGGCGAAGGACTTCTGAAGAACCCTGAAATCTACATCCTCCTCGAAGAAAGGTAGGATCTTAGAACTCTCCTTTGCTTTTCTATCACTCCTCTACTAGTTCCCTGAGTCCTGTTCATCTCCTTTTCTAGATGGCTTCGTCTAGGGCTCCGGAATCCACCCAGATGACCCCTGATCAACTAGTGAGACTTTCTAAGATTCCCATTTGCCCAAGGAAGGTTGTAGATTTCTCCCGTCTTACTAGAAATCTTGCATGGGTATAGGATACCCTCAATGCCATGGGTTGGACCAAGTTGTGCCAGATTTTAGAACCTATTGTAGAGAATGCCGTTAGAACATTTTATGTAACCATGGAAATCTCATCTGGAAGTATAGTGTTCAGTTTTGTCAAAGGAACCAGGATATCTATTTCTGAGGAACAGTTGGTTGAGATATTGGAATATCCAAACTCTGGGCATAAGCTTAATGAAGTAATACCTTTGGAAAAGCAAAAACTAGGCACCATTGGGAGTTTGGCCTCTATAAGTAAGAAAGGTCTTTCAGTAAATGAGCTGTCAGCCGAAAAGAGATTGATTCATTCTGTGATATCCAACATTGTGACCCCTAGAGCAGGACCCCCTCATCTATCACCTCTAGAGATGGAACTTGTTATTTTGGGCTATTCAGAGGCACAAAGTAACTTTGGCTAGAATATCCTGGATAGAATGATTGCTACTAAGATCTCCAAGAATCTTTTCCCTATGGTCCTTTGCTCTCCCTGATATTCAAGAGATATTCAGTAGATCTGTCAGGGAAAATCTGTTGGAATTAAATAGAAGATAGGATCACTACTTTGAGAAGGAGTCACTACTCCTTGGTTAATAAGAAGCAAAATCTTTGGGTAAAAGACTCAGTGCCAGAATGTGATCATGAAGTGTTTTCTGATGAACCTCTTGTTCCTCCAGTTCCTCAAATAGTTCAACAAGAATAGAGCCTCTAGATCAAGTTAGATCTGAAGTACCAGTTCAAATCCAGAGCAAGAAGATCAAGTTCTTGTTTCCTCCTCTTTTCCTGAACCAGATGGTCCTGAGGAACTATCAATGAAGTGAAGTATTAAAAGACATCAGAGGCAAAGGTATTGCATCATATGACATTCCTATAGAAGTAGAGTTTGAAGAGAGAGAGCATCTCTTCTCCCCTTCTCAGTTTGAGACCCGGCCAAGGTCTCAGGGGGAGAGTAGCAATAGTCTTAACTCCATTTTGGATTATTGAGAAGCAACAGGAAAGTCTTTC
Source organism: Colocasia esculenta (assembly GCA_014218235.1). NCBI lineage: Eukaryota > Viridiplantae > Streptophyta > Magnoliopsida > Alismatales > Araceae > Colocasia > Colocasia esculenta. The sequence continues at coordinate 143,446,008 of CM024756.1, read as the reverse complement.
AGTTCTTCAAATGCAGATAGAGTTTATTGATGTCAAGTTTGATAGTCTGTCTGATGAGGTTAAGCAAATGAAGATTTGTTGCTTCAGTTACTGTGCCAGCAAGGCACTTCTCGGCCATCAGGGCCCTTATCCTCTCAGCAGCAAAAAGTACCTGTTTAGTCTCAAGACTCCAGAACCTGAAAAGTCAGCTCAAGAACAGCAGTCCACAGAAGATCTATAGACCACCAGTGAGCAGCAACCTGAGCCGCAGCTGGACCAGGAGCCAGATCCCAAGTTCAAGAACTTGTTGAACCTGCTGTTGATCAATCCAAGGAGCCTGAGCCTCAGGTCAAGCAGCAGAGTGTGGAGTAGCAGACTCATGAGCAGCAGAAAGTTTTAGAGCAAGAAGCAAACTTAGCTATGATAGTGTTTCACCTCAAGTGTAGCATCAGTAGCAGTCTGTGTCAGAAAAGCAGTCAGTGGAAGTGGCAACAGTTGAGGTTCCCAACCCAGGCAGGCTTCCCAGATAGAATCTATGGCTAAGACCCCTGCAGTCAAGTCCTAACTTGCAAACCTTCAAGAGGAAAGTGAAGCGCAGACTGGTCAAAAATGGTGACCCAGTCTTTCCTCATCCTCCTTCTAGACAAATTCATCCTACTCCAGCTCCATCTGTTAAGCCTCCTCTAGAGCCCACACCACTGCAACTCAATCCACTGCAACCCATAGCTCCAACCACTGAAACACCTTCACATTCCACTTCTCCGGATCCTCCTCCACTTGCAGCCATTCCTATGGATCCATTCTATCAAGATATCAAATTCTCCATCATCCCAATAAATCTCAATTCAAGCCTCTCAAAGAAGTCACTCTAAACCTTTCCACTCAAGACCCATTACTTTTCTTGACTTCCTACTGCGTCCAAAACTGACTCCAAGAAACTCTTCTTCATCTAGCTGAAATACTTCCAAGTATATAGCTTTCATCACCAGTGGACCCCTCCTGGGAGACAATCCTTAAAATTCCTTCCACATGCTGTTATGTTTTGGTCAATCACTCTTAACATCACATGAATTGTTCAGAGAATATCTGGCTATTCGAGCCTTTCTTGAAGTCCATGACATGCCAGGGTTCACCTTTGTACATTGGCTACCTACTCTTCTCAGGGCTACCCAAATCTCTATAGAGGAACTTCATCTTATCTCCCAGAAAAGTCATTTCTTAATTCCAAAGACTTTCTTGATCTCTATCCTGATGAAGCTACCATATATCAACAAAATCAGTCCGGAAACCAGTTTTTGACAGTTCAACATCATATCTCTCTGAGGTTCATGATATGTTTGGACATCTTCTCCGAGACTTACAGGCTAAATACAATAGGATGAAAACTTTCAATTTTCAAAGATTCAAGCTGGCTCTGCCGGATGTCTCTAAGGGCCAATGGGACAACCTTTGAAGAGGCCAGAGAGAGATTGTTCCCTCCATGCTTGTAGCTTTGCCTTCCGGCTTGCATCCTCCGCTAGTAGGAGAAGTTTCCTAACTTAATAGTTTTTGCGAGGCAGTCTTCAATAGATACATCCAGATTGCAACCAGATTCAAAATCAAATATAAACTTGAAATTGTCTTTCTAGAGATTTGTCTTTGGCACTATCCAAGCAACATTATCATCTCTAGACTTTCACTTTGTTTTGCTGAATCTGAGAGATTCAATCTAGATCAATGGGCAGTAGCATGTCCTTCATATCTTCAGATTGTGAAAGGCTGAAACTTTCTCTCCATGACTTTCACTACAGAGTCTTAAAGACTTGAGGAAGAACATTGGGCATAAATGGGCTCAGAGACTCCTCATTTATTATCAAGCCATAGATGTTGCTGTTTCCAGTGGACTGCATTGGAATATCACTGCTCATGATTTCTCTTGCTTGCTGCCTCCAAGAAGTTTGTTCCCCTCAAGATCAGGGTCAATCGAGACAAGTACTTTGGTTGTGGATGTCTTGTTTCGGAGGCGCCACATCAAATCCATCGGAAGCTACCCTCCACCACTCCTTCCTACAATATTGATGGCGCTCTCTTGACAACTTCTTTGATGAGAATGAGAAGAAGCTCTAGGATCTCATCCAACCTTCCTTGCTAAAATTCCCAGATCTCTTTACCTACCCAACTCTCTGTCTAAGTCATAGACAACTTTTCTTATATTTTGAGACTGTGTAATTTATAACAATTTCTGTTATGTTTCTGATCTATTTGTCATGCACTATTTTACATCTTGTGTTTAATGATTGCTACTTCTGAATGCAACATTGTGTATCTTTGATGATTTCATTTATGTTAATGGCACAAAGGGGGAGAGACAGCAGCATGTTCCCACTTCACTTATGACTTCACTTATGCTTTTACTGTCAATTTAAAGATTTTTGTCATTAACAAAAGGGGAGAATTGTTGAGCAACTACTCCTAAGGAATTTAAGAATTTTCTAAATTAATATATCTATTGTTTTTGCTATGACAAAACTCTTTAAAATAAACTTTCTACAAAGCAATATATAATTACATATCAAAAAAATCATATCGGTATATTGCAGAATAATACCTCCATCCAAAATTTCTAAGTCCACATACTCTCTCTCTTGTCCTACTGAATTCAACTGTTACTTCGAATATCAAATCCCCGACTCCTTCAGAATCGAAGTTAACAATATTCAAAATTTTTCTAAGTTCACAACTTTATACTTGATTCGACTTATGTCTCCGACTGGTACAGTCGAATGCTTCATATAATCTTCTACTGGATTCGACTTATGTCTCCGACTGGTACAGTCGAATGCTTCATAAATCTTCTACTTTATTCGACTTATGTCTCCGACTAGTACAATCGAATGCTCATATAATCTTCTACTTGATTCGACTATGTCTCCGACTGGTACAATCGAATGCTTCATATAATCTTCTACTTGATTCGACTTATGTCTCCGATTGGTACAGTCGAATGCTTCATATAATCTTGTACTTGATTCGACTTATGTCCTCTGACTATACAGTCGAATGCTTCATATAATCTTCTACTTGATTCAACTGATGATTCCGACTTTACAGTCGATGCCTTTCTATATCTGTCTGTTTTCTTCAACTGGCGCAGTCGAATGCTTCAGTAAACAGTCTATTAGTATTCGACTACTGAAGTCAAATTGCCTTATCTTTTCAAAAGTAGAATCACATTGCTATTTTCTTGTTAGATTCAAATTGCCTTGTTTTCTTAAAAATCAAAATCACCTTATTTCTTACTAAAGTCGAATCACTCTTACTTGTCTAGTCTATTGCATGATCTTTTGAATTCGACTTCACTGATTAACTCTATACTTAACTCTGTTCTGATCCTTTTTTAGTCTTAATATCTAATGAAATTTATCTCCAAAACTTTTCATACATCTTTTTAATGAACTTTCAATATCTTATTGTTCATCAAACTGTCATTATCCTATTATTTTATTATTTTTATTCTCTATCAGAACAAGTCATATCAGTCTTAAATATTCATTTAAATCCTACGCATGACACTTCTGATATATTTTAAGATAATCTTGAGTTGTTCAATGCCTTTGCTCCGAATTTGCTAGATTCAATAGACACTATACATTTATGAATTCTCAGGCGCATGGCATCTGACAGGACTCACCTACCACTGATAGAACCATACTTCACCTTTTAGCATATCTGTCTGTCTACTTTTTCTTTCTTAAAGCTTGTGCATACGAGGTTTCCATACCTATTTTCTGTACCTACCTGACTTACCTACCTCAAAGGTATGGAGTTTTCTCTTCTTTGTGTCTTGCGTTTGTAACAGACATTTATTGAAGCACGTTTTCAGCATTACTCATTCACAGTCTATGATGACAAGAGCTTATCTTCTAGCTGTGAACAACTACTCCTCCTTTGAAGACTTTGGAAAGATGCAAAAACTGAAGGACTTCTGAACAATAAGCCCATCAACATCCAAAGGAAACTAGAGCTCTCTCCAAACGGTCAAATTGCAAACGGCCATAAACTCCAACGGCTATTTTCTAAACGGCCATATTCTGAAGTGTATAAAAGGAGCTCAAGTTTAAATAATACATACATACACAGCAATAGGCAACTCAAGAAGAGAGCATACAAGCTTCATTTGAATTCCTTCAACTCTTACAAGCTCTTCTGAATGGTAAAGTCTGAGAGCTTTTTCTTCCATAGAAGACTTTCTCTAAAGCTCTCCTAGTAGTGTTGGGTGGCATTGCAATTGCTTACTTTCTTTAGTCCACCCTTAGATTTCAGATAGGATTTGTATCTCATCTCTGATCTTTGAATCCTTCTGAAATCTGTGTTTGTGTTCAGACAAACACACAAGTCTTTTATTTCTCTTGTGTAAATTCTGCAGAAGTCTGTTTCTGCATTGCCCCTCCTATGTAGGGAAGGCCTTGTAAAAGGCAGTTGTTGTACCCCTGGTTAGGGAAGACTTGCTTGGGAGCAAGTGGGTTTGTAATTCCTCTCAAGGGTGAGAGAAGGCCAATTCATTGCAGATAGTTGAAATCTCAAGTGGTGGCTTGAGGACTGGATGTAGGACTTCCATGTGGAAGGGCCGAACCAGGATAATTTCTTGTGCATTTCTGTGTGATTGTTTCCGCCTGTTTACACTTGAATCACACACATCACACTAAGCTCTAACAAGTTTATTTAGTGTTGTGCAATTTAGAAGAAAATTTTAAATGAGAAAGTCCCTATTCACCCCCTCTAGACATTCTTAGTGCCATTTCGATCCAACAGGGCTCATCTCCACCACCTCCCCAATTTCTCCTACCAGCCATTTCCGATCATGCACATACATCATTCGAACCACATAGCACACAACATATCATTACAACAACAAAAATAGGGCCAACTACCAGCAATAGACTATAGTAGAGAACAAACTATGTACAATTCTTGTTCCTTCATATTTACACGGACCTTGCTTTGATACCAACTGTGACGGTCCTCGCCGTTTAGGCCCGTTAACCCAATAACATGCCCGACACGACTCCGCCTCTCACGAACAGGCCGAAGCCTCGCTAGGGATATCAACACACACATGTTCGTGAAAATATAAAAGCACACATTGAACACATATAAGTTTCCATATCCTACACATATCCACATGAAATGCACATATTCAGTTCTGAACCAAAGCCAAGTATAGAGAAACAAAAGCTTGGGACAAAACCCCACGGCACAACAAGTAGAAATTACTCTGATGGCTGGTGTGTAGGCCGACTCGGCTACGGTGCGGTCCCGAACTAGATGAGGGACGGGAACCCTCCTGCTCTCCTTCACCTGGAAGAAGAAGGGGTGAGCCTCACAAGTCACTGGTAACTCCCTAAAAGTCGAGAGAACAATGTACATCAAATAATGTGAACATGGCTGATAAGCATTTGAAATAAAACATTGTCTACACATGATGCTACAACTATAAAATTAAGTAAATGGCAAATCACATACACGTGTACAAGCTAAAGAAGGGCACACCGCACACGAGTCACGAGAACTAGTTCGCGGACACCAGCCATAGACCTGAACAAACAACACAAGATTGCCTCTCAGCCTCGCAGCCACGGACGAAAGGTCCAGTTGCCGCTCCACCTCAACAAGGTCAAGAAGTGTGGAGACCAACCAACACCATTCCTATAGACCACATAGCTGCCGGCCCAAGCATGGCACCTTTAGGAACTCCGGCCCGAGCTCTCTAAAGTGAGGCATTGGAAACAGGACTAGCTGAGGACTAATACGTCTACAGTGTCCGTCCCCAACCACGAGCGTGCTACAAGTACTGCTGCACACCCACAAACACAAGCCTCTACCCACTGTCGTTTCCCTCAACCGACGTACAACTCAAACTCAAGAGTGAGGGTATTCCTGGCCCCTAAACATTCGTATTTTCAATTGTCGTTTCTAAGTTCTCTTTCATTCCTCGTTCACCTCCCCTTGTCCTCCAACTCTCGTCTGACGCTCTCGAGCAAACGGCTCCCTCAGCCCACTTCACCCTTACTTTCAACGGCACAGTTTTCTATTTCTCTCGATGCCTTCAAATGTAGGGTACTTTGTCTCTTTCCTTAGGTTACTATGGTTTATTTATTTGTAAAAAAAAAAACTTTCTACTCTTTCCCCTTTCCTTTTTCAGACGGCGATCCCCGTCTTTCCCCTCTCCTTCTTCGGACAGCGATCCCTGTCTTTTCCTCTTCTTCTTCGGATGGCGATCCTATCATCCCCTTCCCTTTCTTCCTGCAGCGATCCCCATCCTTCCCTTCTCCTTCTTTAGACGGTGATCCCCATCTTCACTCTCCCTTGCACTCATCTTCATGGCGATCCCCGTCATCCTGCTGCATCCACCTCCTCGATGGCAATCCCCGTTCTTTCCCTTTGACGGCGATCCCCGTCACCCCTCTGCATTCGACTTTCGGACGGTGATCCCCATCTCCATGCTTCCCTCTCCTGATGGTGATCCGCGTCACTCGTTCATCTCCCCTTCCTCAGTGGCGATCCTCGCCTTTTCCCTCCTCCTTCCCTTCTAGCTGAAGCGACGATCCTCGCTCCCCGACGCACGTGATCACAATGGACTCCATGGGTGAGGGGCCTTCTGTTCCCTTGCACCATAGCTTTGCTGCAGGCACCCTGAGCTCGGGTGGCCTGCCTCCACTTCCAGACCCATCGGAGGACCCCTATGGCTACACCGCATCCTTTCATTTCTCTTCCAATAAGCCTCTGGACTCTCCTCCAGAGTGCCCTATAAGTTTTAATTCTAGTTTAGGCTCAAAGGTAGAATCTAGTAAGCCCCTGTCCCCATCTAGAAGAACAAGGGTAGTGTCGTAGCCCATAGATATCTGATAGATCTGGCTCAAAGGTGTGGCACTTTTCTAGCTGTCGAAGAGTTCGTCTAGAAAGCGGTCGTTCTAAACATAGAAGCTCAGCATGAAGAAAAGAGGCTAGACGTCGGATTTGGAATTTATAAAATATTGAATGATGAGGACCCAGCAGATGAAGAGGACGGTGAAATAGAGGATGCTGCCAAAATGTATGCTAGTGGCATGAGAAGATTTGATGAGCCTACATCGGCAGTGGATGAACCTACCAAGGAGGTAAACATTGGGACGAACGAAGAACCCAGGCTTCTATCCATAGCTTCCAATCTCCCTCCTGTGGAAGAAGAAGAGCTTATAGAGATGTTGAGGGAGTACCAAGACTCGTTTGCCTGGTCATATGACGACATTCCTGGCATTGACCCAGCTTTAGTGGAACACAGGTTGATCTTGAACGAGGGGTAATAGCCGTTAAACAGAAATTGAGACAATTCCACCCTCATATTGCACTGAAGATGAAAGTGGAGATTAACAAACTACACAAAGCTAAGTTCATCCGTGTAGTACTTTGTCCCCTGTGGGTGGCCAACATAATCCTGGTAATGAAGAAGGATGGAAGAGTACGAATTTGCATTGACTTCTGGGACTTAAATATGGCATGTCCTAAAGATGATTTCTCATTACCTCATTTGGATGTCCTAACTAATAACACTGTTGGGTTTGAAACTCTTTCATTCATGGATGGGTATTGATTATAATCAGATCCGTCTAGCCTCGGAAGACCAAGAGAAAACATCATTCACCACGCCTTGGGGAACTTATTGCTATGTGGTTATGCCATTTGGATTGAAGAATGTCGGCGCCACTTATCAAAGGGCAATGTTGGCAATCTTCCACGATATGATTAACATTCATGTTGAGGTTTATGTGGATGATATTGTGGTGAAGTCTCGAACTAGAAAAGAACATTCCTCCATACTCGTAAAAGTGTTTCAACGTGCACGGGAATAGCAATTGAAGATGAATCTGAAGAAGTGCATATTTGGGGTTTTCCTCAAGCAAGCCGTTAGGGTTCATAGTTAGCATGCGGGGGATTCAAATAGACCCAAACAAGGCCAAGGCATAGGTGAGATGCCTCCTCCTAAGAATATATCCGAGCTTCGAGGATTGATCGGGTCGACTATAGTTCATAAGGAGGATTTATATCTCACATCTCAAGGTGTCGTCCTTTCTATGAACTATTAAAAGGAGTAAAATTTGAATGGAATACTAAATGCCAAGAAGCCTTTGATGAACTCAAAAGCTATATTATTAATCCACCTGTGCTACAGGTTCCTGTTCTAGGAAATCCCCTGATCTTGTATCTGTCGACTATTGAGGACTCCCTAGGAGTTGTCCTTCCATAACAAGATGAAAACTTGCAAAGAAAGGGTAGTTTATTATTTGTCTTGGCTTTTCAATCCTGCCGAGCTCAAGCTCACCACTATGGAGAAAACATGTGCAGTGCTAGTATGGATAGTGTAGAAATTAAAGCACTACTTCCTAGCATCAGGTAGTTATTTGATTTATAGGATGGATCCCATCAGATACTCTTAGAGAAGTCAGTCCTCGCCGATAGGTTGGCACATTGGCAAAGCTTCTTGCTTCAGTTCGACATCACCTTTATGGTCCAGAAGGCTATGAGGGGTATACTATTGCCGGCACCTTGCTCACCTTCCTCTTCCTCATAGTGACATGGTCCAAGAATAATTTCCTAATGAAAACCTATCACTTATTTCTCATGATTCCTTCTAGTCACTTCATTTCGATGGAGCTCTTAATTCTAGGGGACGGGGCGTAGGTGTTGTTCTACTCACCCCAGAAGGAATCACCATTCTCTTGGCATATCAACTCCAGTTCCCTGCCACCACCAACATCTCTGAGTATGAGGCTCTCCTAGCCATTCTCAAACGTGCCTATCTCCTAGGCGCGCGTCAATTGAAGATCATAGGAGATTCTCAACTCGTTCTTCGGCAGGTCCTTTCTACTTACCGCACTCGTGACCCTATACTCAATCCTTATCAAGACTTGGTCACACCCTAGCTAAGCAATTCAACAAACTCATCATTCACACTCCCGCTCTCAGAATATCTTGGCTGATGCCTTGGCATCTTTCGCCTCCTTCATCTCCTTCCTCTTAGTAGAGTGCTGAGACTATCATTGTCCAGAGGTTAGAAGCACCATCCACTCAAGATCCTTGGTTCGACAACCTCAGGAACTCTTTAATTGTGAAGGCAGAGAGAAGAGAAGCGAAGGAAGTTATGCTCATGGAGCTAGGAGAAATAATGGAAGAAGAAAGGCCATGGTACCACAAGATCAAACAATATTGCAAAGACGGTGCCTTCCCAGAAGAAGCTGAATCCAAAGATAGGAGAGCCATCCGTAGGGCCGCATTAAGATATACCATTGTTGGAGAAGTGCTGTATGGATGATCCCTAAATAGAATGCTCCTTAGATGCTTGCCTGACGAAGAAGCTTGGAATGTAGTGGAAGGAGCCCACTCCAGTGAGTGTGGAGGCATGTGTGTTGAACCACTCCATTTGTTTATCACATGTTTTAGTGATAACTAAAACTCATGACTAAATAAATCTTATGTTTATGTCATATCATGTTCTGATATTAATCTAAAAACTCAGGCATTTCATGTATAAGTTTGAACATTTAATGAGTGCATAACTATCTGCATAAATAATCCTCAAATGCACTATAGTAATATCACAGAAAAATATATGTTATAAACACTATGTTTGAATGGTGCATTTTCTGACTACTCAGATTTTTTCTAAGTGCCAACATATACAGATATCTACTAACTCCGACTTCTGAACAGCTGAAGTTTGACTCCGACTTCTTAACAGTCGAAGTGTGGTATCGACACATGAGTCCCACTCTGACTCTTGTAAAGTCGAAGTCACACTCCGACTTCTGGAGAGTCGAAGTCACACTCCAACTTTTATAGAGTCAAACTCTACAGACAGCTGAAAAATTCTAAGTCCACACTAGTATATATATCACTGACTCCGACTCTTGGAAAGTTGAAGTTGCCAACTCTGACTTCTGAAGAGTTGAAGTTGCCAACTCCAACTCCTGGAAAGTTGAAGTGTGATACATCAACTTCTTTACAGTCGAAGTTTCTATACTTAAACATCGATTGCCTCTATATTTCAAATGTTTCAAAATGTTTGTGGCGGCAACTGAAAGTTCAAATGTACTTCATATTATCTTATTATTTCTCTGCTAATGAAGATCGTTTTGTTGACTATTCTTTAAGGTAGGTGAGATATTGGCAGCAGAAAACAGACAGAAGGCAAGGTATGGGCTTCTGTCAGAAGACCTTTTTAGTCTAACCTATCTTCTGAACCTATAGATAAGACTTCCATGTACACCAAATGACTGTTAGATATAGAAGAAGAAGAAGAAGAGTAGATGAAGAAGAAGATGAGCAACGGCTAGAAGAGTTCCAATGGATCTCTTCAACAGATCTATTCAAAGCTGCTCTATAAAAAGATAAAGCAAGGCTAAAGAACAACAAAGAGAGCTTTCCTGAAGATCTTTGAAGGAGTGTACTTCCTGTGAGAAACCAAAACACCATATACACTCAATGAACGAGAGAAGAGCTTGAGCCTATTCAAGAGAAGCTTTCAAAGCAGAAGTCTTCAAAGCATTCCAGCCTTCCTCTTTCACTCTCTCTGTGTGCTCATTGTAATTTTGGGTAGAGCCTTTTCAGCTGAGAGTTTCTGAGTTAGAGTCCATTCTTGTAAAAATCTCAGCATGTTCTTTCTTTTCTAAGAAGATCTCTTTCCAGCTATAGGACTGTATACAGTGAGCCTCTTCCTGCGTGAAGAGAAGGCCAGTATGGTTGCTGGCGATTTCTATCCAGCTGAGGGACTGTACTCAGTGTAGAACCTAGCTGGGGATTTAAGTCTAGCAGAATTGCACTGGGGTTTGTTCCGAGAGGTTAGCTTCTTGACCTGTAATGGAAGTGATTATCTTCCTACTCGGAAAGGAAGAGGACCAGTAGGGAGCTGGGGGTTGTATATCCTTGTGGGGATTGTACCTCGATTACTGAAATCCAAAGATTTGCTTGGGGACTGGATGTAGGTCTTCCTTCTATGAAGTACCAAACTAGGATAAAAAATTTTGTGTTCATTGTGTGATTGTCTATTTGCTTTCACACTGCTACTCTCTATCACACAACTACTTTCACTAATCAAAATTTTCAAGTGGTGATTTTTATGTTTCAGTATTTCTGTAGCTATTCTATCCACCCCCCCCCCCCTCTAGATAGCTTGAGCTTGCTGCCATATCATCCAAGTGGGCCAACAATGTGAATAGCCAAATGCTAGCTAAGAAGATCCTTAGGCAGGGCTATTACTGGCCAACCTTAGAAGAAGATTGTGCCATCTACATTCGTAGGTGTGTCAAATACCAGCTCCATGCCGACAAGATCCATGATCCATCTTCCTCCCTACATCCACTATCATCCCCTTGGCCTTTCTCTATGTGGCCTCTAATATCATTGGACCTCTTGATGATCCTAATGCTCAAATAAAACAAAAATCACTTTTTTTTTTTTTTACAAAAGGAAGGTCCTCAGAGTCTCAGAACTAGGAGAGTGCACTGTCCCCTAGAGGGGGAGAATGGACTCACTCCACCATTGAGATCACCTGGGCCAAAGTATATAACCGAAGTAACATGATACAAAATGAACGGAGGCATACCCCCATTAAACCAGTCTAACATTCATAAGACCAGTTTTGTGAATAACCATTAGCCCCTTACAATTATGAGGAATACTATGATTCGCTCTCTCTTGTCAACTCTTTCCGTCAAAATAGATGTATCTCTTGGTACACTTACAGATAGTGGCGAGATGTGAGGATGCTGCTGGAAGATGACTATAGTTCTCTTAATCATGTCTTTAGGGAGAAACTGAGTACTTCACCAAGTGGGCTGAAGCTGAAGCATTGTGGAAATCAAAGGATCATAGTGTGCTGATTTATCATGAAGAACATCATCTTACGGTTCAGAGTGCCTAGCGGCATCGTCACCGACAATGGACCCCAGTTCATATCTCAAGAGCTTCAAGATCTACGTAAGAATTACAACATTTCTATGCATCATTCTTCTCGTACTATCCATAGGGCAATGGTCAAGCCAAAGCCACAAACAAAACACTTTTGAAAATTTTAAAGAAAACTTGTGAGTCTCATAAATTTACTGATTGGCTTGAGAAATGATGGGCCTACCCTACCTCCATCCGCACCCCCACAGCGCAGACTCCTGTGCCACTCACTTATGGGATGGAGGCGGTATGTCCATATGAGAGACTCATTCCTTTGCTAAGGGTACAACTCGACAAAGAAGTTAATCTCGATGAACATCGAGAGGTGTTACTTACACAACTGGAACTCCTAGACGAACGACATTTGGCCGCAGCTGATCATGTGCTTTCATATCAAAATAGACTCTCAATATCTTTAAAAAAGAAAGTGATTGAACACAAATTTCAAGAAGGAGACATGGTTTTGAAGCGAATTTTCATAAAAACTGGATGTCCTAGGTCTAATTGCAAGCTAATTGGGAAGGTTCGTATGCCGTCAAGGAACTGTATCCCGAGAACGTTTATAGGATAATGAATGCCGATGGTGAGGAGCTCTCTCACCTATGGAATGGCTTGATTCTTAAAAGATTCTACCCTTAATAAAAGATTTTTCTATAGTAGCACTACCTTGCAAAGGAGTACCAGCAGTCTTGGGTCTCGTATCCTTTTATGGTTGTCAAAGAACACCTATGTCTAGCCAACACACACAACACAGCAACCATGGTCGACTTCCCTTAGACAAAGGTGTTCTGCTTAGCCCTTGCATAGGAAAGTGAAGGTCTATTCTCCTTTACTTGGACAAGGCATAAGGGAAAAAGGATCGTCGGTTTGAAGACAAAGAAGGGGGTAGATCATGTATGAATGAAATCTCAAATAGAGATGGTCAATTCAAATTTGCAAT